>JABVXV010000001.1:1369640-1618110 GCA_013365325.1 Dipetalonema caudispina | reverse complement strand
TATTATTATTATTATTATTATTATTATTATTATTATTATTATTATTATTATTATTATTATTATTATTATTATTATTATTATTATTATTATTATTATTATTATTATTATTATTATTATTACTTTGGTACAGTAAAAACGAAGAATTTTTGAAGCAAAGTTAGAAAATCCAAATTTATTGTCATCGCCGTCATCAAAATGTAATATGACACAGAGTAAGAGATTCCAAGGAAGTAAATAGATCATATAATCAAATAGTTAGCTAGGCCGCTGATAGGTGATAACTGATAATTACCCCATCATCTAATTCTTTTAAATTAAATTAGCCAATTTGGAAATGAGGATTTTAGTAATTTTCTATTTTTTTCTTTTTTTTTTCTTTCAAAATTATAATAGAACTGTTTCCTGGGTAATTAAATATTGCCAGATATAAAAGTTTTTGTTATCAAAAGTGTTGAATGAAATGATAAAAAAGACGAAGTCTGTTATATTTCCTTGAATTTCTCTTCATATTTTAATGTAATAAGGCATAAATAATACATACACAAATCATAGAGACTTTTTTTATTGAGTTTATTGCATCAATTCAATGAAGAATAAATTTGTGTTATTTTGAGAAAGTCTCTAATAATTAGAGAATCTATCACACACCAAAACTAGTTACTATTGCTGCTTTAGAAGATCCGAAATTCTGATTCCTCGTGAAAATATCATTTAGAAATGGTTAATGATTCAATATCTATTTGCAATTTATTTGTTTTCAGCCAACTTTGGCAGAAGAGTATTTGGATGGGATATTCAAAACATCTTTCCATATTATTCAATCTTTTTTAACCTCTTTTCGTTTCCTCTTTATGTAATTCACCAATTGAAATATCTTGAATATCACTTCCAAACAAAATAACATGAAGATTCAGTGAAATTAAAGAAATGAACAACTGATAAACAGAGTATTTGTAGTGCAAGGTAATACGTTTGACTTCTTGCACCAGCGATTATCTAAAAGCTTATTTGTTTCCGATAAATTTTCCTCAAATATCGCTCGAATGATTTATAATTGGAATATTTGTCGACCTTCTATTATACAACAAGCCTTGCTAAAAGGTGTCTTCATCCTTTGTGAACCAGAAATTTATCTACTGGAAAAGGAATGTGCCTACAACTTAACCAAGCTTATTTCCCTATAAGTAAAACAAACAGTCTCTTAGGAAGCATAAAATCCACGCCATTTCTAACAGTGCTCAATTTTAAAATCTTGCAGAAAGAGAAGTCTAGTTCGAAATTTACGCAACAATTACAAAACTTTATTGAAACAATCAAATATGTACAATGAAAATTAGAAGTTTAATTGGATATATTATCTAATTGCTGCTTTTGTTTCGCTCCGGTTTTATGGACACTGAAAATCGCATAAGTTTGATCAAAGAGAAAGAGTAATTTGTGTTTTTTAATTCTACTTGTTAGCTCTGGATAACCTCATTATTTGCTTATAAAATGCATCAAAAAAGTACGGCATCTTGACATTGAGAACAGTTTGAAGTATTAATTTTTTTGCACAATGTAACATACATTGCAATTTTTTCTAATGGAATACACTGCAATAATTAAACAATAAGAGGAAAGTAATACTTACTCACATTGCTGTCCTCGATATTATAACCATATCCGACATGTTTCAATTCTGGGAAACTAATTCTACAATATGGCAAGGAGGCCTTCAAACTTTGTACTGCATTTGCTTGTTGCGCTACGCATGGTAAAAAGTAAAAATGTGCTCGTTGTAATCCCCGCATTCGTTTAATCCCTCTGATGAAATCATCACTGATGTAAGGATTTGCGACAATTTCCTAAAATATGACAATCTCCCAGAACAGTCTCCAAAAAAGAAAAATGGAAAAAGAACAATCTCCTAAAAGCTATAATAAGACGACTAAATGACAATCCCCTAAAACTTACAAAAAAAAAAAAAAAAGAAAAAAAAAAAACTGAAAGACAATTTCTAAAAACTAAAAGATAATTTCCTAAAAAATTACTCATTGACTCGAATGACAGTCTTAGTAATGCTCCATACTGTGTATTCTGACTCATGACAACTGTTTCGTTTTTTAAATTGAATGTTAAAAATCATAAGGAAATTTGTTCTATGAGCTGAATAAATAACACCAAATTACAAACAATATTCCGCAAAGTACGTGAAGGCCGCCCCAAAACAAGATGTTCAATTGCTTTGTCAGTGAAGAAGTCACAAAAATTTAATTTTAAGACTTCTATTTGTCGACATTCTTTGAAGTACTGAAAGCCTGCATCGCCAATGGCTGAATCAGTCCCATCGACCTGAACGAAATTTCGCGAAAGAATAAGTGCAAAATTACATTTTTACAGAACACCACATTTCATGAATTCTCCTGAAGGTTGAAATTAAAGTGTTGAACTTTTAAACTCAAGAATTATATGTATATGGAACAAAGGAAATATTACCAAATAAGTGAATATTAATATATGAGCTGACCTTAACAATATATACATTCGGTTTCTTAGCCCATCTCATTTCATAAATCGCATCAAGTTTTTTCATGCTAACTGTTGGCAGCACTGGACTCCATTTGAAGGGAGTCGCGGAAATCGGCTGGAAATTTACAAATTTCAAAAATATAATCTTAATTCAGACGAAATTTTTAACGGATACAAGTCACATTAAAAATCTTACAATGCTTCTAAAATTGAAACCAAAACTATTGATGTAACGGCGCATATCCGCTCTGCAAATGATTGATGTTCCATCACTCATTATAACCTGAAAGGTAAAGTCATCTTCCAAATCGAGTAAAAAATATTCAACAAAGTTTATTAATGTTAGTTTTTCAGCTCTCCTTTTTTTATTCCAACCGAAGAGAAACAAAATAACGGAAAATGATACGACATAACGTGAAGTGGAATATGACGCAATCGAACATATTTATATGTCACATTTACTGCCGTTTTAAGAAGGTGAAAAAAAAAAGAAATCAATGTTACCTCGGTTGAACCACATTCCATTAACCATTCTAAGCAAGCTAACTCGGGACCGAAATACATCACACGATCAGTTCGGAACCTAAAATAAGTTCAAGTGATTTAATTTAATTATATCTAAGCTTATCATGAAGTCTGTAAAATTCAGATCCAAGTACAATTAGACTTTGAATCATTCCAATAAGGAAAATCTCTTTTTAATGAACATTGATATACTATATTTTAATTCATTATGACTTCTTTTCCAGTATGAAAGCGTGGATTTCAGCTAACTAATCATTATCAAATAAGATGGAAGTGATAAAAGTTAGTGAAGCTACCTGTTTGAAAACTTATCGGCAAAAAATTTCTTAATGTGAAGACTTCTGACTGATAAGTGCTTGGTGAAAGGCTTCAGTGATCGTAACGAAGTTGACATTCCAAATATGGATGAAAATTTGCATGATAATGCACTAAATTCCACCATGACTGTACAAACAATGAATGAGCTGAAGGAAATAAACAAATGATTAGCAAACAGATCAAAAATTACGTCACTCAACAACATAATAAATCCTCTGAAAATACAGCAAATATGAGCGCGCAACTTTCACGTAAACTTTGACATATGGCAAGAAAATCAGAATTACCGATGACCCTGAGACAACTTCAAGGTGACTTTCCATTTAATTTTAACACTTTCCTTAAATTACTCTTCCTATGACAGCATCATCCATTCGATTGAATGCCACAAGATGAAATGAAATGCTTCAAATGAGGCAAATAGATTGTTTCTTATCTCACTTTGGGTTCACGAATTTTAACGTGACCCAATAGTTCCACCTCATTCAAATCAGGAGTTGAATTCCATGAAGTTGAAAATATACTAAACTATGAATGAGAAGATTGGAATAGTTTCGCCTAATGATCTTATTTCATTGATTGTGCAACCTTTCTTCAATTTTTTGGAATAATCTTTATTTCTTAACTGCTACTGTAAGCGCTTGCATACAGTTCTGATAACATTATTTATATCAAAATAAACACTATTAAACTTAGAAAAATTAACACAAGAATAACAATAAACGGTAAATCACTACCAAAATAGAAATTTCTTCCCAATTCAAATTCAAATCAAAATAAAAGGGTTACAATATCAACTGGAAAATTTATTACTAAATTACACTTAATCTCATGATTCACCTTATCATTTTCGAATTTTTAACTTTCCTTTTACCAAGCAACTTTTGTCATATTGCAAATAGAAGTACCGAAACTCCAGTCAACATCCACTCTATGTTTCAACATGAAAGAAGCTACCACAGAATTAAGTATTAAAAATAGGCTTATTTCTCAAATGCTATTTAATCTTGCTTTAAAAGAAAGTACCATAGGGAAGAACCATTTGATAGTCTTTGCTGAGTTGTGCTCATTACAATGATGATGTGAAAATTATCAAGATATTTTAAAGGCTAATTATTTAAGAAATTAAATTTGTTAAATTGCAACACAAAGAAGATTTAGAGTGGAAGAATGCACGAGATAAAAAAGCAAATTTTATTTAAACATTGGCAATAACTCTCAAAATGCTACTAATTAAATCTCGTCAACTGAATTTGCTTTTCTTTAGCTCTGGTTCTAATTCTCCAATCTGTGTTTCACAAATTGTTCGTCGAGCACAACTCCGTTCATCGCTACTACTTCCATCATTGCATTTTTTAGTTTCTGCCACTTCCATACTGCTGGCTTTTCTGACTTCTAGTTCTTGAGTGTCGAAAGAGAACAGAAATTCGTCAGGAAATTGAAATGTGACGCAAAACATCTTCTTACGTCCAGCAACATTTCGAACAAAACGTACTTCAGTGAAATTCAATTTTGAAATACTGAAAACCAAAAGGTATCACAATAACCCAAATTCTTTTTTATCGCTTAATATGAAATTTGGGCCTTAATTATGTAATACGGTGAAGAAAAGTTCTCTTTACAGATTTTGTCAGCATCTGAAATAAATGAATAAATGAAAACATTTATTTCAGTAAGCATAATTCAACTGATATAGACAAACCGAACAAATTTTTCATTGTTAGTAAAATTTACCCGACACTTTTGCGTATCAAATTTTGTGCTTCATCGAAGTACCAGTTATCCTCCAAATCATCCGGTGCTTTCACAAAAAAATGACAGTGCACGTAAAACGGAAATGGAAGGGTAGTGCCTGCAACAAAATTAGAGTGGAACCTATTACGGTAAAATATCTTTCAAAAATTCAATAATTATGTACACTACTCACTAACCTGGCAAATTGGGTTTATCATGTAAACATCCCCGAAAATAAGGAAGAAACTGTAAGGATACGCCTGGCAAGTTCATTACAACATGTGCATCTGTGGGAGTCTTGTCTGAAAATGAAGGAAAACAAGGATAAAAGTTTGAAAAATATCGTAGAAATAAAACTAGTCAAAATCTCTTGCCGGAAAAGTTCGACTTTTATGAGAAAAGTTAAAAAAACAGAAATAAATACTAAATGATAAAAAAACCATATTGTTACTTTCAGAATCAGAGATATTGTAATATTCTATTTCATCTGCTAGGTCATCTGCGAGAACAGTTTTGATAAATATGGCTGCATCCATGTTATACAATTTCAGCCGCTCGAATGATAACTGAAATTTACAATAGAAAAGTGGAAAACCTTGGAATAAGAAAAAGTTCACAAAGGAGAAGTTTTAAAAAGTAATTCAATAAAAAATATAACTAAACATAAATTTTAATGTTTACCTATATTTCTTTCTTAATTAAATGAAAAAAACTAACGATTTATAACGTGGATGTGAAAACCTACGTGATTGAGCTCCATGTTTCGCTTGAGATAATCAATACAATTCGGATTTAAGTCATTTGCTAAAACATGATGAGCTCCATTCCTTATTACCGGTAAAACGAAAGGTCCGATACCGGTACAGCAATCATAAAAAATTGACCGCTTACCAATTTTTTGCACTATTTTCTTATGTTCCGTGCTCAATCTTGGGTTGTAAAACACCTATAACTGATTTGATAGAAGATGTATCCTCACTACTTTTGATAAAATACTTATATGGCGTAATAAAACAAAAACAAATTAGCATGACCTTCAGAAAAACCAGTGATAATGCAGAAATTCTAATTTCTCATCAAATAAAAAAATCAAAGTTGAATAAGTAACCTGACTAAAATCTAACTGATAACGCAGTTTTGCTTCATGCACCTCAGTCTTGTAATTTTCTTCGCCAGCAAGCAAATCAAGTTGAAATGTGCGATATTTATGTCCAATTGCATCCAACTTATTAACAACTGTCCTGTAAAAGTTGAGTTTCTGGGGAGGAGGGAAATACTTAAACACTGAAAAATTATTTTTTTGGAGTGGGAAGTTAGAAAACAAATGATGGTAAATATGCAAAATTTAAGGATACAAATAATAATCTAACTTCGAAAAGCAAACAGTTTGTATCTATTGATCTAATTGTTTATCCATTATGACTACAAACTGGTACTCCGAATTTTCAATACTGAATAAAATGAAAACACATACTTACAGTTGCTGACTTTGTCGAGAAGTATTTTCCCAATAACTTTTTTATATGAAAGTAGCTCATCCCGTAAATTCACATGAACAATATGACCGATTTGGGAAAAACCACTGAAGGCAACAACAATTATTTTTTAGATCTTGAGCAATAACTTACTTCCAAAAACAATTTTTCAAAGAAATTATAAAAAATTTAGTTAAATGAACCGCTTAAGTACCTAACATACCTGAATTCGAGTCCCTCCGGTAAAACTGCAGTAATGCATGACTTCACGGGCCAGTCATCATAATTCAAGGTCACACTGTAAGAATCAAACTTGACCGTCAGCCCTGTCAAGTTTTCTATAGTTCCCAAAACAGCACTTCTTGCACTTTCATCCATTTTTTCGGGACTAAATACAATAGCTTTCCCGCTTTCTTTTGGCATATTTATGACAGGCTGAAATTTTAAAGAATTCGAATAGAATTACCATTTCTAGAAAGTATACATGTATATTCATTGAGGAATAGAGTCACACAATGAATAAATATATGACCCAAATTGACTGATTAAACAAGATACGGATGTCAAGTTTCCCAGTGCCATATATAGCGAAAAAACTTTCGAAACCTCAGAAAGTACATGCTAAAATATATTAAATTGAGAAATATAGCTTAATATCTCAAGTTATATCATTCTTCATCAAAGTTACCTTATAAAGCGATCAACGTTTAAAAAGGTTACACAGTAAAGAGAGCAGGATAAGAAAGGAAAACTACAACAAAATTGTGAACAACAAATTCATTTGAAATGGAAATCGAAAATTCGTAATTAAAACAAATTACCTTAATTTTACCACAAAATCGTTCTATTGTCCTATTTGCTATTTCCTTACAACCAATTATTCGACTGATAACCTTTGGTGGTATAACTATGACCGGTAAAGTAATTTCTTTGCTGAAACAGGCAAAAAACTGTAATGAAGAGAACCTAATTTTCTTCTTAGTTTTTCTAACCCGACTTTTCTTTGATAATTCACTTTTTATGAGTTTTCCTAACCTTATTTTCTTGATTAACTATCTCCAGAAAATCAGTACGAAGCAAAACTTTTCATACCCATACTTTTTGTTAATAAAAGTCCCTGGGAAAATTCGGAAACTTACCAAACTTATTTTCCAGTTTGTGCAATTTCTTCCCCTTATTTTAAATGTTCACTTTATGAAACTTCTAGTAAGAAAAATTTTTCGATTAACATATTTCTGCAATTTGTCGCAGAAAAAAGAGTTCATAAAATTAGACCGAAATTCGCATGAACCTTGATGAATGGAACTCTTAGAATTTTACACAGTTATAAGAAGACTTCCCACTAGATCCTCAAAATGACCATTAATTAGAAAATTCCCGAATAGGAAGCAAAACCTGACACATTCATGTGACCTAAACAAACTAACTAGAGTTTTAAAAGTGATTGCCTGACAGATTAGCATTATCTGTTGCTATAAATACAAAAAAATCATCCTATTTATTAAGGGGTGAAATTGATCTCAAACTATAAATTATTCCCAATGCTAATGATGACTAATACATTATAGTAATTTTTGAAAACAGTGATTCGACCTGAATAATTTCTTCTCATTTTCCGTAAGAACGGTGATTCCTCGAACTTTATTCGAAACAGTAAGCATCGACGATAGCCTTTTCATTTGAAACCTTCCCCAAAGAATCTTGGTTATGAATGAGAAGTGTCCTTCCTTAGTTGATGAGAGTAATTCGAAGCCATAACGCATCCAAGCCAGTATAGAAAATAAAATCTGCAAACTTATTTATAGTTCCAACTGCAGCCCCAAAAACCGATCTGCATACATCCCACCACCTATACTCTTCAATTATGATTCTCCTGACAAAATCCATGGTCAAAAAGACTTGAATGTCATTATTCTACTTGAAGGACCTTATCAATCATCATTCTGCATTCACGCCAACCGTTCTGCAAGCTTTATTTATTTTTCATTTGTTCAATTGTTTGTAGTTATCCCAACAGGAACAAAACTTGGTATAGCATTTAGGTCACGGTATGACTCATAACTTTTTCGTTACTATCACCAGTATCAAACAAACCAATTATGAAAAATTATCTCCGAAGTTGAAATAAGTATTGAAATATTGTGAAAAAGTACATGACACAGCATAAAAATTTGACGGAATAGTACGAAAGAAAGAGGATTTTATTGCAATGAAACAACAATTTAAATGCAACGAAAAATGTGCATAACGCTTACTTTCGACTGCCGCAACTCCTTGTCTACTTCTAAAAAGGCTTCATAAGAAAAGTTTATATCTACTATGATAACTCCAGTTCTCAGAAAAGCAGCTAACACATACACAAAGAAGTGGGTCTGTATATGTCAATTAAGTGTATCATTTCATGCAGTAATCTATCAGAACAATGAATGAAATTTTTCGATAACCTATTAGCAAATTTTAACAAACACTGAAACAATTTTACAGCTTTTCAATAAATCTTGGAATTTCAACATATTCAAGATCTCCAACATTGATCAGTTCATCATTATGAGCTTCTGTTCTATAATATTCCACGGTTGGATTGCTTGCCAACGTCCGAGCAGTCCGATTTCCAATTACCAGTATGTGAGGAATACCTGAATTCAATAGTAAAATAATATGCAGTAACAAGCACTCAATTTACCAAGAAAAAAGCTCATTAGATACAGAATGTTATTAGTATCACTGATTTATTTCAAAACAGATTTTAGCTCAAGGGAAATCACTGTATTGCCTACCCAGATCACCCCAATATTACGTTCGACATTCTCAAAGACACTGAGGTACGACCGTACATTAAATGCCTGAATCCCACGCTAGCGTATCCTGGCCTGGTGATGTTAATCCCAAACTACTACCTATTTTATCTAAATTTATTTGAAGCTCAATGAAATTTTTTTTTAAGGACTTCAGATAAAGTCGACCTAAATTTGCAGCTGCAAGCAATCGCCTTCCAATTGAATTATCCAATCGATCATCAACAAAAATATCATCCTCTAGAGATGATATCTGACTGAGACGACTAATAACATCTTGAGCAAATGCCATCGTTTCGGGCTGAGTTTTGTTTGGCAGAATAACGGCCACTTTAAAAGGTGCAAGTATATACGGTAAACGAAGGGCTTTTTTACTGGGTGACATTGAGTCAATTAAGGCTGCTATTAAACGACCTGAAAATGTCCACTGCTGCAACTATACCATTATTGACTATATTATTCATCAAAGTTCCACAGAGCCGGTGCAAGCAAGTATAAAGCAAAACTGAACATAAGCAATGCAGCAAACTGAGTTGTTTTCGCTGTTTTCCTTCTTCATTCCTGCACAACTTCTCCATAAAACTCTTGTACGCAATGTATGCAGACCAAACAACAAATAAAAAGCAAATATTTCAAATAACCATAAATTACCAATGCCAATTCCAAAACAGTTCATTATCAATAGTTGTCCACGATGTTTTGCTCCGAATTTTTTGGTGAACAAGTTCCCCAGCTGGAATGTATGAGCTATTTCAATTGTTTCAATAACTGAAGTGCATTCCTCATCACAACGACAAGGTTTTTCACCATGTTTCAATAAATCATGATTCACACCTGAAATAATAAAAAGAAATCATATTGACTTTACATTAACGATATGGTTCCCTTAAAATGAAAACAGTGAAATTCAAGAAGCTGTGCTTTTCTGAGCTTCTAGAGAGAAGTTTTGAAAATCACCATATTTTAAAAAGCCTGTAAATTACATTTTTGAATAATAGAAGGTTTTTTTAAATAGTCATATAGATTAAGATTTAAATCACTAAGCAAATCTTCCCGAGTCCTTATAAAAAAATTTAAAAAAATCCAAATTGACCTTTTCATAACCCTTTCAAATGAAGACTTATCTATCTTTTCTTAAAAAATATTAAGTCCCAGTGCTGTTGATTTAAATCTTAATGGAATCAAAATACAGCAAAAAACTAACCTAAACTACATTTTGTACAGTAAGCAATGCTGTCGCGGCCCGTCCTACACGGTAAATGATATTCGTGTGACATGTCACCACCAATGTTTCCAGCATCAGCTCGAACAACATAAAAATTAATGCTAAGGCGATCACGAAATATTCGCTTATATGCCTGTAAAAATATCTCCCTTTCTGCACTATAGTTTGGCAGAAGATAATACACGGAATGTTCTAAATTAAGAAATCATATAAATATAAAACCTGTGCAAGTTAATTCCTATTATTTATTAAACTAATCAAAACAATAACTTGAAAATTAAAATTATTGGCAGAGCTTTAAACTGCAGCAAGAGTTTGAAAGTAAGCTAAAAGAGTTTAAATCCCCAAAAGAAGAATTTGAACTTCTATCGGCAGAAGCAAAAAAGAGAAAGCAGAGCAATTTAACAAACATGCTATGAGCGCTAGAGACAATTACGCTATCTTCCAGCATTTTACTATTAATTTATTTCCAATTCATCTTAAAAAGTTGTCAGAGCATTAATTTTACAAGTCTTAAATCTCACATAATAATAAATGTTTACCTCATTAACGAGACTGTAAGTATCCGAGGCGTTCTTCTCCGTTATATCAAAAGAATATAAGTCATTCATCAAAAATTCTCTACTACGAAGAAGTCCATGTCCAACAACGGTTTCATCACGAAATTTCGGCCCCGTTTGATAGAGCATTAACGGATAGACAGATTGCCTCAAGTCACCTGAAATGAAGAGCTCCCATTGAAATTTCCATACCTCTAAGAAATTCCCCCACAAATAAAAAATAAAACACAGAAAAACAAAGACGGTGATCTACTGCCGTAAAGCAGTTTTAGGAAATCCGGACCAAGTATTCTGCAGACCTTGATAACCAGTATCCCAATAGAGTGATTTACAAGGAAACTATGTCATAGTAGTTCCATTATTATAGAGATGGAGGCATATAGAAGAAAATGTTCCTTAGTTACCACGTTTCAAGTTGATTTCAACTATTCAATTTGGGACGATCGAAACAAAAATGACTATCTGTCTTAAACAACACCAACTTCCACGTCATTCTTTCACCGTGACAAAGCGTATAAGTCGGCAACACGAGCTATATTATATTAGCAAAAAATAGTGCTTCAAAGTGCAGAAACAGAAATATAAAAACTAAGTGCCTCGGAAATTTGACGTTAAAGATATTACCTTGTTCGGCAATCAACTTTGTTACCATTTCTTCATGGGTGGGCTGAAGACAGAAAGTTTGATTCGTTTTATCATTTAAATGAAACATTTCTGACTCGAAAGCACTCCATCGACCAGCTTTTTGCCACATTTCTTTCGCACCCAATATCGGCATACTGATTTTATGAGCACCGATTGCATTTAGTTCAGTTTCAATCAATTTTACCAATTTGTCGATGATGCGCTGACCAAAAAAAAATAAAGTGAAAAGTTAAATCCAATATGCTTTTCTTCCATAAAATTTTTGCCACAGAACATGTAGATTCAAGCTAATTATCCTGACCTCCATCTTTTATTAAGAAAAAACATTACAGAAGACACGATATCTTCGATTTCACTAGGGCTTCGGAGTCATTCACCGTGGATCTCCCAATGCAACATCACTCGCAAGAAAAAATTTTACAAATACCAATAGGAAGTATCGAATATAATCCTTTATGTTCTTGGGCAATCAGCGCTTTGGAAAGCATAAGCTGATGGAAAATTTGAGTTGTTTTCACTTTGACATCCAACGAGCCGAGCAGCATCGTCGATGCTCGATGCACTCTCATCTTATTCCTCTAAATTGTCACTTGAGTCACTGAAATAAAATGATGAAAGATCGAAAACAGGCGTAAACTCGTTGAATAGTACACTGTCCACTTCTCAATGTACATACGTATTCAACCACACTAAAAGTACAGCCTTGATACTTACCCGTTACAAGTTACTTTATAAACAAAACACTTTCTAATTCACACATTTCATTCCATATAGCTAGATATATGTTGAACAAGTTCTATTCGACAGAAAACTACAGACTAAACGTAATCTTTAACTAAAATAAAATAACTCAGGTAAACAGAAACATTTGTTAGAATGAGTGTCAACATTTTAGTCAAGGAGATGACACCGGGAAGTTCATGTCGTGTGTAATAGGTGATCTTCTAATAACTGCTTAACCTTCACCGAGTTCCAATCCTATCGCTTAGCTTCACATTCCGGTATTTTGGAATCACGCGATCCTCATAAAATACTGACAATCATACTTATCAAAGATCTTGCGGCCCGTGAATTCCAGTGGCAATAGCTTTGAGTAACGTCAGGTAGCAACGGTTTTACGTGTCTCGACGTGGTTTCTTCGATTGTTGTCATGGTTAAGCTGCGTTTTTCCCCTTAGGGTCTTTCACTATCAAATATAAAGTGGAATTGTAGTTGAGAAAGTTGAGAATTTTTCCTCATTATTCCTTTTATTATTAGTTATTAATTTTAAAATATGAACACCATTCTGCTCCTTTTCCCCTATGGAAATTTTTTTATGATTGGTTTAAATTTCTATGAAATTGAATTTCTATTCAATTATATTACAATGTGAAAACATAGTAATGTATGAAATCATTGGGGATGAAATTTTGATATAGAACATATGTATGTAAAAGAAAAAGATTAAACTTTATGTAAGTTTAGATTCATGCCATATGAAAGTTTTTTTTTTTTTTTTTTTCAAGAAAAATACAGTCCCAAATGCAAACAACGCGACATTTATATTTATACATCAAATAAAGATGAATTAGGAAAAAAATGACAAATTCGATTTAAAAAAAAAAAAAAGAAATATTCCAATCACTCGGTATCTGAAATGTAAATGATAGGATAAATCCTGTTCCGGAAGAACTGTTATTGAATAAAAGAGATATGTATAACCCACCACCTTTTTTCTAAAGAAAAGTTATCATACCGATATAAATAAATAAAAGTTCGAGAATGATAAAAACTGTTTCATTTAAAAGTTGCTTTGATTTATTTGATAAGAAATTTCTCACTTTTCAGAGTCAATTAATTTGAAACTTTAGTTAGTAAGATTACTTTATTAAGATAAAACAAGGCAACGATTTATTATGATCAAAATACAAAATTGGTAGATTGAAATGCCAATGATCCGTGAAGAAGCGCCGCCATGAGGCCACATATATGCATTTCCTTTTGTATTACATTCTGAAATTTGATAAGTTATAGACAACCACTGGTGAAGAATATTTTGAGGTACTAAGATTCACTTTAAAGTTCTCTGTTTCGTGGACGATTGGAAAGTTTATTTTGTAACGATGCTGATAGAAGGGCATTTAACTAAGATTGTAAAGATATATGTGGGTATGTTAGATTTTACTCAGTAATAAACAGATAAGTATTTCAATTATAGAATTATCCCAAATCGTTTAATTAATGATGCAGTCTTTTCATTTCAGCAAGACTGCTAGCATCTTACTTTGATAAAACTCTTTTGAATTCGTATTAATAATCAATTTTAAAAAAGATAACAGTGATAACACTTACTATGATTTACAACAGCTTGGGCTTCGGAGAGAAGACTACAAGATTTCCCGTGTATGTCAACATCAATTTGATGGTTAGTAGCTGTTATTTCATCATTAAGTACAAATGCTTTACGTGTCACTTTGTTGTACTTTGGCCATTGTGGTCTGGGAACACTGCAAAAGCGTATATTTTAGCTCTGTATAACTTGGAGATTCAAAACTGGATCCTTATAAGCATCATGAGTTGTGACAGGAATATCATAAACTGTGGCTAATAGTATCAATGATTACTAGTATTGTAATTGATCAAGAGATTTTCGAAGCTCGAAAGAACTAACCCTTCAGCAGCAAAGGTAGCCCAATATTTCATGATCGTTTCTGAGAAACGTTTTTCAGAATCAAGCTGCGATTGTGCGTACAGATGGCTATGCCTGAAAGGTTGCCCAAACACGTATTCAATTTCATAACCATGCATTACTCCCATCCATTTTGGCCATGGATTTGCTGAAGACCTGAAGTAGAAGAAAGGAGTACATTTGAAAAAAAAAAAAAAAAATTGAAATCGAAATAAAATGAAATCAAATATTAGTTAAAAGAGAAAGGCTTAACTAGTAATATAAAATGTCAAAAGCGATTATAAATTAAGTTTAACATGACATTTCGTTGTTTTTTAGTTTCGGACAGCAAGGTTTTTTTATAAGTGTTTTATCTTCCCATTATAAAATCCCTTTGTTCAGAACAGGTAAGAAACTGCACATCTTTTATCGCATAATTTATCAAATAACGGAAGCCGGAAAATGGTATGTGCCTATGTTTTTACCGCATTAATACGAAAGGAAAATTAGCAATTGAAGGAAAAAATCTAAATTGAGATTTGAAATACCTCTTTGTAAAATAATACATATATACGGAGCCATAAATATTATCCGCTAGAATATCGGCAAATTCGATTAAGCTGCACGTGAAAAAGAAATCTCCAATAAAACGTGCAACGCCATCACGTAGTTTTTCTTGTGGATTCTTACTTTCCGACATCTAAGAAGTGCAATGGAAAATAATCATAAGAAACTAGAGGAAATTGAAATGACTAAGAAATTAACTTGCACAGGTATGAATCAATTATTAATTCAATAAAAATTGAACCATTTAAACTAAACCTCCTCATATGCGTGTAACAGTGCATGCTTTACTAATTGTGAATCATCAAAATAAGGAATAAATGATTGGATTGAACATGTATATTGTGCTCTGAAATGGAATTATTACTAAATTTTAAAATTTTTCATTCATCCAAATGATCATTAATTGAAAAATCCTTAAACCTGAGGAAAATAGATAGATCGAATAGAGGATACTATTTCCAAGGTATTTCAATTATATTCCTCTAAACGTAAACATTAAACTTAAGTAAGATTAGCTTATGCAAAATAAAAGGAATAGAATAAACCTATTAATTAGAGCTCGATTAGTGGGATCATCAGCAGATATAGTATGATTGAATTGGAAACCCATTTTAGGATTAAGAAAGTAATAAGGCAACCAATATGTGCCTTCATCTTTCATCGAACCGACTAATACGCTTATATCCTTCGTAAAATCGCGCATCCTCAATTTCGTAAATAAACTGCCCTAAAAAAAAAAAAAAAAAGAAAAAAAACTACCGAATTAAGTATAAGTTATCATATCAGAATCTCACTGCAACTTGTTTATTTGGCGCAATTAAGGCATAGAATAAGTATGGATTTCGAATTTCAGAATTTCATGACTATTCTGAAGTATGAGCGCAATGTTGGCCAAGATCAGAAATGATATCGGCCAAGAAATGAGTAAACACAAAGAAAAATTTACTGCTGTAAGGCATTATGCAACAGGAAATGTGGTTGCGCCTTTAGCAAAGCACAAAGCTAACCGAATGAATGATTCGTTAGTTTCGAACCTTGAAAAAATGTTCATCTTCTTCGACAGGCACAAATGGGAAAGTCATCGGTAAGACTTGATCCACGCCGACAGAATCTGCTGCTCTCTGCAAATCTTTCAAACCGATATTTGAAGAAAATTAAGTGATACTTTGAAATATATTATGAAATGATGCCTATCAACTTAAGCTCGACTAGCTGTCATCAAGCGATAGTCGTGTCTGTATGGCTAAATTTTCGGGTATAATTTATTTCATTCCAATTTGAAGTATTGATAATTCATTTTAAGTGTACTGACTATTAAATTAGCAATTTATAAAATTTGTATATTATATAATAATTCAATGTTTCAGAGTTCGGTTTTTATTTTTCTAATGTATTACCTGTGAATTTCCTAATTTGAAAATACTGAATTTCAAAATTGGACTGGAAAACTCTTAATTTCTCCCAAATTGAACTACCAAATACCTGTATATTTGCAGCAGGTGCTTGCCGAACGCATTGTGCAATCAAGTTAACATCTGAATGTTTGTCATGCCCAGAGGTACAATTCAATTTTTCGGCCAGAAACATCGATGTTTGTAGTGCCATATTCTTCTCTTTTATAGCCCATGAATTTGCTATCGTACCACTCTATTAGCAATTAAATTATTGAAGTTTTTTCCTCGAACTAAAGAATTTTTGCATAGATTTTTAAAGGTCAAATCGCTCACCATAAGCACTGCTTTCCGGAAATAAGGAAAGCTTCCGGGTGCGAAAAAATGAGCCGTCACTGATGCTGCACCTGCACTTTCTCCGAATAATGTTATCTGCAAAAATTTGCTCTCTTTTTCTGTTGTTTTATTAAAATTTACAATTCAATATTTCATCCTATTAAGTTAGTGAGAAATGACAAAAAGAAATTTAATCATTTATAAAAATACCCTATTTGGATCACCACCAAATGAGGCAATATTTTCATAAATCCATCGTAAAGCAAGTTGCTGATCCATTAGGCCCATATTACCAGGTATCGATGATCTCTCACCAAAATACAGAAAGCCAAATGGTCCTAGCCTATAGTAAGCCAAATTAAGTAACTGTTGTTGTACATGAATACCAATATTTCCATATAAGATAACTGGCTTTATAATAAACGCATTCATGAAAGTTATTCTCATTAAATTATACAATAATGATTTATGTAATGAATTCTTTTCGTATTCGAGATGATCTTATAGATTCATTTCAGCTTATGGTAACACATTGATTCGAAACTGGGCAATTAAATAGCATTAAAGTTCTCAATAATTAGCTTTTAAGAGGTGTTCATTATTCATCGAAATTGCAAAAAAAAAAAGAATGGCGCTTTCTTTTCAGAATCTACCTCATCTAAACTTTCTTGAAATAATGGTCAGCAACCTTTTTGCATGAAAGATTAGAATACAATTCAGATGAAAAGGTCATGGTGATAAGCTAACATGGTACTTTAATTTAATTACTGCACCTGTAATTAATATTAACAACAATTGTTTTTTGACGACTTGCAAGCACTCGTCCATCATAAAGATCCAAGGATGGTGAGCCAGAATAAAATCCACCACCATAAATCCATACCATTACTTTTCCATCATGTTTCTCTGGTACCCACATATTCAACGCCAAACAATCCTCATCGTATACCTGACAAACATCAAAAGAATACTTGTAAAATTCATTAATGTTGCTAGCAACATTATCGAAAAATTACGGCTCACGTAATGATTCATTAAGCAATAGCCCAATAGCCTAGTAGCCTAGTAGTCCATTATCGTCTTTGCTATCAATACATAATATCTTCTCAGTTTGGTTAAGACTTATAAACGTTCCGTTAAGCATGGTTAACTTTGCAATGAATAAATAATTAGTAATTGCAGTATTTTAATTTTATGAGTACTTAAATTTTTCTATCAAATTAACGAGCATAATTTCGTTCTATTATAGTATTACTAGTCTGCTTCGTTATTTGCATTATTAATATCAGTAAGATTATTTTCAATTTGTAATAAGCGAAAAGTATCCATTAGACTTTAAGTTGTTTGGATGAAAATCATTATAAAAATTGATATGACATAAGGGAATATAACTAAACTCTTTTCTGTTCCTTTTTTATTTCCTTGCAAAATTAATTATAAGAAATATGCATGAAAGAAAGATTACATTTGGTGGATTCCACATTTCGGCTCCAGGAAATTGCGGGAATTGGCTGTCTGGAGTAATGTAACATGTTCGGGCAGGTTTCTGAGCTTCTAGTTCACCGTGCCATGGTTTAATCATTTCAGGTAATGCAAATCTTCGACTACCAATAGGTGGTTGGGCAAATGGGATCCCGAGGTAGGCATTTACAAATGTATCATTCAATTGCTGCAATTAAATTACCTTTAATTTGTATGAAGTTTTATCTATTCAAGTTTATAGATGAAGACTTACCTGAATTTATCGGAAGCTAACATGGCAATCATTGAACTTCACTACTTTCTTACAATACATTTTATTTCCGGTTACATGAATTCTTCCCGTCTACTTTTTTTTTTGAATAAAATGCACTTTTCCACCTTGTCTTCTCATAAATCTTGTCTGGTAACATTTCCCTACTGGAACGTTCCGTTGGGATCATCAAACTTCTTCTCAATCAGTAAAACAAACAACTATTACATATCATTCATCCTATACTGTCTCCTTTCATTATCATCAAAAAAAAAAAAAACCCTTATGGTCACACCTTATTTTTTATTAAGATATACTTCAATATAACTGTTTATTCTAATCATTATTTGATGATATACATACTAATTTGATTCAACTGAATAACTTTTTCAAATGCAAAATAAATTTACCTGCTGTATGCCTCGAATAATGCCTAATTTGGTACGAACGATAGGTTCATTTTTGGTTGATATCCGGTTGGCATAAATTATTTCTACTGTTGTGAACAGGAACAGATAAAAAGTAGCAAAGTACGGGTGCATCATCGTTCGTCCACATCCTAATAAATCATCGTTATCTGTATGTCCTAAAAATCAACAAAACTTTTGCAATATATCCTTACTTATAGGCAATCTCTTCATTATCATGCTCGATTAATTACTCAAAAATTGAATTGATGCTAATCTATAATTCTCAAAAGCAACTGTATTATATTGTCAATGGATAATCAATTGTTGTTTTGTTATATTTAGTATTTAAAAGTCATTTCAAAAAAAAAAAGTACAGAAAAATTATTAACATTCAGTAGTAATTTGAATTTCAATTTTAAATAAGCATTTATTTATAAAGTATGAAAGATAATAAATCAGAAATAGAATGCAATAACAGTAGAAATGGAATTTTAACATATATTGCAACTTAATTTACGACAATCAATTACAACAATGAATGGGTTTTAATTTTGTAGTTTTTAACTCAAATGACTTTTAATTAATTTAGAATCTAATTACAATGTTATTACTCTGCAAATATGTACACGCATATACTTTCAAACGTAATCTTTTAGCAGGCAATAATATACAAGAAAAAAATATTAAAATGAGAGGCGCTAATGAAAGGTGAGATTTGGGTAGAATTTTCTATAAAGAACTGCAAAAAGGTAAAATCAATTTGCGGAAAATTTATTCGTAGTACTTTATTTAGCAAATAATTGAATCTTAGATTATTAGCTGAAACTAAACCGAAATTTTAAATATACTACCTCTTCTCTTTCTTCAGTGCCTTTGTCTCTATTTTTAGCTTATTAAGCCTAGCCTATTTTTGTCTATCTCCTCCCTTCCTTTCTTGCCTTTTCAGCCATTTCTTTCTCGTATTTCCGTGGGGTGGGCAAAATAAAATATTTTGATATGCTTTTAAATAAAGGTAAAATATTTTAAAAAATCTTCCAACATATTCCCTTTTCTTGTGATATCTGTTTGGTTATGCAAAAAAAAAAAAAAAAAAAAAAAAAAAAAAGAAAAAAAAACGGTGTATTCTATGTAATCAGTGATATTCAATACGCAAACTTTTCGTTGCAATATGATCAGTAAAGATGACATTTTCCCATTCTTCTCTTTTCAGCTTCCAATTTGATAGACTCAAAACTCATAGTTAATTTTACTTTCTCCATTAAAAATTAAATTTAAGAGATATATTTTTCACATATTATTTCTTTCATAAACAAACAACCATTTCATTTCTTATTGGTGAAAATCCGTATTTTCATTGACATTTAAAGTTTCACTTGAAAAAGAAAACGCGACAATCAATTAATTATAAATTATATTTCTATTGGTTAAAATCAAATATGCTTAGTAAAGTTTGGAGCTTAAGAAATAGTCCTTTTTCAGTTAAGAAACATCAATAGCTGCACAAAATGACTTCCTGAAGACTTCGTTAATAAAACCATGCAGTTCGAAATTTGCTGACATCAACGTTTTGGTTATTTAAAGCTAAGAAATATAGCGTGAAGAAAAAAATATGCTTATGTTTTTGTTTTATTTAAATCAATTTTTTTTCTCTCTCACCTAAAATTTTCACCAAAATACGATTTCGTTTTAAGCTATCCAGACATTACCAAGAGATTTGAAATGTCTTTAGAGTTATTGGATGAAAGTTTAGAAGCTGAAAAAAAAAGTTGCGAAGTTATTTGTTATATATGGACAATGTAAGCTAATCGAAATTTGAAAAAATTAAATAGCATTCCTTCAAATTCAAAATTTCTCGATCAATATTTGAGATCTGAAAATTTTCGCAATTCTTTCCTTTTATATTATACAAAATAATATTAGAAGTTGACAAAATATGCGTAGAAGCTATAATGAGGAGAAAATAAGTATTATGGCATTTATTTCAATTACTAACTTTAATTCAACATGTAAGTTAATTAAGGACATTTATGCTTCATCAACTCGTATTCTTTCATTTAATATGCATGCAGAAATTTTATCCGATATTACCCGGAAAATTTTTTTTAATTATCGGTTTGGTAAAAGATACATTGTAACTTGAGATGTTTTACGCCTCATTCCACTTCATTCTCCAAATTTTATCTTCTGGGAGATTAGCAAATCCATTCCGTTGTATCCAGAATGATCATTGTCATGTGATAATATAACTACTATTTATATGAACGTAAGAGATTTTTTTCAAATTAATTCAAAGATAGATAGAAAGTTTGCAGAAAGTTGTTTAGAAGCTTAGATATAGTGCATTACAACTTTTTGCATGAAGAGTTGTTGATACTTCGAATATGGAAGATCTGGAAGGATAAAAAGAGCTAACAGAATCTCTTACATGCATAAGAAGAAACTTCAAAGAATGATAAATTACAAATTTCCATTGACAACTTCGCTCTTTTCATTTTCTCATACGTCATAAGAATAGAAATGACGCAACTCTTTTTTCGACTGTACTCAATTGAAAAAATGAAAAAAAAAAGGAAAATTCAAAAAAAGTCAGCAAAATATCTTTCTTCAAATTAAGTCTTATTTATTTCCATTTGTCCTAAAGCTTAATTTCGATATTTTACAGTAATTCAAGCCTTAATTACAACGATAAAACATACGGGTCATTTCTGATTATTTGCGGATCAGATCAATAATCATTTTTAATTATTGTTGTTGTTTGAATGCTGAAACTGTTGTCAATATAAATATCAGTAACTCTTACCAAGAATCAAATCATTGGGCACTATAAAATTATACCAAGTACCAATCAATACTTAAAGTATTGTCAACAAATAAACGATGGAAAAATTGAAGGTTTATGAAGTAAAGTATTCTGGAAGTTTCAAGAAAAAGGGAAGATGTTTCTCAATCTCTTATCCTCACTGTTAAAGTCTGAAATGCAGTAAATTCAGCAAAACCCTAACTTCGGAGTCCTTCTGCTTTGGAAAATAGTTATATTTGAATCGCGAAGCAATCTCGTAACCCAATCATTTTGAAAAAATTATTTTAAACTTTAAATTCCTTGACATGAGTGAATAAAATCGGAAAATTAGCAAATGGATTCTAATTTTCTTCGCATATCTCAGATATTGATAAAATCATTAATGTTACTGAACTGAATAACTTATAATTGTGATGGATGATGATGTCGAATGTATAGAATCTCTCTATAGACGGGTTCCGGAGAAGTAAAATGGTTGCTTCAATGTTTCCGGCTTTTTTATAATCACAAAAATAAAAACTCAAAGATCTTCCGAAGTCATAACTTTTTGTTTGTGCCTTTGCCTTTCTCATAATCACAGAAATAAACATAAAAACATAAAGATCGTTGTATTAGTTGGTTTTTGACAGTGTTTCCTTTCATCTTTATGCCTTTCCCTTCTGCATAAAGCTTTATGGAAATGGGATGAATCAACAATATTTCTATTGGCAATAATACAAAAAAGAATGCAAAAATTAAAGGAAAGATGTTAAAATTCAAACAAAGGCACATCTAAGTGCTTTTGTTTGAATTTTGCGCTTATTTTGTGGTTTAATAAATTAAAAGAAAATTTGACAAAAATAGGCATTAAATAAATTTCTTTGTTTTTAAAAAAATGTAAATTTGATAACATTGAAAGCGTAATCGATGATAGCTTTTTCTTTTGTTTGTAAGTTAAAACTTCCGAATTAATATGACTTTGTACTATAAATTAAATTAAGCAATTTTTCCAAGCCTAGAAATTGAATGTTTGAAGTTCTAGTTCAGAGATCTTTGGGAAGCATTTCATCGTATGTTCGGTGTAAAAACTTTTGAGTTCCAACTCCTTCTATCTTACGCATGATAACCTTATTAGACTATCTATGCGCTTAGAAGATCAATAAATGTTAGATTGAATAGTAGCCTAAAAAGCCTTGGGAGCAAAGTGTGGTTGAAGTTAAAAAAACAAAAAAAAAAAAAAAAGAGAAACAGGAATATGCAGTTTCTATTCACAATGTATTCTTGAGTTCAAATATCCAAATGATACTTGAAATTCATATGAAGTTTATCACAACAACACTTCCCATTCCTTCTACACATTTGTCACCTCTAAACTTTCATTTTAACTACTTTTCAAGTGCACTGTGTTTTTCATTTTTCCTTAAAAATCCCAAAAAATACCATATCTTTTTTCATCTTGAAATAAATCAGCGAGAAGCGATAAGAAGAAAGAAAACGGTAAATTTTTCACCGACCATAGATTTCCAAGAAATTAGCCAAGCTTTTATTTCACTAATAATTTTCAAAATATGTTAAATCAGAAGAATCTAATTTGCTGTTTACTTTGCTATCATAAAGAATCATAATTGTAACGTAATGCGATAGGATCGTAATTTGGAAGTATCTTAAGTACCCAGAACACATCTAATGATGAAGTATTCTTTCAGAGGCGATAATAGTCCTCAAAGGAATCAACTATTTAACAAGTTCATATTACAAACTGATAGCATTATAAGTAGGTAATTTTCTATTCCAAAAAACGAAAGCTGTTAATAGACAAAACAATTGCAACATGTTAATTCACTTCTTTTTATTAAATATGATGTTGGTTAGCTTAGCTTTGTTCTCAGATTCCTTAGTATTATTCTCTTCAGAATCCTTACTTTTTTCCATCCTATGAAATGAATATTCTTATTTCAAAATTTTTTAAAAATTGAACCTAATTTCTCTGCATCATGCCACAATCTGTTACTTGGAGAAAAATTTCAGTAATTTGGAAATTATAATTCAGGAAACCTTCCATAAATAAAATCTATAGATTTATCTTGTAATGTTAATTACAAGATCAACATAATGGTTTTAAAATTTCTCAGAATAATAATCATGAAATTAAATATTCTTATCAGAAGATATAACTCCTCTAAAATTCATTATCAGAGTATATTTCATCGAAACAAAAAATACCGTATTAATCATAAAAACCAATCTATATGAAAACTTCAAGAGCAATCTAAATATCTTTTCCCGTCTGTTACTTAAATATTTTAAGTGTGCTTAAGAATATCAATAAATAGATTATGATGGACTTGATTACCTTAGCTTTACCTTAACGGATTAAAGCAATAAGCATTTATGAATTAATGCTCACTATTTCCACAATTTGCTTATATTATTTACCGTGTGAAGCGGTGGTAAACAACCTTGAATACTGTGGTTCGATAAACATCGATAGTGAAAAATGATGTACTAAATCAATCTTCACAAACTGATACATGATGAACTTATCAGGTCAAGGGGATGAAATTTCATTTTGCTTAAAATGTTTCCCAACTGCTAAAAATAATCGTTGTTTATGTTTCCAGGATTTTACATTCATTTAATTCATGAATAATGTTCCTACTGGAAGAAAGAAAGCAATTGTTAAAAGTATTTCATCCAATTGATAAGCGAAATTTTAGACTTTTTAAGCTGAACCATAATAAAATAGCTGTCAAAAAGAGAGAGTAATGTATGGATAATTATGAGAAATTCGTGGAGAGATCCTTAGAATGATTAGCTTTAAGATAGTAGGACGATATGAGTACTGAACAAGTTTGAAAAGCCTCTTCATTTATAATATGCAAAACCATCCTCATTCCTCAACTACACTCTCTTATATACACTCAGTTTCAGAAGATCCTCAAATAGCAATATATTTACTTTCTCTTTTCCCCAAATAGCACTACATCAAATTCTTTTTTCATTCTTATTTCTAAATTTCGAAATTGCTTTATTTAGCAACTATGCAAATTGAATGTATCGTGCAAGTACTTTTGAATAGTGAAAAAAACTGGAAAGAATTTGCAACAGATATTGCATTTCCATTCTGGTTAATCGTATACGATAGCAAAACTAATCAAGATGTTGTTAGCTAAATAGGAGACATTGAAACTCTAGAGAATAATTACCATAGTTTCAGAATATCTAACCTTCTTTTGTAGCACAGATAGATTAAATCAGTTTGATGGATTTGAGAATCAGATTAATGTTACAAACATCGAAATGGAGAGATGATGATTAAATGTGCATTAGTTGATGTGGTACGGATAAATCAACAATATCCTGATACTGATAATCGCAATGAAATTGCCCAACCAAACATAATTAAATGGTTGTTATTGTTACACATTTACCACTCTGATTTGTTGTATATTTTTTATTTGGGGGTTTAATTGAACTTCATGAATCTATAAAGTGAAATAAATAGACAGATGGGCAAACATTTCATGATAGGTGTAAGAAGAAATCATTTCAAGCAAATATTATCGAAATGATGTAAAAGAATAAAAATAGGCATTAAATTGTTAATGTTAACTGATGCATATCCAATTAACTTAGGATTTTGTTAGGGAATCAATTTGATTGAAAGGAAACAAGGAACGATGAGAGATCATTAGCATATCGGCATTAAACGCTATTGCAGAATATGAGGATAATGACAAGGTTAGGTGATGATAAGGTATATTGAAATGAAATATTTGAAATGAAATACCCATGCAGTAGTAATCCAAGAGCTACTACAGGAACAGAAGAAGAAGTAGTAGTAGTAGTAGTAAAGATAGGGATTGGAACAGGAGCAGAGCTCGGATTGCAAGAACTGGAATTTTGATTTCTCAAATTGACAGCTGTCAACCGATCCTGGTGCACTTGTCAGGTGAGCAATTCAGGCGCATACAGCAGATTTTCATCCGAAGATAGGCTCCTAAATTATCTACCCTTTTTCACCTTCTTTTAATATTGCTGTCTATCAATCATTCAAAGCAGTTATTATCAATGCTGTAAAATCAGAAAACAAATACCATTTCTGAATTATTTTAAGCTCTGATCATAAAAGGATTTCTAAAGACACTGATGAAAGCTTATCAGTCAAAGGTTTTATTTGTAAAAATGATTGGGTAAACTTGATATCGTATACGGTGGTTTCTCAAAATTTACTGCTTTTTAGCAAAGCCTTAAATTTCATAAACACGCCTTCCAGAGATTTCACAAAAGAAATCGATGACAAATTTAAAATTCGAAATTCTATATTTTTGAAGTTTTAATGGTACTTACATCTGCCAGGCAAATGATTTCAACATGAAAGTAAAGAACATCCAGAAACGATTCTATTGTTATCCCATTTGCCATCAACGCGGCGGTGGCGGCAACGGCGGCGTATGTTATAGGAACGGAATCGTCAAACCACCGCAATGATTTTTCGTCATCATCTATCGGTCTATAAATCAACAATATCAGAAATTAGCAATTTAAATCATAGTTTCGTTGATTGCATCATAATTTGCTGTTTAATTTATAGCTTACTTAGTTTATGTTCTCTAACTTACTTGGCTCATATTCTTCTTACAACTTTTTTTTTTTACTTATTCCACCTAATACTTAAATTAATTATTTCTTCCTATTGATGAACGATTGTTAACTTCATGCAATCAATGAAAACGATAAAGAGAAAGTAACAGATATTATTCTGAATGTTCAAAGAATTAGTGAAAAAAAAAAAAAACTGGACAGAACTATAGCAATACGACAACGGACATAATTTTTTCGTAGATTTTTGAGAATGAATCCAATGAAATCAGCTGGAAAGTACATTCAATCCCTGATCTACCATTTAAAGCATATACTTAATTATATCTCCTTACCAATCAATTCTAATTTGGTATTCATTCTAGATCTTAGTAATCCTTTGTCAAATGAAAAATTTAATTCACCACCCAAGACTGACTCGAATAGATTTTATTATCTCACATGTACTATTCGTCGGTGGATATAAACAGTCGGTAACAAGTTCATAAGATGACTGATCATTTTTACTTGAGGATTTTGTTAACTTCTTAATTATTACTTCTAAATTAAACTTTAATTCATCACAGATTTTACTCATTGAGAATCATAGAAATAACAGAAAATTTCAGTAAATTTGAAAAATTCACTATGGGTTATGGCAATTTACTTTTCTTTGTCGATTATACTATCAAAAGTCGAAACAATTTTGTCATAGCTAACACATTCACTCTTTTCTTCCTCTTTGTCTGAAGGAAATATGTTGTTCATCAAGATTACAGTAAGATTATCCTGAAATCCGGTTGTAAAATTTATACTTATTCTAGAATGTTAAGTTATATTTCAGGAGTAGATTTCAGATAGCTAGACGTCCTTTTCCACACCTATGTGTAGACAATAATTTGTATGCTTAACTAAAAATGAATTTTCTTCTTTCCTAAAGCAAATCAATTTCTCAGCAATAAAAATAAACGCTCCACTAGGCTTAAATTGAACAAACAGTAGAAGATAAATCGTCGTTCACTTGTAATCATTCAATTCACATGTCAAGTGCCCTCTCTGATGATTTATTTCACAACAGCTCTGTCCACAAAAATATGAAAACGAGAGAGGGAAAAATTTCACTTCCAAAAAATCAATCAATATTGCCATCTTTCAACATTACATTACGGGAGAAGAGTGATAGAATGGATTATATCATTTATATGTTAATTTATCTATTGAAATTACGTTTAAATTGAATGGAACGAATTTACGTTTGTTAAGCAGTAACTGCATACAAAGATATTTCAGAGATCTGAACATTTGTTGAGTGTAATTTGATTACTAACATAGCAAACTATCGTACATTCCATCAATCCTCTGCAATCCTTTTTTTTTTTTTTTTGTTTTTAGACTTTGTTTGATAGATATGTTTATGCAAACAACTTTTTGTAACTATAAGAATGGCTTTTTTTTTTTTTTTTTAATTTTTTCAAAAAAAAAAAAAAAAAAGTGGAAAAAAACTTTCAGCAGCCGGAAAATGTTATTTGTATTCTTTTACCTGCGAAAATATTTTTGTTTTTCAACATTCGTCTAATATGCATCCGAGCCGTTCAATCTGTTATTAAAAAAATCAGTTCACAATAATTGAAACTTCAGAAAATGGAATGGAAATATTTAAAAGATGATGATTTGTTTCAATCTCTACCAGTATGTTAATGACAGATTCAGGCCTAGAGTTAACTTAGGCCATATGACTTTAGAAATAGTTACTTTATGTAGAACACTAATCCTAGCTAATATAAGTGGCGAAAAATGAGGTTTTCCCTCTATTTTTACCTCTTATAGAAATTTGAAAATTTCTCAAAGTGGTTTTCTCATTATTAGTTAAGAATAACGCTGTCAAATAGGAAACTAAATTTTGTTGGTAGTAAAATTGCAACTCGAAAAATGAAAATTAACTACAAATAAAATATTAAATTTTCGAGAAATAATCCTACATTCGTTCTGGCTACAAATATCTCTATTCTATATAAAGACTTATGTTAACATTAGGTCTATCCATTTATCTGATAAAACAAGGTGGAAATATTTGCATATCATATATGTTACCTCATTTTATTATAAGTAATGCAAGCACAAAGAAGATAAGGTCGGAGGAAGTTTAGTTATCTTACAATGTCGTAAAATAAGCATTCTTGACCAATTGACAAAATATGGATGGAACTAAAATCCACAAATAAAAAGTTTTCTCTCTGCACTCAAGTTAAGTTCTAAACTTATAATGGAAGTTTATAGCTAAAATAAAGTATCATTACAACGGTTCAAAATTATAAATTTTCGATATAAATTTTTGAAATCGATAGCGCTGCATTCGGAGTAAAGGAAAAGATTTGAGAAAGCCAATTGGATTGAATTTCAAAACAAAATAATTCGATAAGAGAAAATTAACTCAACAATTGTCAAATTGATAATGCATTCTTTTGTTTGCTTCCAAATGAATTTTAAGAAGATAAATAGCACATCGATATTTCAATCTCGAAATCCTTGCAAATTTGAAAGGGATAGGATTCACATGTTATGATTTTGCTAGAAAGCAGATATAAAATTGTTTCTATTTTTCCTTGTCAGTCAATTAGCCCTCTTTTTTTTCGATCAGCATTACTACAATAATCATCGCCATTATCATCATTCATTACGAGTAGTATCATAATCGAAATCACCAATCATTATTATCATTATCAAAATGATAATAACAGCTAATCTAGAATGACTTCATTCTTCACCTATTTATTACCTAACTAATTTCCTTACTTTTTTAACTTCACTCCTTTAGTACTTTTCACGATAAAACAAAGATTTTTATGAAATGCATCTAAACAATGGATTTTTCCTTTTTTTTTTAACTGTTAGTTTTTTAAAAAATTTTTTAAAAACTGTGTTCCATACTATTTTTCTCCTTTTCCATTAGTCCTATAGGAGAGGAGAAAAGATTGAGGAGAATATTGTCCAATTGGCACTTACCGCCATCACAAAGGAGGACCTTTCTTTATTTAATTTGTGTTACATCCGTTGAAAGGCTTAAAAATTGATCCTATTTTTGCAGAACGCTTTAAAATTTGCTATCTCAGACTTTTTTGTCAATTTTTTATCTTTCTGAAAGAAGAAAAAATTCCTTCCTAACCCAAATGTGACGTTATTTGCAAACAATTGTAAATTTTTATGGTAAACTTACACATACATGCAGGAGATATTTTAACAATGTGAATATACTTAGAGAAGAGTATGATTTTGAATATGAAGTAATTTTAGGTCATAGAGTGCAATATGAATATCAAGGTCAATATCAAATGAAAAATATGTATGTCATTAAATGAGTAAATTATAATAAATTAAGAATACTTCTTTTCGTTAACAATATTTCAAAATAGCCAAGAATAATAGTCAAAGAAAATATGCTAGCAAAATACTTTTATATTATTCCAAAGTAATAATGCTAAAATGCCAAAGATATATTAACGAAGTTGCATTTGTGAGGAAAATCCTTCATTTGATTCCATTTTGATTCTTAAATAAATCTTATTGGTAATATATAAAATGAAAAATTACAAAGTATCGCTGAAATTGTTTGATTGATCAAGCAAAGCGATGATATGTGTGGCTATAATCAATTTTAATAAAATAATAATAAAATCAGCATTAATAGATGTGGTAAAGTGCAATAAGCCCGAAATAGGTGACTTTTATGGCCAGAATTATTTTAACATCATTCGCATGAAAATTTGAATTAAAGAAAGAAATATATGAAAAGTATATTTCTTTAATCCTAACTTTACCGCACAGTAATATATCACCGAATGCTTTACTTAAATGAAAGAAGGAAGAAATGAGCCAAGCGATATAAAAAATATCAAACAATTTAATCGGAATATTTATTTTGGCGAAAAAGTCAGTACGAGTTTTTGCTTTCTAACTTCATTTAAAAATTTCCAGAATGAATGAGAGCATTTTTCAAATTTTTTTTTCTTTTTTTTTTTTTAGAAATTTCATGTCTCAAAGCTGAGAATTATTGTGTTGCTAAAGATGTAAGCAATGATTTAATAATTTGTTGGGGAAAGGTACATGCATTTATTATGGTAATATTTTTTGAGTGCAAAATTAGGTTGATGACATATATTGTTGGCTTTAGCTCATAGGTATAAAAGGAAAGGTGTAAAAAGTTAGTTAAATAAAATAAACAACCAGCTATTCTCATTTGATTACTTTTTATTAATATCAGAATGAAATTTCTAAAAACGAAGAATAAGTCTATAAAAAAGATTTATAACACAATCGGAACATTTTAAATTATATCCGAGCAATTGCTGTTGCTTCATTTATTGCGGCATGAATAAAACATGAAGCTTTCCGAAAAGTTTAGTGAATAATATAATATATTCAAAATCGATGAAATGCGCATCCCAAGCAAATGTCAGAAATAGAACGAAAGAGTTTGATTTAAATTAAAAATTATTTCTAATTAATGTATAATACATAAATAATGTTCTTTTCAGGAATAAACACTAATATAATTTTCCAATTCGATGATAGTACTTTAATATGAAATATTGATTTCGAAAAGGTTTCAAAATTATTAAGTTTTCTTTTTTTTTTTTTTTTTTTTGTACCAATTCGGTGTTTATTCTATACCGAAAGGCTTAAGTGTGGAACAGCACGCTATTTTTGCTAGCAATGAATTCATAACAGAAATTAATTCTTTCTTGTAAAGGAGTAATGAAATACGAAAATTTTTTTTAGTAAAAAGTCAGTTCATCAAATGGCAAACACCTCGTAGGAAATAAAATTATCGAAATAATCATCTTTGTGAGAAATTCAAGTTCCATTATAAAATTCTTGAAGCCTAATAGTGAGCAAAATTATAAAGTTTTTAACAAACGACGATCATAATCATATATCATTTTCAGAGAATAAAATGATTTTGCAAAAAATATCGAAAGAGTAATTTCCTAGCATAGGCCTATTTTTTTTTTTTTTTTTTGGTAAAACTATTTATAATTAGGAACTATACGTTCATTTTTGGGTCAGGACTACTAGTATCCTTAAATTATAAACAAAATTATCATAAATATATAAAAGAATCGGAATTTCTTTTTTCAAATGTTGTAATCTTTAGCTATTGATGATGATTGAAAAATTTCCTGTTCTGAAAAAACTTGAGACGATTCAAAAACAGGCTTGAAATCTGATGAACTACAACAGAATAGTGTTTTTATAGGACAATCAAAATTGAAAGATATGATTGCTTTAAATTTATCTATCAAAACAGACAAATTCTTGAGCTTAAATAATGGAAAAAATGAATAGTGTAAAAGAAAAGTTTAGCACATCGTCTATAATTTCATTTTCATCTGTTTGTCTTTCTTCATTGCAATAATGCAAATAGCTAGATCTCTGGAGATATTCCATTTCCGGATGTCGATCAGTAACAATGACTAATGATGTTAGTTTATCATTGAAGGAGAACTAAGAAAAACCTATGAAAAATGAAAAAATAAAATTAAATTAATCGGAAATAATGATTCGATCATGCAAATGGATGGATATTGGGAAATGGAAAATGAAGAATGATTAATCAGGCTTAGGAGTGCATAAATGTGTGGTGCATAAAATAGAATTTCTGGAAGACACTCCAAGAAAATCCCATATGGGAAAACGGGAATTTAGGAAAAGTCTTGCGAAAATTCATTAGATATCGTAAATGAGTTCATTACATATGCGTTAAATAATTTCCAATCTTAAATATCTTAAATTAAACGGTTTATTCCATTCTTTAAAACCTATCAATACCGGACTAAAACTTATATCTCGAAATCATCCACTCTTGAAATTGTCAGTAATTAATTACAATAACTATATCATACGACAATGCGTGAAATTAATGAATCGAACTTTATTTAGCAAAATTTCATTTCATTGCAAAATCCTATTTCTCATTTATCGTAGAGTGTCATTGTAACTCATATTTAAGCTTTTCCTGTTGTTCCCGCAATTCTGAAATGTAAACAAAAATCTGCTGGAAGTATAAAATATTTGAGATGAACGAATCAGAATGGATCATTGTCTATCATAAACGTATTGTTTTGTTTATATATTTTAAATAGAGGGGATGTAATGAATGATATCTTCTCTTATTTCATCTCATCAGAAAACATTTTTCAAAATGTCGAAGTGAACTAAAGTGAGAAGGAATCTTCTGCATGCCTACTGCATGACTATCTCTTATCGACGGCTTCAATGCCTTTATACCATTCATTTTGCAAATTTATTTCTCCTTATTCTACTCTACTCCGATACTACCATACGTATGCAGGTATCAATATCATCTTGCCTTTTTTTCATTTATTACCTTACCATATATTCAATTTATTGTTACGATAGTTTCCCTAAATTTAGATTGAAGTAAGTAGCATTTATGAATAGCATTATTTGATTACTTATCATTTAGTCTGTAGAAATTTCTGCAAAATTATGTATTTAAATAGTACAGGATTTGTTATTGGTAAATATTAAATTTTTTTAAAGATGCTAAAATGCGACAAAGACAGAATAGTACATACTCGGACAAGGCGGCAAATTATGGAAATGAAACAACGATCGATAGCTGAACAATCGCGACTGTCATCATCATCATCCGCTGGTAGTAACGATCAATGGACTGTACACATTGGACAAGATACCATTATTCCTGTAACTAAATTTTCTCTTGCAAGATGAAGAACAATGTTTAAAAATTTGCAATATAAAAGTTTAGAATTCAAAGTTTTGGGAACTTAAAATTTCAATTTCAGGAGATTAGATTGTTTCAATTTCAGAAGATAGTTTTCGAGACATCCTGTAAGCGTATTCATCGTCATTGTGCCGAAACTGATAAGAAATTAATGGGTTTCCAAGGACCACGCGGTCCACCAGGACCACAAGGTGTTACTGGACCTCCCGGTACCGTCCTTTCTAAATTTTTAATGAAAGGGAATTTCACAAAGTCAGAATGATGCATTTCACAAAGAATGAAACAAAGTCAAATATTTTTTATAAACAAAAGTTGAGATAGTACTTGTCTATTTATTCATGAAAACATCAGAATATCATATGTAACTAATCTTTTGGACTTTTCTTCTCAACTTTTGATAGCCTCGAAGAAGTAGCAGAAAAAAATTGTTTTGCAGGGAAAAGAGGTCAACAAGGTAAAGTTGGTCCAATTGGATTGGTCGGTAATATCGGTGAGGAAGGAGAACCAGGCATTAACGGTTAATCATAAAAATTCTTGCAATTAAATATTTCAATACGTTGGAACTTTCAGGAATTTATATTTAATAGCTAAGTAAAAGGTCAAGTATGCTCGAGATATTATTGAAGATTATTACTGTTCTTTTTCAAATTTAAAATATAAATTTTCATTACCTGAAAGGTGAAAAGTATAATGTTTATTTGCTAAAATTGTAGGCCGATGTAATTGCTCATTTCCTGATCTCTACTTGCAACAGGTTACTGTACCCGGACCACCCATTATTCAGGTTGAAGAAAAAACTGTTCCGGTACCCGTACTTATCATTAAAGAAATAGAGGCACGTTTTGAGAGAAAATTTTTCGTTGCAAATATCGCATAGATAACAGAATGTATTTATTTTACTTAAAAAATTCTTAATGTTCAAAAGCGGAAAATATGCAGTTAAAAAATATGAAAGCAGAAATGAACGTATAATGCAGTCAGAAATTCTTAATTAAAAAAATCAGAATCATGAATTGAGCATCAAGTTAATGAATTCTGCATGATTAATTTAATCGGTAGAATTTCGGCAGGTGACAAAGTTGGTACCTTTTAAATCAACTACAACTCGTTCTCGTCCATTCATCAGTAGTTCGTCACATGTGGAAAAAACGGATTTGTCGAAGATGCACGTTTTATCCAAGTTAACAACACTGGCTAAAACTACATCAAAAATGTCGAAAGAACCAACAGTGCCATCTGAATTCGCTTCATCGTCATCGACTTTACCAGGTTGATAACATAAAGTACTGCAAAGTAATGTATTAAAATATTTTGAGCTTGTAGTGCCAATGATATTTCAATGTATTAGCATTTATTCTCCCTCATTTTGTTTTCTTTATCTTCTGGCTCTTGAGTTTTGGCCAAAGAAGTAAAATAAGCCTCCTTAAAACCATGTGATTCTCGAATTACTGAATGGAAAGTATTTATTAGTTATGCGGATGAAAATAAGTCTATTCAAGATGATTGGATATCTTTCAGGGGATTATGCAACGATAAGAGAAGATTCCACAACAATTAAATCATACGTTGGTCCTCCAACACTTGGCTATAACAAAAGAGGTTTAAAAATGCAATAATTTATTGTCACACAAAAATACTATCATTTCTTAACAAAGATCTTATTAAAACTGTTTGATCAAGGAACATTATCAGAAGTATTAATTTTTGATAGTACTAGTAATTTTTGAGGAATTAATAAAGCAACCTTAATGTATTTTAGTTTTTTCCTCTACCAATCGATAATTCCATCCATCAGCATTTGCATTCTTATCATTTTATTATCTTTCCCAAGTTTGATTCACATTGTCAAATATATTATTTTTTGTTTTTGGAACTATCTTCCTTTCTAATTTCTAGTTTGCCTTCTGAATGCTGTCGGTATTCCGGTACTTCATGCTGAATCACAATACAGTGCCGTTGGATCATGGATGCGTGATAATTTACCATACAATCAAGAAATGGCTGAACGACGATGGGTAACAGATGATTATGCTTCACCGGTTCTTTATGAATATGAAAACGAAAGACAACTGATGAATAAAAAGCAAAAAATCAAGTATCAATATTGAGTTCCATCCTATTTGATGCATTACTCTTATTAATAATCGTTTATTAAATTATAATTTGTAGGCTTTCCCATTATAGGTATTTTCAAAAGTATCAGACAGATCAGATAACTGTAATTTCTCGCTGGAAATTCATATATGATCTCGTTCATTAGTAGTAGTACTACAGAAATCAGACTGCAAACAGTTCTGTAGTCTTATGATTTGTAATTGAAAATAGATTCTGAAATTATGTAGTATTTCCAATGTGTTCTACAATTAGTACTCATTTATATGTAAGTGATTTACATTGAAAGCTAAAACTTTTTATTCCTTTTCTTCTTTTTACTTTCGTCATCAAAATTTTCAACATTTAGATATTACATAGATTATTTGGCATCTGGAACAGGTAATATTATCTACAATGGTTCATATTACTATCATCGGCACAGCTCAAGTATGCTAGTTAAGTATGACTTAGAATCAACTGATGAAATACAAATGGATTTGGGTGATATTTCATATCTAGACTGTTCTAGAAAGCCAGATCATACATTTGAGGTAAATTTATTACAATAATAAAAGTAATAAATCATATTAATTCAATACTTGTGATAATTTTTAACAAATTTTTTTCGAAGCATTGACTTAGATGTTCATATAGAAAGATAGAAAGCTTTCTTGATCAATTTGTTTGATAAAATGGCAATATCAAGATAATGGACTGACTAGGATTGATTAGTTAATCAAACTATTTGCTTTTTTTAAGATATTCCAAATGCTGGCAGTCATTAATTATTCCTCAATTATTAGCCAGTAATTTTGCTTATCATCAGTCCATATTATTATCATTTAAATATTTACGGTTATCAATTTGAAGAATTGCAACGAAACGGAACATGATGTATGGTTGTATAATCGTCCGCATAATTATGTTGATTATTCTGCTGATGAAAATGGACTTTGGGCAGTTTATGTACGATCTGGCATGCAACATATTACAGTTAGCAAAATTGAACCGGTAAATAATACTTCATTAAAGTCTTTGGTTATTTGTTATGGCTCTACTTTTACTCTTCATAGTAGTATCTTTTTTGAGCCCTAAATTTCGTTCTATTTGTGATTAATCCACCATGACCAGTAATAGCCTAGTTTTCGGTATTTAATAGAGGTATATATGGAAATTTTAAGATTATAGATTGTAAATGATCAAACTTTTTTTTGTCAGTTAATTTATTGTTACAAGAAAAAATCCCATCTGTGTGCTCCGGTAACGTTTAAGTTATCAGTTGTTGTTATATTTCAATATTCCGGATATTATTAGGGTTGCAATTACAGGATATGCAAGTGGTTCGAACATGGGACATTTATGAACTGAATGCAACAAGTGTAGCTGAAACATTTATCATGTGTGGAATATTGTATGGATTAAAAAGTGCCACAGATCGAGATACTGTTATCGATTTTGCTTATGATTTATTTAGGTAACTAATGATTTTATGAAAATAAGTTAAGAAAGAAAAATCGATGCATTTTGTTTCAATTTACCGATTATCGGATCAGCAGTTAATTTATAATCATCAAAGATATCTATCGATTAGGTGAAAAAGTCTTGAATTATTTCTTTTAACAGGTTTACTTCATTGTTCAGCTAAGATAGAAATAAATTGTTCTATTGAAATTTCAATTATTTTTTTTAAATAAGCACATTTGGGTAGAGGAATTTTAAAATAAATTCACTTCAGGAATGAAACAATTGATGTAAATGTGAAATGGTATAATCCTTACGGTGGAATGACTATGTTACATTACAATCCAGTTGATGAACGCTTGTACTTTTTTGACTCGAAACGATTATTGAGTGTAAATGTCCGCGTAGAAGGTCAAATCAATCAATTCAAACTTTCAGATTTTGACTAATTTAATCATTCGTTGTACATTTATATACAGCATCAATACATAATGCACCAATTTCTTTCATTTACTTTTGAGCCAAGCTTGCAGTCAGATGTACATAAGTATCATCAGTAATTATTGTATTGGGGGCAGATTATGATCTAGAGGTACGATTCGAGGATACCACCAGTACACTGGGATTTACCAGACATTTCTTCATGGTATGGGCTTTTGATATAAAATTGATGCTTTGCTCGGTATCAAAAGCTCTGTATCATTAATTCCAATGCAGTTTTTTATGCTTCAATTATATGAATAAAATGAGGTAAAGGTTAGGTAAATAGGTAAATTCCTGGTGGAAATGCTTACATTTTCACAGCTGAATATTAATGGTATCCATCAAATCAGTTATTAGTGACGTTCAAACATCAATCTTTTTCGGAATAAGTAAATTTACCCGCATAAACTGCTTCACTGTTATTGTGAAATTTTACTCGTTATTGAAATTTCCATTTGAAAGTCTTAAAATAGAACAAACTTCCTGAATTTTGAATTATGTGAAGAAAAATTTCGGATAATGTTTATGTCTAAAAGGATAAAAAATAAAAATTAATTGTTTAAATTATTTTTTCTTTATTTAGATCACATATCCGTTGCTTTTATAAATAAATCGTTCTCAATGAAGAATTTCATGTTCGATTAAAAATAACGAATAAAAATGGCCAAATATTTCGTCTGTTATCTTTTCGTTTTTGAATAATTAATTTGTGAATGAATAATTCGATACACAATACTTTCTTTCATCTATTATTTTGTTCGCAAATTCAGCATTCAAAAAATTTGTTGTTTAACAAAATTTTGTCTTGAAATCTCAAACATTGTGAGTTTGTCTTGCTATCCCAAAATTTTTTTCAAACTTATCTTCAGGTAAATGATTTTTAAACAATATCTGCTTCTTATTACTGTTTCTTTTTTTTTTTCTGTTTATTTCGTTCGGCACTTGTTGTTTAATTTCTCACATAACTTTTTATAAAGTTGAAATAGAGAAGTTATGAATGTTACTCGAAACTGTGATACATTTTAATAAAGATTTGTACTGAACTACTTCAGGACTCAACTTTGGCTTTTTTGTTTAATCATTAGATGTTATAATTATTATTTTTGCAAGATCTATTTGCTATCATGAAATAGTGTGATAGTAAGAAGTTATCAAATTATGGCTACTGAAACAATGTAACTTAGAAATATTTTTTCTATTGAAACCTTGTTATTTATAATATAATTTGATGCAAGCTAACATCCAACAGATTTTCTCGGGGAATATTTTCTCTTCTTAAATTTAATATTTTCGAGGCATATTGACCGGATAAGAAAATAATGGGTAAATTTCTCGGAATTTTTTTTTTTTAATAATTAAAATGAAATGCAAGAAGTTTCAATTTAATATGGTGGTGCAGAATCATTCGCTAGCGTAAAATCATTTTGATGGAAGAGCAAAGTATGATTTGAGAGCATCAGACTCACTGTTAAGGATCAGTGTATGATGAGAGAAATAAATTAAACGATCACTTCGCACCCGCCCGTATCATCGACGGGAACATTGAATGTGGGAAATTCGATCAGAGACAAAATTTCTCTTTGCTTTCAATGCTTTCCATCTGCACTATTTTCAGATTTCTTGCATTCTTCTGCAAAATTTCTAGACATCTCTGATTGTTCGACTTTGGAAATACCAAAATTTTCTCCACTAAAATTACACTTTAATCATTAATCATAGCAATTTTTTCCTGTAATTGATTCTGGAATTTGTTTTTTAGTTCCAACCAACTGCACGATAGGCCAGTAAGTAAGGTCACTCATGTATTGCTTTAATCTTTAGTTATACTTCAGAAGGTTGTCCTTTTTTTAAATCTTTAAATTCATCTCAATTCGTAATATTTAATTCAACAATTTCTATCATGCAATTCGAGAATGTTAACCTTTTAAAAAATAAAGCAAATTTTTTATTCTATTCTGTTTATTCTCTAAATTTCAAAGACATCTTTCCTTTACTTTGTATGAGGATTTCCGACTGGATGAACTCCAGGGGTCAAAGTATTGGCTTTTGTTTTTGTTGTTGTTGTTGTTGCTACGAGGATCGCAGGACATTTTTTGAATAATTATAAGAATTCATATCAGCAACTGAATTTCAAAATTCAAAAATTTTGATGCCATTGTTCAATAGGACATGCAAGAATTATTAATTAAATTAATTTTCTTAAATTTTTTTACTTCATTTCAAGATTTGTTCATCAATAAATGATTAAATAAGTACCATTCAATGTGGGTTTTTTTTTCTTTTTTTTTCAAATGTAAAAATTTTCAATTCATTGATAATTTTATTTAAATATTTTATTAAAAATTTTTCAGAATTATTTTTACATTTATGAGTGATTTTATTTTTCTTTTTTTAAAAAAAAAAAAAGAAAACAAACTTCAATCCAAATAGATTCTCTCACATTCTAAAGATTTCATTTCAACTTATTTTCCCATTTTATTCGATTCATACATTTGGAAAGAGAATAAATTTCAGAAGAATTACATGGTAAAATGCAAATTAAGATAGAAAATCGATAAGAATATATTAGCATGACCTTTTCCTACCTATCATATTCTTTTTTTTTTCTCAAATTTAAATTTAAAAATTCAAATGTCCGAGCCATGTTTTCCTCTAAAGAGATAGATCTCTTTGGTCTATGAGTATATGAGTGTATGTGATAATTGATAAAGGGCAATTCAATGTTTCCTTGTTTTCTGTTGTGGTCAGTTAAGTGACCAGAGTAGAGATCTTCCAGAGGCGATCAATTGGAAGTTTGAAAGCTGAAAATATTTTAAAATTTTCTTAAAAACTTTCACAATATAAATTGCTGCAATTATTTTGTTGATATTATTCTGACGTGGAATATCATTATTATAGAAATCTAGGTGACATTATTGTTCAGATTTTATTTGAAAGATGGCTTTTATGCAACAGGTTGGTTGTTTACTTGTTTACTTTTCATATTGCTATAATTCATCTTCTATATGCAGATTACTTGAAATATAAAAGTATTTGCAGTATTTGAGATTTTGTCAGGAAAATTGCTTTGTATTTTAGCATCAGCTTTCAACTAGCTAAATTCAAAAAGGTAACTGTTATTTGTTGAGGTTAATGGTACATAGAGTTATGAAACTGTAAGGTAAAATAATTACTATTATGAATTAGACTTGCTAATCATTATTCTTTCTTGCTATCGATATGATCATTTATGTAGAAGATTCTGCTATACTGTCTAAACAATATAACTGTTAAGTGTAATGAGATGACATCTGATAGATCTTTTTGTGACAAACATTTGAACCTGAAATTATTGGCAGATTTTTTGAGCCAGAAAATTTATCTTACCAAATTGTAATATTTGAGGTTGAAAACATAGCATGTGTGGGTGCTGGATATGTTGGTGGGCCAACATGTGCTATGATCGCTTATAAATGTCCAGAAATACGAGTCACTGTTGTGGATATGAACGCGGAAAAGATCAAACAATGGAATTCGGATCATTTACCTATTTTCGAGGTTGTAAACCTTTCTATCAATAACTTTATCATTTTTAAAAATACTTTGAAATGGTTGTTGGATTATTCTCTAGTTTCTAACTTTCAGAATTAAAGTTGTAATTTACAAACATCCTTTGTAGCCAGAACTTGATGAAATTGTGAAATCATGTCGCGGAAAGAATCTCTTTTTCTCCGACGATATCCCGTCAGCAATACGAAATGCACAACTTATTTTCATGTCCGTTAATACACCGACAAAAACATATGGAAGAGGAAAAGTCAGCATCAAATTTATGCAAGAATTTAAATCCTGAAAAATGCATATTTTTTCAGCAATCAGTGAAATTAGCAATGTTGACAGTCGTCTTAATGAAGAATAGTATAATATGAGGTGCGAAAGTTCTTTTTACATTTCTTTATGCTTTTGTGAAGTGTGAGAAAGTTTTTCTTTTCTTTTGATTGAATCCAGAAAGAAAAATAAAGTAATAAGTAGAACAGCCAAGCATATTTAAAATGTTACATCGATAAGCATCATATAATTAGAAATAAAGTACGAAAAAAGATTCCCTCACCTCTTGATATATTAATTCAAAAATTTCAGGGTATGGCACCCGACCTGAAATACGTAGAGTCTGTTTCGCGTGCTATAGCAGAACATTCTTGTGGTCCGAAGATTGTTGTTGAAAAAAGCACAGTGCCTGTAAAAGCTGCTGAAAGCATCACTGCCATACTGAATGAAGCACAGAAGAAAAATCCTGAGCTTGCCTTCCAAGTAGCAATAAATTTTGATTATTTTAATTGAAAGATATTGCTGTAAAGTAGGGCAGAAACGAATTAGCATATCCAGAATTTTCCCTAAAAATTTTTGTTTTCAATCACTGAGAATAGTGATGTCTTTTCCTTCTCCTTTCACAGTATCATCTCGATTTCACAACAAATTGACATATATTTCTGCATTCAGATCAATCCTTCTGTTCTTGAAATTTCAGGTGTTGTCGAATCCAGAATTTCTATCAGAAGGAACAGCAATAAACGACTTAGCAAATCCGGATCGTGTTTTGATAGGCGGAGAAAGTTCTCCGGATGGTTTGGCAGCTGTGGCTCAACTGATACAAATTTATGAGCATTGGGTACCACGAGAGAGAATCATAACTACTAACACTTGGTCTTCAGAGCTGTCGAAATTGGCAAACATTTTGTGTCACATTTTTGATTTAATAATTAATTAGTGTCTCAATATAATGAGGGTTGCACTTGTTTTGCGGGATTTTTAAAACATGAATCACAAAGTTCCATTTCCGCAAAAGTAATTTTGATTAAGAAGAACAGTATATTGCGTTCAGTAGTATATTCTGATTGGTAAAGTGTTTAGGCTAGTATTTAAGTTAGCAGTTAAGAGTTTAAGTCATTTCGATATCACTCATTTCCAGTTTTCAGGCAGCGAATGCATTCCTTGCTCAGCGAATTTCAAGCATAAATGCAATATCTGCCATCTGTGAAGCAACTGGTGCTGATATACGTGAAGTTTCTTATGCAATTGGTCGAGATAGTCGTATTGGAAATCAATTTCTTCAAGCCAGCGTTGGTTAGTTCACTAAAATGTTTACCCTGAGGTAGTTGGGACAAGAAATTATTGTTTTTTCTGTTAGTAAAGATTAATTTTCTAGGCTTTGGAGGTAGCTGTTTTCAGAAAGATGTTTTAAGTCTTGTTTATCTCGCCGGATCATTGAATCTTCACAAAGTAGCCGATTACTGGTTGCAAGTGAGTCGATTAGAGTTGTTTTTTCCAAATATCTGATAAGGTGGAATCATAAAGTAGGAAAAATTATGGGTATGTGGTTTTATGTGATTTTCTTCCGTTTAGATCTCGAATCTTAATTAAAAAGCAAATTTGCGAACCAATTTCGAAATCTTAATCTAAACTCTTTAGTTTTTACGTATATTTAAAAAAGATCGAATAGTGAGCTACAGAATTCAGAATTGAGTCTAAAAATGGGTGCGATTCATAGGTTGTTGAAATCAATAATTGGCAAAGGAGACGTTTTGCTGATAAAATCATTTCTGAAATGTTTGATACGGTATCAAATAAGAGAATCGCTATATTTGGTTTTGCTTTCAAGAAAAATACTGCCGATACGAGGTTTTTACATTCAGTTACACATAAAATATTTGAGTTAGTGAAAATGATCTATGAAATTCCGTGAGCGTCTGCAGTTCGAAGAAAAATGTTACACTCTGAGGTGGAGATCCTCATTTCATATTTCATTATTCTTTGGTGTACTTTCTTAGATTTGGAAGGTTGTTATCGATAGCTATTTGTAGAACAACTGACCACAACAAAGAACGCTTGAAAATAAAACTGGATTATTTTGTTCACTCACATAATTGGTTAATTCTATTATTGTATCCAAATTTAATTAATTTTCTTAGAGAATCCTCAGCTATTCACATAGTGAAGTATTTGCTTGATGAAGATGCTAAAGTGGTTGTATACGATCCGAAGGTACCAGAATCGCAAATGCGTTGTGAACTGTATCAAATTTCCTCCAAAGAAACTGGTATACACTTTTGAATTCTTTTTATGCTAAGAAATAATTTCCTTACTGTTCTACAAGTATTACATTTTGTTTATTCACAAATACCTTCAATTTCATGATTTATTTTTGACAGAAAATATAACTGGAAAAATAATATAGTTACCAGGTGCCTCTTTTCATATTTCAGTACATAATTTTCAGGCGTTGATGAATACCTTTTTTTTGTCTTCAGAGTAGCAAAGAAGTCATTACGAGAAAGAAATGAAACTCATATTACTAAACAAAGAAATCGTTTAGTTATTTTTTTTCAGTTGATAAACTGTTCACATTCTCGAAAAGTCCATACGAAGCAGCGATGAATTCACATGCTATAGTTGTGCTTACTGAATGGGACGAGTTCAAAGTAAAGTTTTTCTTTCTAAGATGATAATAAGTCTTTTCAGCATTTCTATAGTTTTTTCACTGTTTTTTTTGTTTATCTTTAATTGTCTATTATTCGCAGCTGCTATAAACTTCTTACTTTGTGTTGGCATTATAGATGAGTCTTATTGAGTAAGACTTGCTTTATTGGCACTAACTTGCATGGTTTTTGAATGGGAAAAATATTATACGGCTAGTTGAATTAAGAATTTAGCAACGAAATACTTAATAAATTTCTGATGTTGGATTTTAAAACAATGCAGAGGAATGAGATCAGTTTTCAAAGTCGAGCTAGGCAGGAAATTTTCAGAGTTACGATTACAAATATATTTTCAATTCAATGGCGCAGCCAGCGTCAGTCTTTGATGGACGGCTTATTCTGGATCACAACAAATTGCGCGAGATTGGTTTTCATGTAACCGCAATCGGAATCGCCTCATCACAGTCGTGCAAAAATTGCTACAAATAGGTTCTTCTTGATAGTCGCGTTTCATCGTGTCTATCTTAGTAGACATATTTTAAATGCTTGCGACTACGTGGGCAGCAGCCAACCTCATATTTTAATTTTTCTACGCTGTAATTTTCAAAATTCATTACCCAATACTACTCGATTATGTCACTTAATTTAATTCACTTTAATCTATTTTGGTTAATCTTATCTGATAAATTACTTGTTGCATTATTAAAAATAATGAAGGTTGAAACCTTGGAATGAAGAAGCCAGATCCAAGAAGTTCCAAAGAGAAAAATGTTGAAATAATTTAAAATTAGAAGAGAGGAAATGGAGACAAATGACCAGGAATGTCCGTTATTGACGGTTAAATTGTTTTCTCTTTCCTAACACTGCATTTAAAACATTTGTTTGCTTTCATTTTCATTCTTATTCCCATATTATCCAGTGATTATGTCTTTGGAATGATGCAGATTAAAACAAATATAAAACCTTTCAAAAAAGTAAAAAACTTCTGGTTCTGTATCAACTTGTCTTGATGAACATAATAAATTGTCATTTGTATCACTACAATTTATAGTATTTTTATGAGAGGAGCGCTGTAGAATAATCAGCTGAGGAGAAGCTGAACTGTCCAATTTAAGTTTAAAAGTAGCATTTGTACAAACAATTCAGAAGCGGAATTGTAACGGTTTTGTCGTTTTACTTACTACTTAAATCTCTAACAAAGTTTTATAAAAAGAGCAAGTATGGTACCAGCAATAGATTATACTTTTGCAAGTGTTGAAACAAATTTAAGTACTTTTTACGGGCCCAAATAGTCAAATATTTTCGCCTGGATTAATTGAAACAGGATCACTTCGATTGAAAGAAACGAAATCGATTTATCGTTTGTAACCATCTAGGACTGAATGATAAGAGAGTGATAAAATGTGAATTGTTCATATAATTTTCGGATGAAATAATTGATTGACTTAAGAGATAATGTAGTGCGCAGAGTAATATTTCTTTTCTAAATATAATTATTGTTGGAGCTGATAAATTTTGGATTTTGTCTTGGTAACTTTTTTCAACTGCAATAAAACGAGTGAATTTAATTTTCTAAAAAACGACAAACAAAATTTAGATTATATATTATCATAAAAGGAATGAAATTCGCTTGTAAAGTAGAAATTTGCTGTTTCAAAGCCAACGTAAATCGCAATAATGTCAAATTTAGCACAATGTCTGAATGATTCAAGTTTAATGAACAAGTAAATATTACCAGTACTCTCCTATTGCCGAAAATAGCACAAATTTTGACTTATGGTTGACTTTTTTATTCTTGTTTGAGAATGGTGTACACTTTATATTTTGTATATCTTATCCAAAAATATATCCCACGGCTATCTGCTACAATAGCTATGTCATTTCTTACCCCGCAAAATAATCGTACTTCTGTCTAAGTGCTTTTACTTTTCTCTGGAAGATATTTTGATTTGGTATTTTCCAAATACTTCTCATTATTTACTTTAAAGTAAGTACGATTGTTACCTCTTATAGGTATCGCAGATAGAACCCGTCACCTTCTGCTATGCTAATTTTTGTACATTGCTAATTTCTCCTATGTTCTGTTGGTTTGCCTAGGGTTGATTTGCTGGTTTTCATTGCTGCCACGAGCTTAAGACCTCTGTCTCTTCTAGATACTGTTTGGATCGTCTTAATTCTTTAATATATTTCTTAACAGATGAGTGATATCACACTGGTAGAATCAAAAGCAATTTGAAACCTGGATTTTAGTAGTTTTAAACTTATGGAATTTTTTTGACTTCAAAAATATATCCCAATTTTTTTCCTTCTGAAAAATATAAATTCAACGATATTCAAAATATAACAAGGATGATGAAAATGGATACCAATAAGCTTATTCACTGACTGATCCGGCTGCAACGAAGTGATAAAATTTACAGGGCGAGAAAAAAACGCCTACTGGTCTCCCACACACAGCGGAGGAAAGCTTCATTTAAACCACCGAATTAACAGATCCGAAAAACTTCACAATTACTTCAAACTAAAAAATGACTTTGAGAAGCAAGTAAACAATCAAAAGGGCTAAAAATGCATTCGAAAATCAATAAGGATGTTTAAGTTGGACCAAAATATAAATAAAGAGTTACAGGCACGTTGCAAACCATACAGTCAGTAGTGTCTCTTATTTATACAATAGCAAATGTTAATAATGGAATTTCTGAAAGGCAACAAAAAGATTATATAATTTAACCCGATAATACTACCATCAGATTATACAACGAAATATTGTTAATTACCAATTTAATTGCACAAGTTATCTCTGATATTACAATTGAGTAAAACATGAAATGTTTCAAGATGTGGAGTATGAAAGAATACAAATGATGATGTTTTTCCTAGTTTTTATGTATCTTACTATGTTGAAAGGGTTGATTTAAAGAATAGAGATTATAAATAGCTCGATTAACCAAATACGTTGAATAACTTAAAACAATATTCTTCAGCTTTTCGTATATGTACGAATTTCTGACAGTATATACCTCGAAAGTAGGTCGTGCGTAATCTTAATCCCATATGCTATTAAAATTTAACTATGAACTAGTGCTGCTGTTTTGCAGTCAGTTCTTTACACTTCATTTCAAGTTCTCGAATTTTGCTTCGTGCCTGCATCAGTTCTCCACGTAGCTCACCAATTTGAGAGCTTAACTCTCTCTCCACTGTTCTCGCTTTCTCAAGATCTGCCGCCATATGTGTTTTCTCATTCACTACAAGCACTGGTTGTAAATGTTTGACAAAAATATTCATTATAATTCAATTTATTTCGTAACAATACACAAATCCACAGAGGATAAATTATGAAACTTTGATTGCTTTTCGAAGCTTTGTAAAATTCAACTATACGTACTTCGAAAATTACAACTACTTTTTTGCCGTCTGATATTCTGAACTAAACAAGACGAGTGCAGTATGGATGAATAAAAATTAAATAAGAAACATGCCTTCAGCATCTTTCAATAACTCGCACAACTTCTTATAACGAGTTTTGTATTTGGTCACTTCCGATTCTGCTTTCAATTTCACTTCTTTTTCCAACATCATTTGCCTAAGTGTTTCCATCAGTTTTGATCGATATAACGCGACCAAATGTTGCTCCTTCTAAATATTTCTTTTAAAAAGCTATGTACGCATAAATAAAAAAAATTTTGCAATATCGATAACCGTGACAGAATATGCACATCAACAAATCTAGCAGAACTTCAAACTCAAAAAAAAGAGCAAATTCCTGCTACGGAAACGTACAGCCTTTTGTGGCCCATCACTTTTTGTGAACAGAGTAGAAGCTTGTGAATCAATTTCCAATATGAGCATTTCTACCGCATCCTTCGCCCTCACCGCTTCTTGTTCTATTCGAGATTCTGCGCGAACCTGAAACTAAAAATAAATCTAACTCCTGAAGCTGAATCCACCGTTTCAGTTAACATTTCTTCGAATAGTAAATCAACCGGAAATGAAATTGTCTACTATCACTCAAATATCAAACATCGGATGGTGCTATCTCTTGTGCGGGGTCAGCAGATGCAGTGGAAGCCATTTCGCGACTATTTTCCATTGCCTGCTGTAAATCCTGTAAGAAATATTTATGACGAGAATGAAGAAATTATCTAACAAAATATGTGAGTGATGGAAGATAAATAGCAATATTTATGATTTTAGATCGATAAGGACGTGACTATTTTAATTTGACAGACTTAGCAGGGAAAGGAAGCTCTAAATAGTAGGAAAACAAATATGCAGAGAGGTTTCAAGAAAGCAATGTCAAATTTTTACTCAGCAACAATAAAAGAAGATGAATACCTCTCGGTATTTCTTCTCCATATAATCTCCATCTCCGTCTTGCACTATGAAACCATCTTCCACAACAATAGGTGTCTTAAAATGAGTTAAATTGCTTTTTACATAGTATGAATCGCATTTTACAACCTTGGCTAATTCATGTGGTATATGAAGAGTGAACATATCTAACTTTCTTTCATAAATTTGTAATTTTTATTTACCTTCTTTCTCTGCTTTCCGTTTTTTTCTGACACAAATTATAATTTTTACTTACTTTTTTGGTCTTTTTGCCTTTATTTCTATGCTTCTGTGGTATGGAATGTACAATAAAACCACCACCACTCTTGTACGTAGCTGATTTTTTTTGATTCCCATGATTCTTATTCTGAAAACAAATCTTGAGTCAAAAAATGAGTGGAAAACTCTGAAGAATCAACCAAACAAATCTTCCTAACTTTATTTTCTACAATAGTCTGCATGTACCCAAAAAAAGCTGCTAAGAGTCTATGTATAGAATCAACTGATTCTATGATTTGAACAGCTAGCGTAATAGCAGTGAATAGTTCAAGAAATGACCAAGCAAAAATTTAAACCATATAAATCAATACTGAAGAGTTGCTATAATCCACACTACTTTGAAATTTCTGTTTTGAACCCGATAAATTTATTTCCACCATTTCAATCTTAACAAATACGTTGAATAACCTTGCCAGGTGTCGTTCTACCCATCAACTTAGTATCATCATCGGCATCATTTGACGAACTCGTATCGTCGTAAATTTTCAAGCACGAGAACTTCGATTGTTCACCAATAATAGGCATGTCGTATAAATTCAATAGTTGGAAGGTTTCATAGAACAACCGAACTGGAAAACCGTTGCTTCAACAGTGTATACAATCATCTTTACACAATGATATATAAAGGGTCACGTGAAATATGTTAGGGATAACTTTGAAAAATTATTAGTTATTAATAATAATATTTACATATAATGTTCCCTTAATTTACTCAGATATGATTGTTGCTGAATTTGAATAGGAAATAAAATACAACTGATCCCTTCTTGGATAATACTTACATCAGAAGGTTTAGCAAAGTATGGATAGCAGTATCCTTAAGTCAATAACCTTTCCTAACATACCGACATCCGGATGAAACGACTGGTTTCATACTACCAAATAGAAAATAACTTCTTTTCATCATACCCTTACATGAAGTAATAATTTTAATAAAGTGATATGGTAGCATAATGCTATGTCACTAGATAAAAGGTATGGAGATGACGAGTTCGATGTCTGAATTGGTAGTGATGAGATAAGTTGTGGTACCCTCTAAGAAGTTCCGATCCATTACCTTCTTCATTCATCGTAATTAATGCTAAAACTTTGTGCAATGCAACAAGAATTGATACGTATCCTACTACCATTTATTATGCCTATGAAGGGCATACAGCAATCTTTCTTGGAATTAAGTGGATGGAGTGAAGAGTACTTTACAGGCTAGAAAGGTAACCCTTTAAACTGCAATACATCTCGAATTCAATATCAAACTTTATGCACAGCAAAATGAAACGAATATCGTAATTGGGAACAATTCTTGATATACAGAAATAGTGACATGGCATACATAGGAAATTGTGATACAGAGGAGAACTGCCACTGAAATTACGTCTGTGACGCCTGCGAGAGAACGTGACTATAGTGAGGTATTGGGAGGGAGGCACAAAGTTTTTCGTACCAGATTGTCCGCAATACGTTCAAACTGTAAACGATCTTCACGCCACATTTTTGCTGCGTTTACGTTGGCAGCACTTTCATCATTTGGTTCTAAAATAGACTTTTTACATTAAACGACAATTTTATTTAGAGCAGGCACAAAATAACATACTGTTTATATCAGTAACTCGAAAAACTCATAAATAAGCAGTATATTTGAAAAGTACTCACCAGCAAGCATAGATACTACAGAAAGCAGAATTTTTTCGATAGACTGCACCGGAGACCATCGTTCTGCACTTGATTCATAGCCAGTCGGATCATCACCTGGAGAATGAAGGATGCTAATACATACACGTCCATCCGGGTAAATGTTTGGATGAAAGATATCACAAGTAAACTGCATTTTTGGCGGAGAAAGAGGATAATCCTAAAATAAATCAATTTTGAATTCAAATCCGATCTAGTTAAATTCATATTAGCCAAATGCAAGATGAAATGGATCTAGTCTAAAATCGCTTTCATGAAGTAAGAAATTCGGTGGAATATGATAGTCGAGATAATGCAAAAACAGGATACTTCAGGAGATCAGAACCAAACTGGGATTCAAATTAAAACTATGAATCAAAGGCTATTAATCTAGGTCATTTGATAAGATTGAAATCACAATTTGCTGTAGTCTTTCTTTGGCGAAAATATGCCTTTACTTACTGTAAATGTATAGAGATCTTATTTTTAAGCATTAACACACTACATTCGTTCATTTATTAACATTAAAACATCACTAAACCAGGACTCAATTATTTACTTCAAATCATTCTAAAAAAGTAGTTTAAAAGACGATAAGATGCATATAAAACAGAATAACGGCACTAAGTACCTGAGGAAAAATAATTTTTGCTGGAAAGACACCATTCTCAAAGCATGTCTCATCAGGTCCTGTGATTAGACATTCCCATTCGAAAAAATTATCTTCACTGATAGGTCCAGCAATAATTCCTTCAGGAGGATTTAACGTCAATTCTATAACAGAATTCCTTTCCAGAACAATACGTATCAGATGGCATATTTTATCAATACCACTTAGATAACTATTCAAGTTACTAACAGTAATTGATAAGAATGCGAAATCCCATAAAATCTTATACAATCCCAATCTCTTCTCTGCAGTATCATAAACCTCCTACATAAGTGCTTTATGAACTATCATTATTTCAAATATAACTTACGCTTGTATTCAGCCATTAATCGCTTCAGTGCATAACCTGCCATTTCTTCTGCTCTGAAATATCTTTCTGACGTTTAAAGTCTTCACCTTACTCACGTACGTTTTAATAGACGTTTAAAGAAAATAGAATCTTTGCTGAATCACAAGCCTCTTCTGTAATCAATAAGAATTACAGGTAAGAGTTACCTGCATGTATACACGCAGCCGCACCAACAAATACCGTTTATGTATAACCTTCTGGCAACAAAACATTTGCTAATCAACCTGATCCCTAAGCTAAACCATGAATCTTTCCCGGCTAGCAAAAATAACCTAAATAATTAGTTCCTGAATCTACAACGTATCCAACTCTGAAACAGTACCATTTATAAAAATTCTTCACTTTTATGCATCTGTATATATTACTCCTCTTTTGGCCAATTATAACTTATAATTTCATATATGAACATATGGATCATTTTGCTCAGAAATAAATTCTTTGCTTCCTAGATAAGCTTATGAAAAAGCATGATAAAATCATTCAGTACGCATGAAGAATTCGTGATAGTTTTTAAGTGGCAAATTTATTGATCGCAAAATACTATTCTATAGTTATTATACGCAGTAAGATGATAATTTAATATACTCTTAACATTTCAAGAGCCTACAGTGCATTTCAAATTGCTTCAATATATACCCATAACAAATGCTACCACATCAAATGTACTTCGAGAATACAAATCGCAAATGACAGAATGCACAAATTATCATTGGAAAAAAACTTCTCTAAAAAGGTACCAGAAAACTAGGAAAGAAAGTAAAGATTCCTAGAACTGGTTAGTAGAAAAGGATGACTGATCTCTTTATACTAAGAATTGTTAAAAATTATATCGAAAATCAAAACAACAAAAATCATAATTTCTCCTTATTTCTTTTAAAACTATTTATGTTTCTGAAAAGCAACCAAGCGACAAGATCTATGGACTAGTACAGAGATAGAATGAAAATATAGAGATAGAATGGAAAATGACTAGTGAGGACTGAATGTTGGTTACAATGCTCATTTATTGGTTTCCTTCTCTTTCTTAATAAAATTAATGATGCCATTAGTGCTGCAGTCATGAGAACTGCACTGCGTATCCGTTTCAAATTCTTTCTGAATAACTTTTGCCAGCTGCTTACCAAGCTCAACTCTGAAAAATATAAAATTAAATATGAAATTGTGAATTCATAATTTCGAACTTTTAATAATATTATTTCGACTTCTAGAATAATTAGTTGATACGAGAAAAACAAATAGTATTATAAAAAACTAAATTGAGATGACTTTTATGAATGTAACTGAAGGTTTTGGAATGAAATGAACATGGAAATGAAACCATGCATAGATAAAAGTAATAAAAAACAAACCCCCACTGATCGTAGCTGTTGATATTCCAAATAATACCCTGAACGAAAATCTTATGTTCATATAGGGCAATCAAAATACCAAGAGTAAATGGAGTTACTTTAGGCAGTATGATTGAATTTGTTGGCTTGTTTCCTTCAAATACCTGTAAAAGATCGTCAACGATGATACTTTATAGTGAACGTTATTTATTGCGAGAATAATATATTTTCAATCGCAGGTTATATAATTTCCCTGCAATAATGAGATGATATGAGTCTTGTGTCCTACTGGTCTCGATTAACTACCAGGAGCATGAAATAGTATTTATTAACAGTGAGTCTTGTATTAAAGATAAAAGTTAAGTGTTTCACACACTAATTATGTCACATTAGGAGAAGTATTGCACTGAACATCAGAAAAGACTTGATGATTGCGCTATATACTGTAAGGGAAGAGTAGGATTATGATACATGAGGGATTGTGGATGTCGTTAAATGAAAAACTGAAAATACTTCTCTTATATCGTGATTGAAAAAAATGTATTACTTATATCTTTTAAAAGTTCAACTGTGGCAAAAAATTTCAAATTTTGGATATCATACGAATTGCAGTTTGAAAAATGACCTTGTGGGGTAATATGTTACGAATTTTCTCATCGCTCATTCCTGAATCCTTCAATTCCTTTTCAGCTTCTCCTGATGTCTTGCCTTTCATTAGTGCTTCTGTCTGGGCTACGAAGTTAGACAGCAAAATCTGAATTAGACATAGTGATTTAAAAAAAAAGCATATTTGCAGTTATTTCTGAAGACTTTGGAGGTTATATATATATATATATATATATATATATATATATACTTCATGCTAACGACTGCTGTCATCAAGATTTCTAGAGCTTCAAAAATGAACGAAATGAATCATTAGCACACTATGTATAATACAGGCAGTAGTTGTAAGTAAGGGAATTGTATCAAGTTTTAACAAATCATGATAGCAATGAAATGTATAATTGCTTACATCATGGTGGAGATTCTGTCTTATCGGATTTAACGACTTCACCGGTGCAATGAAATCACAGGGAACAAGCCGAGTGCCTAAAACATATACATATATAGAAAAACCAACAACCAAGCCATGTTCAGCCCATATACATCAACCAAAGAAGACACATGGAGCCAAAAGCCTATTTTAATCCTTCTGCTGGTTCTGCATTTCATCTACAATAACGGTAATGAAAAAAAAAAAAAAAAAACAAAACAAAACAAAACATTCCTTGATGCAAAAGCTGATAAAAAGCATGTTGACCATTAGTTCCAGGTTCACCCCAGACAATTGGGCCAGTGGGAAAATCGACACGGTTTCCATCCCTGAAAAATTGAACAAACTATGAGGCATTTTAAATCATTGTGAGCCATAATTTCACCTGCGTAATTTAAACATTCCAACAGGAACAGTCAGGAGAAGAGATGGGACAAAACTGACCGCATCACAAACTTTCCATTACTCTCCATATCACCCTGTTGAAAATAAGCTGCGAATCGATGCAAATATTGATCATATGGAAGGAGGGCATGTGTTTCAGCTTTAAAACAATTAATGTAAAGAACGCCAAGTAAAGCCATAATTATTGGTATCTGCAAAAGGATCTTTTTTCAAATATATTTCTTCAAATAAAGTGGCTTTCACCATTTTTGATTTCTGATTATCAGGGACTGTGCTGAATAAAACTCCTCCGATAGATACATCGTTGTTAAGTAAAAACTGAGTCATAATCAAAATTACTTGAATACTTTTTTTTCATCAAGAATTTCAGTGTATACCAAAAAATAAAAAAAGAAAACAAACATTTCTTTCAATTGGTTCATTAAGAAAATGCTCGTCAGCAGCGCTTGCGCCTTTCAACAACTTATTGAAATTATCAAAACCAATATGCACGGCAATAGAAAGGCCAATAGCAGACCACAACGAATAACGACCTCCGACCCAATCCCAGAATCCGAACATGTTATTTTCATCAATACCAAACTCACGAACTTTTGGACCATTTGTTGACAACGCTACGAAATGTTTAGCGACTGCCGCAGGATTCTGTAAATGCGACCAGAAAAATTTCTTAGGCAATTATACCCTCAACTACTTCTCAAAAAATCAGTTGTACAAAGCTTTACAAACTATATATTACCATTGATAGTTAGAACTAATTACCTAGGTTCAATAGATATGAGCAGGAAAAGAATTCTAAACATAAATTTTTTGGTAAATCAAATACCGATGCTTTACTCAAGAACCACTCCTTTGCTGACGTAGCATTAGTGATTGTTTCTTGTGTTGTAAATGTTTTCGATGCAATAATAAATATTGTTGTTTCGGGCTTAATTTTCTTCAGTACCTGAAAAAAGCCAAAAGATAAAGATATTAAGGATAAAAAACGTTTTTCTAGGGAACATTTTCATTGTAAACATACCTCTGCTAAATGCGTACCATCGATATTGGAAACGAAGTGAACGTTTGGTCCAACCTGATAGTGCTTCAGTGCTTCCGTTACCATCAACGGTCCCTGAAAGTACTTCCTTCGAAAACGCTGAAAATATTTCAAAACAACTGAATCGAACTTCTCAGATCTCGTAAAGTAAAACAAACCAAATCAGAACCTCCGATGCCAATATTGACAACATCGGTAATTGTTTCACCTGTATAACCCTTCCAAGTTCCACTGATCACTTGATCGCAAAATATTTTCATATGCTCCAATACGCTATTAACATCGTTTGTCACCTGCAAGATTCATTCAGTAGGGCATATAGTCAATACCTTCTGCTCATCTGATCAATTCTATCCATATGATTTAAAAATAACAATTGATCACAGCATAAAAACGGCAAAGATTAAACAGCATAAAAGCAGTAAGGATATATGATCTAAAATCTCTATTAATAATTACATATAATTGAGAGTTAAGCGGTCGACATCCTCGATGTTTTAATTAGCAGGTGGAATACATTTGACCGTTAACACAGCGGAAAATTATTTGGGGGATGTTAGCAATGAGTGAGGGATAATCCTGCAAGACTCACTCGGTGGAAGACGAGTTATCTTGAATAATCGGGAGTCCTGGTGGTGTTCAGGCAATAAGCAACAATAAATATTTCGGTAACATTTGACAAGAAGAATGTAAAAATTTCAAAAAATACTGTTTAATACAAAAAAAAATGGCTTTACATTTTGTCCATCCAATGTCAAAGGTTTATTGTTAACGTTTCTTAATGCGGTATGTAAAACGGCACGTCCTTCAGTGAAGTTGATTTTTTTCCCACTGAACATATCCTGCCGCATGTTTAAAACGTTCCTTGAATCTGCCTAAAAAAACTTTTTCAATCCTACATTTTTTTTTTTAATCTTAAAATTATATCATAAACAACCTCGATTAATTTTTATCGACAACAAATAGTATTAATGTACGTCCACAAACATCAATATATTCTAATTCGTTTCTGTTGAGAATTACTGCAGTAATAGATTAATTGTTTATAGAAATACTGACTAAACGGAACAGTTTCTTCATCGTTTCTTCATTGATAATATTTTTTGAATAATCGAAAAGAATCGGTCCATCTGGTGTATTCATTGTCAAACTGCAAAATCTTTCCGATAAAACCTATACAATTTATTTACTAGTTTCATGTTCCTAATATTTTCAATTAACTAACCTATATTTTTGAAACCGTTGTGGATCTTGCTTGAATAAATCGATCATCTTCAGATATTTACATTCTGATTCAAAATGTTGTTGGAGCTCTAAGAAAGCGGGGTCGTTGTGAAGTGACATCCGATTTGCGGTATGATGACAGACTGTAAATCACTTCGTACAATTTCTTAAATTATTTATTAAACGACAAAACGACAGATGGATAATCAGTACCCAATCGATGTTTAGGATGTTACAGGAATTAGAGCAAAGATCACTTATAGCCATAAGTATACTTCAACAGTAATAATCAAAAAGCATTGTACACCACAAAGGCTAATAATAGAAGCTCTTATGAATTTCCTACTTTAATAATTCCTCTTTTATACGTTAGAGTTAAACAAAATTAATTTTTTAAATGTAACATAGATCGTATGACTCAAACTCAATGCCAAATTTACGACTAACCATATTTCTATCACATCTCTTACTTTACCCCTTATTCTCTCTTCCCTAATTACAAATGGAAGATTTAATGAAGTGGTTTGACAGATGGCCTTTAACATTTTGTGGCACAAAATGATGCCGAATTTTTAAAGCTAAATCCAACTAATCCTAAACAATTCTCAGTAACAGGAGACAAACAATCCTACTGTCAACTCCTCCTTCTACTACTTCTATCCTTGAAATGCATGCAGAATGCGCGTGAGTGCATGTCGATATGAAAATCGATTATGTCCGCCCTTCTTCCATTGCTGTAATGCGTAATGCAGTTAACTCCACCTTTTCCTTGTTTCATTTACTTCAAATGTATTGCTAATGGATGGTACATTAATCTTAACTCAAATATTCAACATTAAGGTATTTCATATATTAAGTTATAACGAATTCATTGAAGATGAAACACAATTATTATAAATGTATAACATGCTATAAAAACAGGAGTATTTAATATTTCAAGATATCTTATAAAGATGCATTAATTTCATTAGTAAAGTTAAACCGAGTCTTCCTCCGAGTGTTTGCGATGTCAAAGACAACAGCGTAATCATCGATGATATCTTCGTTAAGATGCTTGAGGTTGAAATTACAACAACAGATCTTAGCTCTCTGTTCGTTGTTTTATCACCCAAGCTGGTCGATATAACAAGCCGACCCGACTCGATCCGATTGTTTCCACCTCTAGCTGTAACCTAACCGCCACTCTACTTCTGTTAAAAATGTGATAAACGTTAGGCGATAACAGATGGTGAAATTTGCATAAAATCACTTTATCAATTCCAGTTCATTCTGTTATCAAAATGCATGCTTAAACAAATACCCAGTTGAATCGAGAAAAAAATGCTTAAATGCTAACCCTAGTGGTACAAGGAGCTGTAAATCAGGTAGTTGCCAAAGGCTAAGTTCAACTCTGGAACAAATATTCTTGGAAGGTAAGGAGTTTTGTATTTGGGTACTTTACAACGGCCCGAATAATCTTGTTGAATATGGATGTATCATTCTAACATTAAACTGAATTCAATTCATTTAACAGTGAAAAAACTTGGGAATGTGTATACTACAACTTATCAAATTCATTTGGTTTTCTTTTCACACAAACTCGACTTGTCAGTTTATTTTGAAATTAGTATTTCATTGCATCCAACAACAACATTTAAAAAACAATGAAAAACAAAGCACAAAACAATGAACTTCAGATTATGTTTATCACAGATCGCTAACAAATGCACAAATATTCACTTCAGAAACCTCATACTACTAGCTCACTTTACGCAATTTCCCAATTATGAAGAAAATTAAATGGTATATTTGAAACAAAAACTACCCTAACTTAAAAACTGCCATAGACAGATCACATAACCTAAGGGATTTAAACAATGCTTCATAGTCTAAAGATCGAACAACTCACTGCTTTCATTCTTTATGGAAAAGCTATCCATTACAGATTAGAAAACCTTTCTCACTGCAATACGAGCAAAATCAGTCTGTCGCTATTGTTGTTGGAAAAGTCAAAGCTCAGTTTGCCTCGCAAACATAAGAGAGTCATCAAAATCAGTGCAATATTTACACCGCGCTGTTGTTGAACCGTATGGAAGACATGTATGTCCGATACACTCGCAACAACCTGTATGAAACCACCGAAGCATTGATGCACCAAGAATCTATAATGACATCACCCGAGTTATTACTTATACAAACCAATTAGAATCGGCTTAAATTTATGCAGACAGAGCAAAGGGCCAGAAAAAGACAAAAAGGTTAACTCACCAGACACTGTCGACTACATTGCTTATGCGACATACATTTGTCAAGATAAACTACCGTACAATTCGTCTCTCGATGAGCCTTCTCCAGCATCTTCATATTTTGACCTATAACTTCTTCATAACTTTTTGGTCTTAACAATTTGACGACTGTAGAGTTCAACAGTATAAAAGGAAAAGTAGTGTCACAATACATAATTACAACAGTGTAGGAATATACCTCTGCGATCAAACGAGTACTCGCGCAAGGCTGGAAATGTGTATGTTGTGCCAACCTTATTCACTCTAAAGTAGATTCATTTCCAACTGGGATATTATTCATGCATAAAGTGTAGCGATATAATCATTCAAGATTGCCAGTTACAGCTGACATGCAAAGTGGAATAACATAAAAATATGCATATAATTACATTCTACAAAAATTGCAAATTTCGATCTTCTAAATTCATTTTGGAATTTAAGTACCTATGATTGGATAACATGCAACAACCAGGTATAGAGAAGCAAATCAATTACTCTATTTACGGCAAATAAGTTTCAAAATGCATTTTAATAGAACAACATACAGTGCGACTTTGTCGAAAACAATAACATCCTCATCATCCTGATCGAATCGATCAACATAACTGTTCAAATGCAATGCCTCTTTGTGTGGATTACATAGTCCTGCAATGTGAAATTGACAAAATCCTACAATACGAAATGGTAAATTTCAACTGAGCAAATACCAAACTCTATAACTACATTACCCTCGGTAGCGAACATGGAATGACGCGCTGAACGTTTCGACACTCTTCTGTTGACACTCTATTATCTATTGTTGATAATAAAAAGAAAACAAACGAAACCAAATTAAGTGAATAGTACTGTTTTAGAAAATCTGAACATTACTAACTAGGTTGTTGACAATACTGTTTTATGAGTATTGTGCAGTATTAAATTTGTGCAACATTACACTTGCATTGTATAACAGTACTGTTTTTAATTTTGACCCGGAACTTCATCGAACTTAATTTTGAGTTTTGACGCATCAGCATTAATAACTCCATTATGGTATGCTCTTAATGATGCTTTGCCGGTGTAACATAGTGTTTAACACTGCAATCAGTTATATAGCATTCATTCACTGATATCATTTGATAAGTGATAAAAAATATGACATACCGACACAAGCGCAACATTGCATATACTGCTTATCAAGGCATTGAATGCATTCATTGCAACACGAGCAGTTGTTATGCAAAATACTGTCACGATTGATGGAACAATTGCAAGCTTTCAACAGCATACATTTACTCACTCGAGGGCCACATTCTGTCTCGTTACAATCCAATGCTGCTTGCAAAAGGTCCTGCAGAAGTGTACATAACACTAACAGCAGCACCCATCCGACAATATTTGCTACCATTTCATTCTGAATCATATCATTCTGATCAGTGAAATATGTTTAGTACAACTTTGACTTGCTTATAATCGTTTTTATACTTAAACGACATGAACGACTTTTCTTGACACAAATAACTGTGGAAGTATAATGATATCAGCAATAACTAATAACCTGATCGGTCAAGGAGAACAGCAGCAATCCTGCTGAATAATTCAATTGACATTGGTGTTGCAGGCATATTTCAACCCAGATCTGAATGGTATTATATATTTAGATCTAAAAAATTCCTGTCCATCGCCCACATATTCCTTTCCCCTCGGTTTATGGGAACATTAAAAAAAAATGAATTGAAATATTTCCAAAAAGAAAAGCAGTGTAATATCAGTAAGATGTAGAATGGAGAGTTCGACAAATATGGTATGACAAGTTACAATTGATACTTTAGTTCGCCCAGTTTCTCCAAGTCATTTTTTTGTCTATTAAAATTTTTTTTTACAGAGTTATGGGTAGTAAAGGATTTTTTGGACAATCAAACTCTAATAAAATACTATCGGAAGGGAAAGGAAAGAGACTTATCATCACCACTCGAATCATGCCGATTACTAGTGCAGAATAAGAACAACATATTGGAGAAAGAATGAAATACCTTGAAGTTTATTGTAGCAGAAAAGTGTCAAAGCTTTGAGAGAATAGGAAGAAAAATGATTTAAGAGGATGATTAATGAGGATAAAATATTACTGTTAATTAGAGCTCTACATAATTAACTCTATTAGTTCACATAAGTACTAGCACGATACGTAGTTACTTTACACTTATACATGTGTACGTATTTCCATTTAGTGTTAACAAAAGATATGCATTAAGTTCAACCTTTTCCATATACTTTCATTTTTTTTTTTTTTTTTTTTTTTTTGTGTTCTTTCATACACACTTTTTTACCTAATTCGAATGTAAATCTGAGTAATGCTATGATGTTTGTGACGCCTTTCAGTCTTTTTTTTTTTTTACTAACTTAAATTTATATTAGCATGGACTAAAATAAATCTTCAATTTGCTGATAATTTGTGTGTCCCACTGCAGGATAATAATATAGTAGCACAGCTGATAGCAGATATTGCTGAGTATTCAGGATATAAATTTTTGATTCTAGTAACACTAACAATATTTACTTTAATTTATCTCAACTCTATCTCATTTATAAATTATCCTAACTCTCTGTAATTTAATTTAACTCTCTCTAACTTACTTAATCTCTCAAAAGAATTAACGAATGGAAAGATAATAAAAAAAAGTACCAGTGATTGATAAAATGAGAGGAAACATAAGTAAGCATTACATCTGTCAATAGTTATAGTTATGAATGAGAATGTTTAGAAGAGGAGGGTGCAAAGATGCTCGACGTGTTACAAACAACATATTGGTAGAGAAAGAGAGTAGCGAAATGCGATGCTATCTTTATCATTGACTTGGATACGTGTAGTTATGCGTACGTTTGCTTTACTCGTAAATGCGTGGTTGTGATACGTGTGGGGTCAAGAGGTCGAATTATTTGCAGGTAGGTTTAAGTAGTTGATAACATTTTTCAAGTTGAGATTCTAGTTGTTAAGATATTTGTCATTAGAGACATTTGATTGACCCTGGAAAGAGAAGTCAAACGATCCCTTATGATGTTTTGTTAGACAGAACCAGGTTATCACATTAACTGTCTAAGCCATCTGTTCCGGATATGAGATATGCTTATTTTGAATAGATTCATTCAGTTATCGTTCAGACGTTTCTATCTATTCCTTCGGTTTTGTATGAGAGTAGGGAAAATTAAATAATTAATTGTTGCAGAAGTAATGGCATGCTATAGAAAGAATACTTGACAATTTGCTGAGTTTAGAAGGTAAAAAAACTATGATTTAGTTGGGAAATCACTTGGAAAACTGTGGAAGAATATCAGCGAAACAGTATGCTTCGGATCATGGCTGTAATGTTGTAATTAGATTGTTCATACTTTTAATAGTCTTTCCTTTAGATTAGGTTGAAACTCAGAAGCTTTCGGAACTACATTTTAGGGAAGATCTCCATCACTGGATCAAAATTTGGCAGCTCTATTGACATTTCGCCTACTTAAATATCTACTTCTCATTTTGTGATTACCCATGCATTTCGTGATCAGATTTGCTTTTATTTTATTTTATTTAAGGTATTCCAGTTACTTGTAAAATATATTAACATTTATTAGCAAAAAGTATTAAATGTTAGTTTTGATGCTTGTAATGGAAAAATAATTTTGTTTTCTGATATACACGCAGTTCATGGTATGTTTGCTCTGTTCGAAGTGAGACAACGTTTGATAAAGGGAAAGAAAAGGAACGGGGACAAAGAAATGGGAAAGATGAGATCAGGTTGAAAGATAACACAATGGTTCCATTGAAAGGTAATACTGTGGTCATAAAAATGTAATAGTGAGCATCAGCTCATATTTATCCTCACCCAAACTTATGAATAACCAAGATAACTTCCTATTTTTCGATTTGTTGTTAACCATTTTGGTATCGGTCTTCGTAGCGCTTTGAGAGATATGCATATTTAATGTAATGAGCTCGGATTGAATATGAGAGATCTATTGGGCATACTTAATCTTCATCAGAATTGGGACATTAATTTGTCGTGCTGCCTAGATATAGTCTATCTTACAGTGGCTACAGGCGCCATCGTCGAGGACAAGAACCGCATCCCTTGTGATGGCTAGTAGGACGGGAGGGTAAAGTGAGATTACGATCTGACATAGAGTGGAAGAGGAGTGGATATCTAACCACTGAACAGCTGTCTTTTCTTGCTCTGATTTTGTGTATTCAAATTTGTATTGCATTGTTCGTGCTCCTTTAGCAGATTTTCATTAGGACGGATGTGTTAGCCTCCTAAAACATATTGCTAAGTGATTCCAAGAATTTAGTGTTCTAAGGAGAGATATATAATTGCTTGCTTTGAAAAATTTATAATATTTAATAAGATGATGCTGAGGAATTGGTTGATTGATCGGGTAGATGATGTGATATGCTGTGACGCATATGCGGTGCTCGAGATTCCATAATAGGAAAAGCACATAGAAGTACATCACTTTCCTAAAAATCCTGCTGTCATGAAGACGAACCCATGTTATCACTGAACATTATTATAGCGGAAATATCCATTTGGGTCGTTTGTCGTTCTCATGTATTTGAAATTGATTCAAAATCGGAAATAGAGATTGAAAAGTTTCTATTTTCTGCCTCCAAGGGACTTCAAAATTTAGTTCCTTTATAATGGCTTTGTCTCTTGTCTTGCTTCTTCTTCAACAATTCTTCTACTGCTTATCTGATAACTTTTCCATTCCCTTCCGCTTGTTCTCTTACTTTACTAAAAAAGAGACTCACCTCAATAGCTCATTCTTTACCTTGAAAGAGAGGAAGCTCAATGACTTCTGCAAAATCTTCAACCAGTAAATCTGTCTACCTATCAGTGCACTTTTAATCCCTTGGTATTACTACCCAAAATCTATTTCCTCATCATAACTGGAATTTCTGTTAAATGTTTCTGCTTGCTATTTCTCCGCTCTTTGTCATTCAAAAAAGATCCGATGACAACGATCTAAAGTTTCATCTCTCGAGATATGAACGAATTTTGTCAGTAGTTTTGGATAAGGTAAAGTGGAAGCGAAGAACAGAAGGACAGATTGGACATGGATGAATAACATCCGAAGGACAAGATGTGGATACACAAGTCCTTTGTCGAACCATTGTCCCCTAGTTCTTGGCTCATAATTTTATGATGAAAGGGATGCAGATGCAGCATTCGCTCCCACGTCACCATGATGCGATGTGCCATTCTTTGATAAATTAAATTGTTACTTTCTAGTGTCACAGAAAAAGTTAGGAAAGAACATATCGCCTGTCCGATACTTCTGTTCGGGAAATAATATCTTATGGTACAAAGAACACAGAAAGATCGAATTTCCCGAATTATTGTATTTTTCTCCCTTCTTTAGAATTCACCCTTGATATATGTAAAAGATTCCGAGAAATTAATGAAACATTTAGCTGATGGAATGGTTGAAGGTTGTCCAAGCCTGATGTTGAGATTAAGAGATAGCAACGGCTGATTTCATATAGGAAAGCTATCATTTGGATGCAAAATTATCCTTACAACATCAAGAGGTATATTGTAAAAAGATATATTATTAATAATAATCCGTGCTATAAAGCACTTAAAATGAAGTGAAAAGGAAGTGATATGCTAGTTTAGATAAAATGGCTCTTCTGGAAATAATAGTCTTGTCCAATTGTCAGTTATTGCTACAGAAGCCATTCAGATAACTCTACCACTTTCCATTTCCAAAAAAATACGATTCATTATTATTACTGTTGCTAACTCGTGTTTAAAACCACTAGCCATCTCTTTTCCAATCATTCATTTACACTTCTTAAGACTATAAAAACTCAAATATGTTCAGGAGAGCGATACGATATTCACGGATCAGTCCTGATCATTGTATTGTCGGTGGAAAGAAGACATGGAAAGAATTGCCTAACTCACCTCTTGCTAGATTCAGTTTTTTCTTAATGAAATTAAAGATAGAAATTTTTTTTTTTTGGATAGAGAGAGGGTTCGAATACAGACTATAGAGCAGTTTGTTTTCAGGGAAATTCAGTTGTTTCAACAATCAGAATTGTAACCATTTTCATGGTAAATCAAAGTTATGCTTATCAACATTTCATGTTTGTTCAAATTTGAGATTACTTATCGTTTCATAATTCAAAAGTATTCCGGTCATTGTTTCTTCTCTCAACACTGTTTCTTTACTACCAAGAATCACTGGCACTAAATGATGCTCATAGTTCACGCCAGTATTTAGTTAAGAAAGCGCTTGAGTGCGCAGACGCTCATAACAGTTTATCATCTTAATGGCTGCTCATCGCTGTTAAATGTGATCTCATTCTCGCCAGCTCCTTCTCTTTGTGTAATATTATTTCTTCATTTTCAAAAAAGAAATTTGAATTTTGAGAACTGGAAGATGGGAAAGAGAAGGAGGGAGACGGACGGATAAGCATGTCGCAGTTTTACATCTTTCCGGCATCACTGTTTCATTATCTGAAACGATAGATTGCTTTTAAGATTTTATGCCCAGATAAGTTAAATATTGTTATGTGCGCAATTATAGTTATAATGTTCTGTAATTTGGTGATAACTTTTGTCTACAATGCCAACTGACCGAGATGAAACTGTTTGAAACTGGTTTTGAGAAAATATGCAACAAAAAATTCAATCATTCATTGCAGTTGTTTTGGTGGACAACATCAATTAGTGACATTATCGTTGTTTGTACGATGAATGTCATACGCGGGAGGTGATGAGGCAACTCGTTCTGGATAATACTGAAGGAAGAGGAAGGGAGAAATTTGTTTCTTTCAAGGTCTTCGGGAAATGATTCGTAATGGAAAATTCAAATTTCCAAGAAAAAGAGGTCTATTATTTATAGTGCCAAATTTAGGAATTCAGTGGGTCCATCTCTTATATCTTTAAAGAGTCCCGAATTAGGTAGTTTCATTGCCTGTTCATAGATGAGTGGAAACGGGCAGAGAAGGGGAAGAGTGAGTACGGCGATGATGGTTCAACGGGTGAACCCTCTTTCATAAGCTAATTGTTATCCACATATGCTTCCATTAGCTGCTTCTGATTATTAACTGTTCGAAACTTTCTCGATCTTCACGTGAAACAGCTTGTTCCTTGTTACTGTTTTTGCTTAGAAGACTATTGGAACAAGTAAAAAACGGATTTTATTAGTACGAAGTACCTGAAACCTGATATATCGCTGATTATCCCGCTATATATGAATATCAGGATGGTAGAATTTGCAGAAGCGTTTATATTCAGAGCACTGTGATTCACCTTAAGAAGAAATCCTAAATAATTCAAAAAGGCAGCACTCCTTCCTTATAACCGACATGGTTGGTTTCGGTGAAATAGTCTATCAAATCTTCCGGTTAAGCTGTTATCGGAAAATTGGCTAAGCGAAATATTACCGGTAAGGGACTATTGCAGGATGATAATATGGTAGTGCTTCAGTGGCCGGGATGATACATTTGTTAGCAGAACCAAAAATTCAATTTTGACGTTGCCAACTTCAAGTAGTGCCTGTTTTCTCGAGGCTTCGGAGGTAAGTGAAAATAGTGTTAGGTACTCGTCAATCTAGAACTAATCACGTTGATAGATTGCTTTGTTTGATCGATTACCTTTATCTTTTTTCTTTTCTTATTCGATTTTTCCCTTTTTTCAATGTAATGCAAGTAAACGATCATTATATATTGCAGCTTAATTGTGCCGATATTTTTGAATTTTAAAATGAAGTTGGGAGGGAAGGGGGAGATATAGGACGGGGTGGGTAATAGGGAAATGAGATGGTCCACAAAGGGTCCAGAGGGGAGAGGTAGATGGCGAGGAATCGGCAAGGGTGTCCATTTGTGGTCCATTGAGGTTCCCGCCAAACAGAACGTCTCCCTTTCCCTTAGTCTCCGCTATTATATGTGTATTAGAGGAGGGTGACAGGTCGGAGCTTTTTGGAGGGCCTTATAAACGACCCCTCCACCTACAGTTTGTTTGAATGGACATCACAGCTGTTTCCCTTCCCGCCCGCCTTTCTCCCTCCATCCTGTTGACATTTCATTCCCCTTTGGTAACTTATTTCATTTTTCCATTCACTTATTCTTGCCGTACACTTACCTTACAGCGTATAATCTTTCTATTCGTCGAGATCATATCTCTAGGGTCCTTACTTGAGCAAAACATACATCACTAATGAGGCAATAGTGTATCAGATTGTGATTAGGAATGGGATAATGTCTACCTTATTTTCAACCAAAGTGTACAACAAGTAACCCGAGCAGTGAGGAAGTACGGAAAGGTAACTTCCAGGAGATTACCTCATGGGAAAATGGTAAAAAAACATTTGCATATCTCTAACAATACCATGAAAATAAGATAGATTAGTAAGAGAGAAATAATGGGTGCGCTCTACCGCGCACCTTTCCACATATTGGATGGAACGGTTCTGAAGGAAGCTTCCTCTGTACATTATCATATGCTAAATTGTGCCTTTTTGATTTGATTCATCATTCTGTCGATACCTGCTTAGTTAACTCACAGTACCGCGGTGCTTCTTCCTAAGCAAATGCTCCGCACAAAGCATAAATCGCTAAGTAGTAAATGTTAACTTTTGAGAAGCGTTAAATCAAATTCTCTTTTTCTAACTTATTACTGTCACGCATGATTGGAGAAAGATACGTGAAACGTAAAGGGAAGTATGTAATTTCAAGGATAAGTCAGAAGCGGGAATCTCTAGAGAGATCATTTCAATGCAATTTGTATAGCTTCTTCTCGAGAGCACACGTAAAGTTTCAGGACGAACGCCTTCCTTCCCCCCTCCTCCCCTCCCCTCCCACCCTGACTTTATTATTTCTATATGTATGTCTGTCTGTATGTTTGTCGTCACTTAGGGTTTGCTTTCTCTTAATGTGCAAAGAACAAAGCACATTCCTTCCTCCTTTTCTCTCCTGACCATTTGTTCAGCTGATTATAGCATAGCTGAATGTTTGTCTCTTATTTTCTCTCTTTATTATATTAACTCTCTACGACATTTTGCCATCTGTGCTTCCCCTTAAACACGTAGCATTTTTTTCTTCTCTTACAATATGTGGAGGAGGAGAACGAAAGACGGGCGGGTCTAACGGGAAGCTTGTCTATGTGTCTCTGCTCTGTTGCTAGTAGTAGTTGTGACTAACTGGAAGAACCGATCCGATCCGAACTCAATTGAACGGAATGGACCGGACTGACCGAGTGAGAGGACGGTTTTATGGAGAGCGAGCGGTGAATTGTGAGGAGTATGTTTATGTGTAAGGTAATCATACTGTTGCAGGCATCTTTCCGGAGGAAGAAGGAACAGTGTAGGCTACACAGACATCATTCTGGGAGTTATCCTGGCTTGACCACGATTACCACCATCACCACTTATCAGTTATAGTATCACGGATCGAATGAGCCAGAAGGGTCGGTTGGCTGCCGACCCTGGTTATCCTTCTCATTGCCTCTCGTTATTGTTATTCATCTCTTGCTGTTATCGCCATTTGGCTCTTTTTACTGCTGTCATTATTAATACTGTTGCTCATATATCCGTTGGTGTTATTGTTGGCCGTATACTGTCCGACAATCTCTCCAGTGGATATCGCGCGGAAAGTCACCGCTATGAGTAGCGCTGCTGACGATGGCGCCGATGAAGTGAAAGTCTTCCGCAGGTTTGTCCAATTTCTCTCCAAAATTCAATTAGCCATGAATAGGTATTACATTAAGTTATACTGATGGCGTCCTGTAACTTTCCTTCTTTTTCGTTATATTTTCCTATGCTTCCGAAAATCATAAAATTTAAATAGGAAAGATCTGACAGATGAGTGAAAGGAGGGAGAACAGGAGAGAGGGAGAATGAGGAGGATTTTCTGTCAGCCAGTAAACAAACTTCATGCGAAGGGCCGTTTTTGTGGGCCTCAAATATTGCTTCTTTATTTACTTTTCTTTCTGGTCCATGTTTGCTTTTTTACTTTTTGAGAGTTTTTAGAAATAGACATGGAAGCAGCTTTAATATTTTTGTGGAATTCATTTTACTGGACCTGTTTAGAGGTATCGCTCGGATAGGTTGTGTTTGAATGGTTTAATCAGGTTTAACTGCTCGTGAACTAGAGTAGTACTGTTAGTACATCATTCTTATGTGCCATAGTTCTATTGTCGTTTTCTAGATTTGTTTCCGCGAATACAGCAATTGTGCCTTTTTCATGCTGTTATGGAGACACTTCAAAAATGACTGTTGAAATCATATTTTTGTCTAAAATTCAATCAGGACTCTATTGCTATCAATCTACTCTAACACATACATCCGGGAAAGTTCCTCCGAAATGCTTTTTGATGGTTACAAAAAAATTTTTATGAGACATATCCTCATAACTGCGAAAGTTTCTCAATACTTTCACAGTTCTGACATAACTTATGGCTAATAGACTAAAGCAACTGTAATCATTGCTTCTTCTTTTTATGATGTGTAAACCTCACTTTTTGTATTCGTGTAAATACGTTTTTTGATCGCTTTACAAATGTAGCAGAAATAAGTGCAAAAGGTGCATCTTTCTAGTTTTTTTCTAGTGAGGGCTGTTTGTGAAACTTTTTTTGAATGAGGAATAATTCGCCTAGCTTTATAAGGCAGTGTTGCATACTTCTGTCTTCTTTCTGGGGAAAATACACTCTATTATGCCTTCATTTGGAACAAAACTCTATATCAGATTTTGGAATAACAGTCTCAACCAAATCGCCATTCCATCCGATATATATTGTCTCCGTCATTATTTGTTAGTTAATCTTAAGGTTTGGCATTAGATCTTTATATAGCTACGTAATAGTGAACAATAGGTGAAATATGATTAGATCTTGGCCATTCGCAGATGTGGAAGTCAAGAGTACAATATGATAATACGCTAGTATATATACGTAGTAAAGAACTACTAGAAATGCTTAGCGTTATCTTTAAGGACTACCTAAAGTCAAGGTGAGGCTTCTTGCCAAAAGCAATAACTAATTGAGAATTAAATAGTTATATTTTGCAGGAATGATGCGGATGACGTAGAAACGGCGCAGTCGTCGCATCAATTAACAGAGGATAAAAAAGATGTGGCCCTGGAGACAGAGTTGGAAACAAGGACGCCATCCTCCTCAATTATTGGTTTGACTTTTCTCAGAGCAATAATTATTCATTTTACCACCAGCAAACAATCACGGTCATTAATCAATGGAATATCTAGAAACTTCATCTCTTTTACGAGAATCAAACTGCTTTATAGAGCGCCTACATTGTCGTAGAACTTTCTAAGTGCAACTGAATCATGCTTGATTTCTTGGGACTATAACTGAAAATTATTCCTTAATATATATATATATATATTATATATATATATATATATATATATATAGTTTAAAGCGATCTAGCTTTAGTTCTGTATTTAATAACAGAATAACCGGTTCGGTTCATTAGCCAAATACAAGTATAGTTTATATAATTTGATTCAAATTATTATGGTACTTTTGTTGGTTGATATGTTTTAGGTTGCTGAGTTTACCTCAAACCAGCAACTTTGTCCTAAGCAGCCAATCATATAGCTTGTAATTAAAAGAGTTAAATGGAAAGAAGGATAGTGAGAGTTATCTGATATCATAAACTCATTGAAACGCTGTGTTAGACTACTTGCAGTCTGACGGAAATGTTGATTTCTCGGCGTAATTTGTTTCTACATGTTTTTTCTCCTCACTATATTATCACTCGTTCTTCTTTGTTATGTTTGTTTAGTCACAGTTAGTCATTTATTTTTAATATCAGTACGTATATAGTTATTATCCCTTACTATGACACATTGCATTCGTCCCAGGAACAGGATAAAGTTGCTTTGTATTTAGAGAAGATGCAGTTTCTGTAATAACTATGTGTAATGTTCGCACCGTAGCTCATCTCCCTTTTTTGTGCTCCATCACCCATTTGGTTCTTATATGTTCAGGAGTTGTTAGCATCACAGCTGCTAGTCTTTTCCATTCTATTTTATCTATGATTTCCCTTTCGTGCATATATTAACAACGGTACGTTTTGAGCTGTATTGTGTAGGCAGTCTGCTGCCTCGTTTTTAAGTGAAAAGGTAGACATCATATGGAAAGCGGTAATTGCGGGATAGTGGTAATATGTGATAGTGGAAAGGAGAAAGTGATAACGAATAACAGTGATGATATCACGGTACAAGATAGATTATAAATGATGACAAAGTGAGAATAATCTTGTTGGTATAATGACACAGATGTTTTTTCTTTTTTTATGTGGAAGTCGACATAACATTTGAAACAAATCTTGTGAAGAGTGAAATGAAAATTCAAAATTCAACGAACTTGGCGATAGGTGCAATGGAAGATAACGTAATGAACTGTGATGGGAGGTTGTTTATGTCCTGTTTAGCAGACTGTAGTTATCACTATAAAAACCAATAGCTTTTTTGAGCATGGTACATTCTCTGTTTTACTGTTAATTGTTCTGATAGTATAGCTTTATTAGAACTTCGCTCATTTTTATTTAGCCCATCCTCATAATAGATTATAATAATGAAATGTTAGATTAGGGAAGAGCCAAGAAAGGAAATGAGGTGGGCGGCAGTTGAGGGAAATAAACTCAAGATAGTGCTTGTATATTTTTGTACATCCTTGATCCGTTGTTGGGGAATTTTTATTTTTAGTTTTTTGTCTTTTTTAGCAACAAATAGACAACATTTCTATTTAAGGAATGGGCTGTTCTTGTGTACCCTTCACATCTGGCTTTTTCACAATGGGAAGCTTCGTCTTGTTGTGGTAATTTATCTTGTAGTGAGCTATAGAATAGCTGCGAAATATGAAATAATCCGTAATATATAGAAAATTATTATTACTTCTTCTTGGAATGTTAAGAATTTATCTGACGACCATATTTCCTCACCTAACAACATTATTACCAACCACTTTTCCTTCTTTCGTATTTCGTTGGTCATCATCTCCCAGTTTTAAATTTAAAAAACAAATTACGAACTACAAAAGGAATCAGATATTCAGACCTGTCACTTCATTTGCTTTTTTTATGATGGCCGTATTTCATTACTTACACAACCGCGTATTTGTTATTCCTCAAGAATTTATCTTTGTTAATTTTCTCATTTGTTTTATTTAGTGGCAGTACTTCTATTGACTGTTGTCAATGCTATCTAAAAGTGTTTCAACAGCATATGAATTGCGTATTTTGAGAATAATAAATTTAAATTTTATACATTCTTAGCAATCCGAACTGCTGATAATCTCAGGAATAAGTGGATTTAAAAAATGTTTTGTTGAATAGCATCGTGAGCTTCCTTTATGAGATCACATATGCCCATATCAAACGTGAACTGACTGATTTAATTAGAGTATTGGGATGTTCAGCTTATTTTTGTTGGGATTTTGTATGTATATCTTGCATAGTGTATTGAATTTATGAGGCTTATGTTCTTTTCAGGTTCGAAGCCTGGCGCTTTCGTGAAACCATCGCCTACTTTTCCTACTTTTTCAGCTGCCACTCTATCTCCAACCTATGGGCCACTGCCACTGTTTTATCCATTCTTCCTACCGGTGAGTTTTTTTGTCATGTTTGTTTACAAATAAAATTTGATTTCCTCCTTATGGAAATGGAATGTTTCTAAGGAATAAAGCGATATATTGAGATTTATTTTTGTAGTCCGAATTGATGTTCTATTAAGAAGGTGTACAGGAGAGAAAGGAACTGGAAAAAACTTGAATGAGTTTAGTACCATGTTATCCTTAGTTTAGGGAATCATTGTTCTCCAAAAAGTGTAGCTGGAAGCTGAAAGAGCCATATTTGTACCATATTGCTCTTAAGCTGTCCCAAACCAGCTTATTTAGCTTAGATAGGAAGGTCTGGGATGTAAAATTGAGGGATGCTCTGTATGTTTAGGAAAGTACAAATCGTTTCGTAGCAAATTTCATGGCTGAGTTTGTCTCAACGAGCTAGAAATAAGCCAGAGGAAGAGGGTAAGCTAAAAGTCTGAAGAATTGGCAATTAATAATCTGAATGCTGCTCAGATGAGCACCAGAAACGCTTTCGAAAAAATGTGTGAAAAGAATGAAATGTGCGGTGTGGTCCCCGCTTTGAATGAGCCAAAAAGGGCTCCTTGGATGATTGATGTACGTCGATTATGTATAGTCTCGGGCTGTTGGAGGGCTGAGTTATGGGTTAAGATTTGCTCAGAAACAGCAAAATGATTGATTCTACGACAGCAAAGACTGGAAGCATATGAGACGGGAATTGAAAACGGGGAATGCTTGAAGGCTTGCCTTGCTATTTTCTGTTTTTCTTGATTAATGCGCCAAGTTTCGGAATTTACTAGTCCGACTAACCTGTAGTGGACATACATTACACTTGATTGATACTGAAACATAGGCTTTGTTATGTTGGAGTTGGAGTATTAGAACGTGTCAAGATCTCTGCTGTCCCTTGCCCCCTTTTTCCTTGCTTTCTCCCACATGCTAGGCCGATATCGATATCATACTGGTATGTTAGGAAATCTAGGTATCTTCAAGTAAGGTCAAGTAAAAGTGTGAGAGGTTGGCTCATTATAAACTTTTAAAAGATTTTCTAGCAGTAAGTTTGCGATCAAAAAACAAGAAGCCGTCATGGTTCTCCATCTCTCCATAAGTTTTGTATCATTAAGCGTGGATAGCTCTGAGACCTTATATATAATGAAATGTTTCGCGGAGAGCCTTTAATGTAGAGTTTAAGCCGAGCAAAACATGCAGTTTATAGATTCAAACGAAGCTCTCTTCTGAAGGAGATTAAAATACTGTTGTCAGAACAGGCAGCCGTTCTTATATTATCCTGGTTGACAGTATGGAAAGAAGTACGCAAGAGAAAATTAAGTTTCCCAATTAAAAGAAGAAATTTTCTAGATGAGGGAAGAGAAATTATGGAGCAGTAGTGATGCGTGAAATGGAGATATTTCCTTTCTTTACCCTTTCATTTTCAAATACAGGACGCAGAATTAGAGATACATCAGAGAAAAGTGAGGAAAATTGGAAACAAAAGAGGGATGAAAGAGCGAAATTAAAGGGTTAAATCTGTCAAGCTTCTCGTATAATCTAAATAGAATAAAGCGGCATGGGAAAGGAAGTGAGAGCGCTCGGAGAAGGTAACAAATAAACAGTAAGATTATAAAGTTAGAGCATTTCATACGTAAATGAATGGTAGCATTAGCTAACTTTGTCGGTCCAAATATTTACTCACTCAACTTTAGTCGCTGATTGTCAGACTTCAGATTTTGCATTTCCGTAAAAAAAGATGTATTGGGGCAACTTGATTATGCAGTAGATGAACAATTTCTTGTTTATAGGGTAGTAGATAGTGAGATACTAAACGAAGTCTGATTTAGATGTAAGACAAGCAAATGTAAATGAATATTTGAATTTAAAAATCTGATTTGTTAAGGAAAAAAACTTCAATACAAAAGATTCAGAGTTGAGGAAAAATAAATTATGTCGAGTTATATAGTTAACTGTAGTTGGGCAGTGTATTTGGTTTTTCATGGTACCAACAGATGATTGATACCTTGCATCGGTAATTGCTCATGTGCTCACTGGAATTTTTACTTTTTCAATATATTTTTTGTTTTCTCGAGATTTATGGAACAAAATTGATATGCCCACCGTAGAATTGCAACTAATTAGCTCAGCACCAGCGACACTGACTACGACTTTTGTCTCAAGTTATTATAATAGCTATACGTCTGCCCAGAGTTTCATGTTGAAAGAGTGTGGATACAGAAGTTATTAACGAAATACGTTCCATACCCCCTTTTCATCTAGTGCTGCAAAGGGGTTTGTAACATATTTCGCTAATAACTTAATTCTTTCTCGAATCTTCCAATTGCCAAGGATAATTTTGTATTCAACGGATTAGTGGTTTCCAGGGCAGAGAAGTGATTAATTATAGTGATGGCATAAAGTTATTCAGTATATTGCTCTCTTCACAATCGGAAAAAGATATCTTGAAACTATTCCGATTTACACCTCATCATACTGAGATTAAAAATTAGTGGTCAGGGGAGAATGGCGGTATTGGGGTAAAATGGTGTAGATTTTCATATGATTGATGCTTCTATTTTAATCAACGTAAAATATTCACTATTGGTATGAAATAGATTGCTGAATTTCAGAATCAGGCACCTTATGGTTTGCCGTTCGGTAGGATGCCGAGCGGACCCATGGATGCTCGTTCAATGTCGCCGACCTATGCAGCATTCGTCATGCAGCAGGCGGCACAAACTATGTCACCAACCTTCGAAATGTACAGGAATTTCCCTTTTGGGCCAGCTTCTCCGAGTTCCCTATTCCAGGTTTGTGTATTTCTTTCTTCATAGTTAATATTTTTTAGTGTTTTACAATCCTTTCATAGTTGCGGGATTAATGAACGGAAGGTATTAAGTAGTTGAGCGGACTTATTACTGAGATCTCAAAGGGATTCTGGAAGAGATGCGAAGTGGAGAACATATTGCCGTATTGGCATGAGTCTATTGAAGGGTAGTGGAGTGGGTGCGGCTACCCCCAAGGGTAACCCGCTGGCGGCAGCTACAATGATGCGCAATATGCAGAATGCGGCTGCAGCGGCCGCAACATCTCCGCATCCACTGAATTCAATAAACCAAATGCGATTACCTCAGATGGGATCACCGATCACCTCCATGGCCAGTAACTTAGCCCAGCAGCCGAGCAGTAATTCACGTGGCGGTACTAACAGCACCAAGGCTGCGAAGAACGAAAGCAAGCCGCCCAAAGTTAAGGTAGGCGTTATTTCAACTTATTTCCAGTCCTGTTATCCCTTTCATTTGCTGTTGTGGTGCTTCGCACTGTTTCAGCTTGTTTTTCACAGGACATTGAACGAACCAATTAGCGCTTGTTCAGCTTTCTTATCAATGAGTTTTGGGTGTGTTTTTCTTGCGGCAGTTACGGAGACTCATATGCAATAATATTTAATTAGAAATTCAAAATTTTCAACTTTTACAGGAACAACACATCAAGAAACCTTTGAATGCATTTATGTGGTTCATGAAGGAAAATAGGCCGAAATTGATGGAAGAACTGGACTATAAAGAAAGACAAAGTGCCGAATTAAACAAGGTTACTAGACTAGCTTAATCTGAATACCTTCTGTGGTCTAAAGCAAAATCTGAAGTACATGGGGGAGGATTAAGATTTTTTATGTGTACATTTAACTATCGCTGGGTCTCCTTTTCAGCTGAATTTACAGTGGTTTATTAACCTAGAAATGTTATGTTCGGAAATGCTATAGGAACTCGGTAGGAGGTGGCACGATTTACCGAAAGAAGAACAACAAAGGTATTACGAGCTTGCGAAGACGGATCGCGAACAACATATGCAGAAGTATCCTGGATGGTCGGCTCGTGAAAATTATGCGATCAATAAAAAGAAAAAACGGAAACGCGACAAATCCGTTGGTGAGTGAGCTACATCAAAATACATCTTATGGATGTTCACTCATCATTCTATAGGTGCTTATAATCCAAGTTATCCATTTTATAGTGATCAAAAATTGCAGATAATGGCGAACAAAAGAAATGCCGAGCTCGGTTTGGTGTTGTAAATCAGGATCAGTGGTGCAAGCACTGTAAAAGGAAAAAGAGATGCCTTTGGTATCGCGAGGTTAGCTGAGCTTTAACTCTGCGTTCCCTCTTGATGTTTGTAGATTAGTTGGACATTGTTGCCCTAAAATGGGTGTGTAGATGCCCAAAGAATGAATAAATATTTTGATACATAAGAGGAAACACTCATCTAAAACATATAAATATATTTTAATAATGGTTTTATTCGTATCATAGTATTAACGAAAAAAAATGAAGGATATTAGATGTTCACCGTCTGAGCTTTCTTCGTGGAAAAGATAACAGTTATAGGACTGTATTCACCTAGTGGCAGGGTTATAAGCATCCGAGTTTGTCAATAATATTTATTTGCTTTTTCTCATGCCCTAAAATGGGTGTATGGATGCTCAAAGAATGAATGAATAAATATTTTGATACATAAGAGGAAACGCTTATCTAAAACGTATAGATATATTTTAATAATGGTTTGGACAAAGGAGAAAAGAGATCTGGATCAGCATGAAATTTCGTTCGGGAGTGTTAGGCTGCCAATAGTATGCATTTGTTTTCATGTACTTATTTAGGCATCTTCACCAGTTGGAGTGGTTTCCTCGACAACGCCAGGAACTCCTGGTACTCCGTCTTCACTGTCTGGACCAGCTGCTAGTGGTGCACTGAGCGGTCGTGATACTGATTCAGAGAATGATATCGATGCTGCTGCTGCTGCTGCTGCCGCCGCTGCTGAAAGATCTCGGTCAATGTTAAACCAGGTACCGAACGAGCAGCAGACCACTCCTCTTATTTGCCAGTAGTTCTTTTTTGTATATTCGCCACTCTAGGCTGTTGTTGGCATTTATTCTTCGTTCGTTCGGGATTCAAAAAATTTCTTTGCAAGATATGCACACTCCTATTGAATAGTTATCCGCTCTTTGTAGCGCTATACCTTCACATCGCAAAAGCATCGCGAAACGAAATAGGTCAGATTGTTACGTCATGAAGATCGACTTTATCGTTTTCTAATTCATAATGAACGACGCGAAGAGATATAAGTGAAAGAACAGGATGAAATAGCCGATATTAGCGTTGGAGCGATCAGAAACATTTAAGAGTTTAAAAGAATGTCGTTGCTTGGTGTTAGCCTTAGTTATACGCTTGTCCTCGTTCTAATCGTCGTTGGTACACGGTCTTCAAAGTTTGCCTTAAGCTCTTTTCTGATGCAATCATCATTCAGTGCGCTAATTGCTCCTTTTTTTCTGATAATAACGTATTGTATAGTTAGTGCCGCCTTTTGTCGTGAGGCTTAGCATGCCCATTTGATCTTTGAATAATGTTCTAATTGGGTTATATGGGAACCACTTTATCCTATTCTGAAGAATATATTTCATATTGGCCTGACAAATGCAGATGCTCAGTTCTCTTGTCACTCCAACAGTGATACAACACGAAACATTTTGATGGATAGGACCACCCACAGTTATTTCCCATAATATCCAACTGTAAGATGCAGTAACAGAATGAAGTTGTAATGATATTTCACGACGAGAATGGCAGTAGCTTCCTTCTTCGCTATAAAAACAGGGTTCCTATTGCATATGAATACATCTTTCATTGTTCTTGTTATCGTTATTATTATCATGATTATATTACTATTATGATCGTTATGGTTATTTTTACAATTACGATTTTGATTCCTATTCGTACTGTTATCTCATTTATGTATAATTTTATAATTCTCATCTTTCCGTCCCTGTCTTGCATTTCAAACTAGTAATGTGCTGTCGACTAGTCAAACGCCACATTTGGTGATTGATGTGGCCGACAACTCCATGCATCACATTACACAGGAATCCCAGGTGCAAACCCGATTGCATTCATCTTTGAAAGATCGACTTTTACTTGTTGTCCGGTAATCAGAGCTGAGCTTTGATAGGTCTAGTTGCAGTAGTTCTCACTGAAATTATGCGGGAAGCTTTGATTTGTGTTGTATTTTTAATTACTGATATTTTTGTTATGGCAATTTTTTGGTATTCTGCGCATTTACTACCATGTGGATAATAATACATGGGAAACAATCTTTCTTTTCCGGCTGACTTATTTTAGATTTGATCGACGGTGCTGTTGGAATCGTTCTGCGCACATAGCCGATGGGGAGGCAGACCACAGTTTGAAACTTTCTGTCAGCTACTTTTAGGACACCATTTCCTCAAATGCAAATGACATTTCGTTCTTTTTTTATCGAACACAATAAATATACGTCGTTTCGAACTTGATTACATTTATTAACTCATTTTTGGAGTAAAAAGGTGGAAATCGGTTGGCAGATGAGGAAAGGAATTGAGATTTTACGAGAACATGGGAAATACAAACATGCAGGTAGCACAGACCACCGGAAATATTCAAAAAGTATACCTTCAAGACAAGACCCGGAAATGTAGAGTTAGAAGATGATCGAACCTAATGAAATGTGTGAGATAGATAAGGTGCTGTTGAGGAAATTAAACAACGGGTACTCCTGGATCTAGGTATCATAGGGACAGCATATTTCCAACTCATAACTGTCTGGGGATAATGCTACCGTTTCCTATTCAATTTCTTCCCCTTTGGTTTTTTTTTTTTTTTTTTCTTTAGCAAAGTTGTCAACTTTGATTGCATGTGAGGAAAGCACTAATCTAGCAATGGATTTACAAACCTGCTTCTTGAGAAAACCGACTATCTGTGAGAAACACACGAGATAAATGAGCACTATAACTGTATGTGTGAAGACACAATGTAATCCACATATTATGTAATATACATGCAGGGATCATTACCTATTTATGCAAGTCAGGTGCAGGAAATTGCTAGGAGGACATGATGTATTACACCTGTGAACTCTGACCCTGCTTTATCCCTCATGGATGAATTATTAAATAAAAACTATATAACACTGACTGAAGCAATAAATAATAAAGATAACGAATCGAATTGTAAAAATTCTTCCCAGGTTTCAGAAAAACTAAGTCGAAACTAAATCTTCCAATCAGAAATACCACAGTTGTTGAAATGAATCAAGCCAAATGTCTTCACGTTGCAGATGCACGCTCTAGTCACTATGACCTCCCGGAGATGTCTGATATCCTCCACAGTGAATTAATTTCAAATACCCCTTGCCATGAAAATATTTCATCTTTTTTAATCTCCAAATTTTCGACATCATTAGCATAGCTTAGTTTCAGTTTTATTTAGTCCACTCTCGAAACAATACAGCTTGTATTTCCTCAAAAATATCCTCACCCATAGTGTCCCTAACCGCTACTCATCGTCATACAACACAAAGAAAAACCAAAAGCTCTTTCCTTTAGTCGCTAACATTTTCCTCATGAAAAAAAGTATGGAAAAAAATATAGGGGAGACAAGAAGCGAAAATCACTGAAAAAAAGTAAAAGGTGGCCCGAGCTTGCGCAAATAAGTTATACAACAAAACGCAAAAAATCAGAATATGTATGATCGATATTAAGCTGATATAAGACGATAACACACGAAAATTATCAATCACATTGAGAGTTTTGACCGCGTATGAAATAATTTATACAAAGACAGAGACAACTAGAGCTATTCAGACAATAATCACCATACAACAGAAATAATTACACCTTCGCTAAAAGTAACTATCAATTTTATGCACACATAAACAAACATTAACACATTATACAATAATTACATATACAATAAGAGTACTTAAATCATAAGAAATAGATGGAAGGTGCTCTTAATTTGCACCTCTATTTCCTTGGTCAGATACAAGTATGAATATGTAAAGCTTCTAAATCCTTAATCCAGTGGAAATAGCTCGAAAGGCAAATTCAGTGGTAGCGAATTTTAGAAGTGTAATAAGTCATTAAGGGTCAAAGAAGCAAAGCAACTACTTTTATCGATAAGTAATTGCAGATGTAACTATATCATTAACTGGTACTAATATTCTCCTTTAATAGTATTTATATTTTAATAAAGGTGAACAGCTCACTTGTATCCATATAGCATAAAACATTAGTAGTTAAAGAAATCTGGAAATGTTGAGAAGCATAAATTTCAGTTCGCTGCTCAATTGTGTTTCCAGTTGAGATTTGGACACATATCAGCTTCAATAGCTCACTACGCGCCTCCTTATTATCTGCCACCCAAACGCTTTGCCACAAATTCATGATTATGTACACCACCCTCAAGAAAAATACTAAATAAGTATTTCGCAGTAATGGAAAACACATACTTCCCCATGTAGACCTCTAAAAAATTATGTACACCATCCTCAAAGAAAATACTAAATAAATCCTTTGCAGTAATGGAAAACACATACCTCCCTATGTAGACTTCTAAAAAGTTGATGTCTTCATTTCGTGAAAATAAAGAGTATTCACTTCAGTTAATGAAAGGCGTTAAAACGTGTGTCACCTGTAGGGCTGGGAATGCGGAATTATGTTGTAAGGAGGCGAGAAGTATTGCAACACATAAAAGCTGTATGTTCGCCTTAGAAATATAACAAATTGCCATTTTCGCCCCAGAAAAACCGATTTACCAGAAAGACTGGATGGAAAGATGTAATAAAAATGATGAACGAAACGACTCTCTCTGGAAAAGATGAGAGCATTGCTAGTACAAAGAATGTACCAAAACGGGAATGGTTCAAGATGCTTGCAGCAATCTGAAAAATCATCCATTCATGAAAAGTAAGAAGTTTGGAGAAATTAGTTCACACTATTTTTATGGAGTAAGCTCTTCGTTGAAATAGAATGGAAAAAACATGGATAAAAAAAGTCCTACCCACCTAATTTACTTCACAACCTTATCGCTATATCTGAAGTAAATAATCTAACCCACCCATTATTTTGCTTCAGTGTCTGTGCATAACTTTTCCTTTCTTTCACTTCCTTCTTTTCTTCTTTTTTTCCGGCGGCTACCGAACTGAATGTTGGCTTACTCCGCGATTTTGATTCTTTCACCTCCGCCACTGGAGATATTTCTTCAGAAAGACAAGGAAACGCACCCTGAAACACTTATATATAATATGTTTACTCTATAAATACTTTCCGTGGACGAACAAACTGAAGTTCGATAAAAGATATCAATAATATCCTTGTGTGTTCATCAGTAGCTCCATCAGCTCAACAAATAAGATAACCTCTTCGAAGCTGTATTCCGTATCGATAGTTTTACGAGAACTGTTCCTTTCTAGTCTGGAATCATCATCGCTAGCTGTTTTTGAACAACATTGCTGCTCCTCACTTTTCTTGCCTTCTTCTGGCGGTAGGCAAATTATCGGAGGGCACATTACACTTTTATTATTCCCTGACGAAATTCCAGGCAACGGCATATCCCTATGCTTACGCCGTTGTTGCCGTGTTTGCACACTCCTAAAAATAATCAGTTAAAAATAAAGTGCTGAATATGGATATCAAATGAATGTCAGAAAATCCTTGAAGTCTGTTTCCAACAATTCTTCAAAGTGATTACCACCTAATATGCAAAGCGTTACCGGCCGCTTGATTGATCGTAGTCGTAGCGCTGCTGTATGCTATCGTTTTGATTAGTCTTTTGTGATTCAACTGGTGTCCGACTCCGCACTGTACCTGCAATGAATATGTACACTCTTGCGATAGTTTTGTAACAAAATTTTCATATAAGTAAATAAATAAGCATGCGGTGGGAAACCAACCAGCATAGAAATTATTAGGACGATTCTGCCGGCCCCGAGGACGAACAAACGTTACAGAATCGTTATTTTTATCCCGATAACCATCACGATGAGCATCACCACGGTTTTTGTTTCGCCGATCTCCTCCATGCTGGTAGTTACTACTTGTACTGAAATCACGATGATCGCTAGTGCAGACTCGCTGATTATATAAGAAACCACCTCGTGCTCTGGAACTGGAACCTAAAAATGTGGCTGACCATAAAATGGTACAAAAAAGGCATTATATTCAAAATGACTTTCTTCACACCAGAATAATTGCGGTTAACATAGATAATGAGGCACCAAAACAAACCTCGGAAATTAGAATTATTTAGTCCAGCAGAGCCTCGCAGTCGATGGTGGTTGGCACTTCGACTACCAGTTACACCGACAGTAGAGGTGATATGAACAACCGTTGTACCAGGTTTGAAAGTTGCACATGGTACGTACCCGTAACTGGCCAAGATTTGGCCCAAATCGAAACTATCTGTAATGATAACTAACTAGCAAATTTTATCCTCGTAGCGGAACTAAAATTTAGAAAAGTAAACAGAACAACAATAAATACCGGATGAACATGGTGAAGGAGTAGGCACGACAGGAACGGATACAGTGGGGTCGCCTGAAATCTCCGATGGTACAGTAGACGGAGATCGATCCGGAATCAAGTTCAACGGTTCTGAATATGGTGCTCCACCTGTTTTTATTCGTGCCTAAAACTAATGACGCATAAAGAATAAATTATGGCACTAATGGCTTTTAATCAGGTAATAGATGCTCATAAACTACTTTTGAGAACGCCAAAATAAATTTTGGATACACCAACGTTTCACTTATTCAATGAATGTATATCAAATAATATATATGACGTGTTGGAAGACATATACTGCAATCACGATTCCCTGTGACCATGCATAAGAACTCTGCTTGGTTGAAGCTCATCCAGCGGTAAAGCCAAAATATTATGACGTAACCAACTCATAATCCTGCTGCCTTTTGATGGAGTTTTTCTATTACTGACTAATTATTTTAAACTATTATTTTAAAATTATTTTAAACTTTAGAACCTCTAATTTATGAAACATAAAATACCACGTTCAAGAACACAGCTGACATATTTCATCACTCAATATCAATTACATCAAAACTGTAATACTCTATAATCTATGTTAATATTCTGACAAAGAATATTATTGCATACGGGACAACCAACAGAGTCTAAAAGCTATAAATTCTTACAAAAGAAATTTGCAGCCAAAACAACGGGCTTGTAGACACACTTACGCAGATCGGTTTGTTGTTGAAAGTTTTGCCGAGATTCTGCAAATGCAAGAATGCGCGCTCCGTAGCTTCTTCCGACTCGAATGTTACATACCAGCTGTTATTGAGGCCGTATTGCAGGCTCAGATATGGTGGACCACCAGCGAACATTGATGCCACCTCCTGAATTCTCACAGTATAATCATTTTCAGTGTATTAAATAAAATTCTTTCACTTTTTAATTTTTGAGAAAATTGATTTTCCTCACATATTTTTTACGACTTATTAGGGTTGAAGTACTGAACAAAAAACTGACTGCATATCCTAATCTCCCATTATCACTCTTTAACACTGCTCCATGATTCCATAACATGGAAAGGTATACACAGAAAGGCAAGTGTCGGAAGATCATTGAACATCAGTTGGTAATACATGATGAAAAGAAAAAATATCAATCAAATTGGTGCAGTTATCTAACGTATAACAACAAAGAGCCTATATTTTTAAAAGAAAAAAAGAAGTACCTTTTCATCGGTGGACTCAGGTATTTCACGCAGAATAATAGTGCACCGTTTTGACACGGCTCGTACCCGTTGTCCTTTTTCATCGACTTGCACCTGAGATGATTCTGCAAACAATAAGACAATAGAACCTTAGTAGTATTTCTGAGGACTTGCAATTAAGTTAATACATCTCAGTAACTTGCAAAATTACTTAAGATCTCATATGACGAAAAAAGAAATAGATTGTTTTTTTTTTGAACACCAATTTTCATTCGTTTCCTGCTAGAACCGTTACTGAAAATTCATCCAGGAACTATCAGATTACAAGAGTTCATCCTACTCCTTTCCACTTATTCTGAAGAATCTTACGGAGGAGAACAGACATGGGCAGAAAAAAGCTAACACAACGGTACGAATGATCAGAAAGAAACCTCGCAACACTTTCACAACCAAATTGTAGTCATTGGTGAGTCGTTTAACCTTTGGGAAGCTAGCAATGATTCGTATCGGCACGTACTGGTCGTTGTCCATTTGACACCGCAGAAACCTATCAGTCATCAAATTTTCTCTGAAAATAGAATCTAAAGAGTAAAAATCTACTATAATAACAGTTTTGAGGTATTTATGAATTTGACAACCCGTTTCTCTGATCTCGCAATGGGATGCAACTTACCTTGAAAAATAATATTCTAGCTGAGCTTTAAGCTGCTGTTTGATTTGTTCAGGAGATTGGGATATGACTGCAGTGGAAATTACTCGCTGAGCCGGTGGAGCTACTACTGCTAGTGATGGTGGCGGTGGTGGCGGTGGCGGAGGTGGTGGTGGTGGTGCAGGTAGTGTCGCAGAGATGCTCATCGGCACCTGAATGAGAGGTGGGTCCGATGCAGCCAAAAGTTGATTCTCACACTCCGTTGTAAACCACCAAGGTAACATTGGTGTAGGAGGTGTGTCGCACTCACCAGATGGCACCATCATGTCGTCCAACATCCGATCAATACTATTAGAATTCACCTAAAATCATAACTAATCACGTCAGATACTACTTAGTTTATCGAGTACTTCATTAAAATTGGCTTGCTAAAAATATTTCAATAACATCGAATAGAACTTGAAAGACGAACCCTTATTCTAACATACTCTCTTATACTATTCCACCCTTTCCAATTTCGATCTCTCCGAGGGGGAAGCTACCTTACTCCCTGGATGATTTACATTTTTGAAAGTGCAGAGTAAATTTTCCACCAACAGCTGCACACTATTTTCACAACGGTCCAAGATATACCACAACAATTAATGAACATGGTTGTACTTTTTAATGCCTCTCGAACGGAGATTTAGTTATGCTTCAAAAATACCATAAACTATAGTAGAAGGTTGTTTTGAAAGAATTAGGCATATCGCAAACTTTAATTCATGAAAGCATCTATCCGCAAGGTAACTTCTATTACTACTTTTTCTTTTCCATCATTCTATTATTATTGTTATTATTATCATAGTAGAGCACAACTCTCCATTTTCCAGGCGATAATAGCAGTTAGAAATTATTTGTTTTCAACACCCTAAAGAGCATAATAGAGTATAATAAGCATCTACAATGCTTCGCATGACATAAACAATGAGAATGTAATAGTGATTATCCTAGCGATCGTGATGAAGGATCATGCTCTTTGTCCGCAGTTGCCAGTATGATTCAACTTTCAAAAGCTTAAAAATTCGAAATCAGCATAAACCAATATGCTACTTTCTAATTTCGAAACAAGCATCTAGTAAGGCAGTAAACCACTGCCTATACAACTCTGAATGAGCGTAAGAAACAGTTAGAATTAAATTCAAATCTTAAAGAAGAAGAAAATCATTCAGCCTATTACTTTTATCGGTCTCCGTCGGGCTAAGCATTCAGTATGTAACGAAAAGTACACAAGGACAGAGAGTGAGAAAATATGGAAAAAACTGATAAGGAAATTCAAAAAAAGGAGGGTTGATTATTACTGACAATATTACTTCAGGAATCTTTTATCCCAGTTAACTTCAAGTAACGTCTACAGTCCTACCTAGCATTATATCAGTATTATACTGATGCATCGTAACGTTTCTGTCCGCTGATTAAGAAGTGAGAATGCTTAGCAACTAAGGGTGTTAAATGCGGTTACTAATTTATACTTTTGATTGAATATACTTCAATTTACTACTGCTAACGGCTGTTCCACTTTCTACCTCCACATCTCCTATTTCGGCAGAATACCTCTTTTGTTATCCTATTTCATTTATACTTTTTATTTCATTTCCTACTATGATAGGCAAAGAAAAAACACTGACCAAGATCCTATGGATATCCTTTTCAAAATAACTTTATAAATAATTCGTTTCCGAAGAGCTGATTGTAAGGTAGGCTTTATCCCCTTAAAACTTCCAGATTCTATAGATTATCTCCTGAATACTTCAGAATTTTATAGCTGAACCAGGGGATCAAGACACAAATAATGCAGCTGTAATGTGTAGCAATCATGAAGCCCACCTAGATCTGCTTACCAAAGAGACACACGCACGCACCCCTAGAAGTGCTTGTTTAAAGAAAGTACAGCAAAGATATAACGGAAGGTCAAACCCGTTGGATGATATAGCAACGGGGTGATGTTTCGGTGCACATGAAGAATGCGCCTGGTTCTCCTTGTTCATTGATGACAGCCATTCTTCAAGCCATATTTGACATTCTGCTGATTAATTACTGCAACTGCTGGCTGTTACTGAGACAATAGTAAAGTTGCTGTTGACGTCGTTGTTGTTCGCTGAGCAATAATTGGACGACTTTAACGTGCAACGGGAAAAAGCTGTGATAGGAGCAGCAAATGATTCTGATAATGATGATACTGTCAATGATACCGACGATAATGAGCAATGGAACAACAACTGTACCATCCTGCAAATATATATCGCCACTGATTCACTGTCACAACGATGACGTCACATTAGGATAACGCAATATGATTAAGTTGACGCGAACTATCTTCAACTTGGTACCACTTATATGCTGTTTAAATCAAACCCACTTCATGCAATTCATTCAATTCACCACTAAATCATGCATCATTTACATACAGTGTTGCAGTATGCAAATTATTATACTGCTCATTTCATGAAATCATAGGGAGGAAAAGAGATGTGCATGCATGCATATGCATTGTACAAATGTAGATCAGCATAAAACAGGAAAGGGTTGGTTTAATAACTCGTATCTCTTCAAAGAGGACAGTGATAAGAGGAAGGGGGAGAGAGAGAGAGAGAGAGAGAAGTTACTGACAAAATTGAGATCTGCTAACTTCCGGAAGGTTGAGTAGATTTTCCTTTTATAAATGAAATCACAGGTCAAATTTCTTTTTTTGGCCTGCTAGAATACGCGATTCTTCCCTGATTCACGGTGAGTTGGTCAATTAACTCTTCCATATTTGAGCCTATCTATAATTGATACAAATGATGAAAGTCATTTAGTGTGTCTTCCTAACTTTTCGTATTCTCTTAATTGCCGTATTTCAATGAGATGATACTTAAGTGCTACGGAATTTAAATAGAGTAAGGGACATCTGCACTCAAAACACATTGTGAACTTGTAGAGAGTGACAGAGCTACACAATCTCGTGACAGGATATGTGATGGGATTTACGGGAAAATGCAGGTATCGTGAACATGCAATACAATGTCGAGACTGGAAGGGGGAAGATGAATGAGCCAGCTGACAACATATCACTGATCGAATCATCATCCCACTCCTCAAATCTCCGTCCCTTTTCAGCAATTGCCGACAATATGATACATCTGAAATACTACACAGAAAAGGATACGCAGAGGAGAAAAGCTACATCACATGCAATCAAATAACGTTCGTCAGCATATATCCACCCACACACTCACGCTCACCCACATATATACACCCACGTATAGATAGATATCCATATGATGTTACTCACACGCGTACATACACACATATACACACACACATACACACATGCACACACACACATACATACATGCACGCATACACACACACATACATACATGCACGCATACACACACACATACACACATGCACGCATACACACACACACAGACGCGCAAACACTCGCATGCACTTGCATACGCGCGCACCCACATATGGAGCACTAATCCACTCATCAAATAATACATAGCATATGTATAACATGAGTGAAAACATTATGGAACATTTGACCTTTGACCCTTAGATTGAAATGGATAGTTGCTAAAATGGATGGATAGTATGAGTGTTAAATGATATGAGAGAAATGCGATACATGAGGTGCATTTGCCCGAGGTCATACATATTTCAATCATATTGCCGCCCTTGTCGGGTCGGGGAAAGGTGGAAATTATCTGTTTCTATGGAAGAGAAAGAGAAGAAGAGAGTGAGTGACCTGTTATTTGTAGATACTGATGATATATACTGGTTGGAAAGAGAAAGAGAGAGGGAGAGTTTTGGCAATCATGTCAGACATATATATATGTAATAATAATAATAATAATACAAAATAACAATAGTAACAGTAATAGGGATAATAATAATAATAATAATGGTGATAATAGGAAGAGAGAAAGGGAGAAAGAGAGAGAGAGAGCAGAGAAGTTGAAATCAATTTAACACTAATACTACTACTACTACTACTACTACTAACTACTACTGCTACTATTACTACTACTACTACTACTGATAGGTTAGTTACATAACGGAGATAGCATGCATGCGACAACGATGATAGGAAAAGTTCCTGATATGGGTAGTGATGATGATGATGATGATGGTAAAGATGCTTGTTGTATGCCACCCAGTAATACTATCATCATTCTCCCTCTCTTCTATTCCATTCTTCTCCTCATCGTTTAATTGATATTGTTATACCGATTGGAATAAATGAAATGGCAACAATGGGCGGTTGAACAGGCAAGCGGGTAGGTGGGTGGCAGGTAGTTGAATGTGCTATGGTTATGGAGCAATGAGATGACCAAAGTATGTATCCCTTTTCATTTTGTGCTGTTGACAATTTCAGAGAAGAGAAGAGAGCGGAAAAGATAAAAGAGATGAGATGAGATATGTAATTTTGTTAGCAAAAGAATGATGGTAAAAGACTTTGATAAATAAATGAGATAGCATTATCATTACTGATTAATAATATAAGCATAATTTAATTTGACTATCTTTTTAGTTTCTATGATTAATTTTTTGAGTATTTCAAATTATGTCCAGTTATATCACATTTATGCTTATATCACTGATTTATGGCACTTTTACTTCTCTTCCTTTTTTTTTAGTAATTTTGGGAAAATTGGCTTTCCGAATTTGCACCTTGCACTTCGGAGTATTACTACTACTTTGAGTACCTAGGAGGAAAAGTGCAATGCAATCTATCACTTACTTTTCTTATTTATTACACCTGGTTAATAATACTTTAAGCAACAAGTAGCTCCCTGTATTCTGTTGACTTCAATTATACTAATGATAATCTAATCTTGCCAAAACTAAGAAAATACCGAGAGAAATAATCTAGCGAAAGAGAAAAGTTACTGAGAATGTACGGTCACATGATGAAAAGACTTTTCATCGATCTTAAGAAGACATTAGAGATAAAGTAGTGAAGAATTCTACAAAGAAAAAAAGGTCAAGAAATTCTAATAAAATTTTCTTCGAAATCAACTTATACATTCATCTATCTCACAAAAACATGCCCTTTTGCATTTATTGTTGTTACTCAAAACATTGAACGAATTTCATGTACTTTTACAATTTTAAAATAAAGTAAAGCAACACAACCACAATTCATAATTATAATTAAATGAATGACATAATAATTCTGATTGCAAAGAAGCAATTCAACATTGATGCATCACATCATATATTGTTGATGATATAAGATGGCCTTAAAAAGTGAACCCTCCTGCTACTTCTTCTTCTTCCGTTCCTATAACAGATCCTTACTCATTGCATTCAAATGAATAAAGCTATTAGTAGGATCTTATTATGCCCAGTTTTCCACTCTATACTCTCCTCACCTGTAGGTAACATAAAGTTTTGTAAGCATAAAAACATATCGATGTATACTACATATATATATATATATATATATATATATATATAGATGCAGGTGCAGGTGCAGGTGCAGGTGAGCATGACGTTATGAAATGAGCCTGAAAAATCATAACGCATCGATAGGACACGATTAAGCTGCTTTAAAATACGTCATTTCTTCGCATCTATCGTCCACCTACTCACTCCGCCTTTCCTTCATTTTTCTTTTTATGCTAAAGAGTTGAAGAGAAAAAAAAGAATAAAAGATTTTAAAATGCTGCAAAAAAATGAAATTTCAATAATGACACAATCCATGTACGCCATCGTTCATCTATGCTATTTTTCACTAATAATTATTAATTAATATTGTTAAAGCATCTCAGTTATTATCTTTAATTGAAATATCTGAGAATAGATGAATGTTTAACATGGAATGAAATGGGGAGAGATACTAATAGTGTGGTACATTTAAATTTCTCTACAATTATTAAAGGATTGGTGAAGTACGACTTGAATTTTTCATTGAGAGTAGATGGAAATTTTTGTTATGAAAACCTAAGTTATTGATTGATATTATTAATCAGTAACTTAGGTTTTCAGAACAGGCAAGTTTACTACTGTCGATAAATATTGCAATTTTCCCAAAAAATCAAGAGTGGTATGTTCGTCACGTGGATTTCATGCATGATTATTACCGATGGAATTCAACTATTACCGAATAAATCAGTCAATCAGTCATCTAATTAACTTTTATTCTTGTATCCTTAATTGAGAGCGAGAGGAGAGAGATAGCAAGAAAAAAAGTTACTAATCTAAATACAAACTAACAAGAATATGAGTGATTGTTGCTTACCACGTTATCTACACGTACGTAACTATTACATGTGGTAACGTTTCATCCGATTTGCAGGAATCTTGGGCGGAATGTACGAGTATTTCATTGAGAATATAGATAATAATAATAATAATAATAATAATAATAATAAAAGGATTTTCCCACTTCTAATGAGAACATGTAAATTATCTATACTTTCGTCTGTCATTGATGAATTTCCGACAACATTAGTCTTCCGGAGATGATGCTGATGTTAGCCGTTTACCCATATATTTTAATCCGCTCACTAGAACGTTAATGGGACATTCTTAACTAAACATTTTCTTTTATCATTTTAAAAAGCATAGTTTTTCAAAAAATACTGCATGATCTTGACCACCGCTAAGCTTTAATAGCAAGCAATCTTTTTGGTATCACACTAAGTTAACAAAATAGGTTGTACCATTTTGTGAGTCACTAATTGATTTGGTAATCAATGAAAAAAATTTCAGCATTTAATTCAGTGTAGTATTTTGTTACATTTCATTAGTTAATTGTGTAGGAGAAGAATAACAAAGTTGGATAAAACTGAAGATATAATGCTTAGAAAAGATACAACTTTGTAGTTAGCGACCATCTAAGTAAAGAAAAAATTAAGCATGATAGTTTAAAGATGGATATAATTTATGAACTAAATGTTAGCCAAGTTCTGCTTGGCTTAGTGATTAATCTTATAGTAACTAATTGTAAATTCAAGCAAATAGCAAAATTAATGATATATCTTGACTGATAGGAAGACCTATCTCTCTATTATAACTTATAGTTTACCTTTTTTAAACTAGAAAAAAGTTATTTTAGGCAGTTATGGGGAAAAGAACATTAATTTTGAGGTATAACTTCCCTAACTTTCTCTTCTTCCTTTGTTTAATCCTCTCATCAGCAAAGCCTCAATGGACCAAATACATAGTACAAAACTAATTAGGGATTAAAAAAATATAATGCCAGCCGGGTTCGCTAGAATTCTTCCTTACCACAAACAAGCACTTTTCTTCTCAGGCCCATCCTATCCTATCTACGAATTTCACTGCCTATCATCAGACTTATAGCACACACACACACATACACACACAGCTTCAGAAGCCAAGTGGACCAGCTTGCATTCCCAGTTTGGGATCCCTGGGCAACTGGGCCCTACCCTTGTTTATTCAACATTTTTTGTTGTCCATTGTCCTGTGCTTATTGACTGTGAAATATATTTAAAGATATTTTGAAGAAAAAGGTGGGAAGAGCGCATGTGATTATGAGGTGACGTGAACCTTATGGTATTATCTCAGATTTCTGATTAACTGTGAATAGATACTTCATGACATATGCAAAATAAGACCTGAAATATGATAACCTTGTTGAATAAGACCTGAAATATGATGACTTTGTTGAGTAAGACCTGAAATATGATGACCTTGTTGATTTTTAGTGAAATTTATAAGATGGACATCTCCTTATCTTTTTTTATTATTACCTTCCTTGCAGTTATGAGAGTTGAATTTCTGAAAATAGAATTATATCAAATCGTACAAGTTTATGGTAGCTGCCTCATTCGCTATTTGGCCAATATCAGTTTTACATGTATTCTGTCATCCGGTAGACCTGCAGTCTATCGTATTCCTCTCCTGATACCATATCTGTACTTTTCATTTTTGCTACGTCTGACAAACACCTCAATGGCCAGCTGTCGTTGTGTTCAATTTAATTCTACTGGTATCTTCCAATCACCAGACTTTCCAAAAGTTCCGTTATCATTCTTATCATCTTCGATGTTACCCCCATCATCAACAATGCTTTTCCAGCATCCATTTTTATGCTTACTGTATAAATTTATAGCTCCTGACGGATACATTATTGAAGTGACCTTTGATTACTTTCATCTTTCACCACGAATTAACCGGTAAGTGATTAATAAAGAACTTATATTTGCACAGCAGCAATTTAGATGTAATGATTATTTAAGGTTATTTGATGATACACCGAATGGACTGATCGATGAAAAGACCGCATATACTGCTGAATTCTGTGCCACAGAGGTAATTTCCCTTGGATATACATTCCTACACATATTGTACATACTGTTTCATTGGTATGATACAATATCTTTTTAAGATCGAAATTGGTCAAACATTCTATTCTCACACGAGGTACCTCATATTCCATGTTCAATTATTTGGTACATCAAAAGGATTTCATGGTACTTACAGTCTTATTCCTAAAGGTGATCAATGCTTTCCATTCCTTTTACTTATTAATTCTTGCAGACAAAAACAAAAAAAAAAAAAAAAAATTAGTGAAGAAATAGTTTTAAAGCAATCATTAGTTTTCTCTAATTAATTCATTTATTGATCGTTGACTAATCTTCCAGGACGATTCCTTTCGAATGCCACTGAAATACAACCATGCCATTTTCGTGTTGATACCTTGGCTGGTAATATATTTTCACCTAATTATCCATATTTTTATCCTACTACCGCCAATTGTACCTACTCTTTGGCACCTCGTCAAGGATTCAACTTGCTGATTTCCTTAGAATATCTTAATTTAAGACGCTATGCTTGCCATGAAGATTTTATTGACATCTATCAAATGCATCCAAAGGTAGGAGGACTATGCTATCTTTCATTCGTTTCATAAAAATTTTCAAGAATTCTTCATGAAAACCATTTTTTTCGGGCATATATTTCTTCTGAAATTCTATGATGATTGAAATCGGTTCAGAAAGAAGGACGAATAAATTTGCGAAAAAGTGAAACAAAAAAGAAAATATGTAAAATTTGAAATTCTCAAACGTATTATTAAATTCTGGAGAAGATTGATATTAGAAATATTAAGGTGCACCTTGAAAAGCTCTGTTACGATTCGATGCCACCATATCAAATTCATACAAAGCATGGATGTATCATTGAATTTCATGGTGGTAACAACGACGTAGTAAGGGTGAGTCCACTATATATGTCCATTTATGTCCTTTGAGAATTTTGAAGAATAAGACATTTTGCCATTCGTTCCATCATTTTTTTTGGAGAAAGTTAATAAATGATCAAATTTTTTGGAATTCAGTTAAATTTATGAGTGTTTATTTTTAATAAAAAAAAAATTGTTGTTATTTTTGAAAGTTTATTTTGCAAAATTTGCTTGTATCACAATGAAGACAATATTCAAACGAATAATAATTTGATAAGGGTAAGAGAAAAATGGGAGAAAATTTAGAGATTTCCAAAACATAAAAATTTTCCGATAAAGGTTTACGGTAAGAGAATTCCTTAAAAGATGGATGGAGGAGTTTGTTAGGAAGGATGATGGAACTGATAAGAGAGTATTCGATAATATCAACAATGCAAAGGATTTGTTGTTGCATAAAAATTTTAAGAGTGGTGATTAAAAGTGCACATGATTAGGAAACAGAAAAGAGAATATCATTGTTTGTTTATAATAAATGAAGAACTAGAGAGAGAGAGAGAGAGAGAGAGAAGGTATGGTTCATTTAATTACCAGGCTGATTCCGGGAAACTGTAAATGTGTAATAACTGGAATTATTCCTGTTATTTAGTTGTACGTCGAAGTGATAAATCAACTTGATGTGCTCCGTTTTTAAATTACCAAAATGAACCGTGACTATCTTAGTGATCACAAACATCAAATCTTTTTTCCTTTAACTTACCTAGTTGTTAAATACTTTATCAAAAAGAGGAAAAAAGAAACAGTGAAAGCAAGTAAAATTATATGGGAAATTTTGCAAGTACTAGTCTGATGATAGTGATAAAAACAAGAAAGAGTAAATTTCAATTTTTGGAAGAGGCAAAAAGTACTTCTAGCTGATGAAAAAAGCTTTTCTAAAGGATTCGTTACATTGAATTATTGAATATAACCAACTCTTGGATGAAATTCATTTTTACTCTCATTCAAATCCTCTTCATTTATTTCACACAAAATAGAAAACGTAAATGAATTGGACTTAACAAAAACTACTTCCAGGAAGTCTATTACAGCTTATGAAATGAAATAAAATGTTATTTATACGAATATTTAAGAAGTAGAAGATATTCAAGATCTCGTAGAAATAACTTTTTCTAGGCTCGTGGTTTTCATATTTCATTCAAGTATGTATCCGAGCAATTATCACAGCATATGCCAGATGAAAGCAACAATCAACTGGACAATGATAATATTTCACATTTCACTTATTCGTCATTTCCCTTGCTTTCTTCTCATCCTTCCATATTTTCTTCAGCTGTTATCGATGTTCACAGTGATGAAATTAGTTTAAGTGAGTAGTTTCCATTAATGCTCCTCCTTATCCACCTTTTAACTCATCTCAAAATTCATCGATTTGCTTATCTCTCTCTCTATCTCTCTTTCCTTCTAAAAGCCTATTCTTCTAGGCATGTTTTTAAGCTTCACAAGAGTTATTTTAGTGAGTTAAACGATGAAAGTAGACTGTAAGAAGCTTATTGCCTTTTTACTTGTATTATTTATGGTGATATTCAGAAGTGATGGTAAGTTTATCAATAATCTTTTTTTGATCTTTCTTATCCCTTATGTATTATAAATTATAACTTACATAAATTCATTATGAGTTAAAATGTATCACAGAATAATAAGTTATTACAGGAGAACATTGTCCAGTACGAATCACTTCACCTTCTGTAGTTGGTAACAATTCACCCTTCCCCAGTATCTCAGGTATTCTCAATTCAACACAGTATGTGGATAGTGACGAACCGTTCAAATGTCAATTTGTATTTCTGGGTAGTGGTACCGAAAGAGTTCAAATTACATTCCTCTATTTCAATTTGTATGCACGGATGCCTCGTTTGAATAATATTACCAATAGGTGAATCAATGAAACATTGGTACTACTTCATTTTTGTTTTGTCTTCCCTTCTGTTTGATAAGATCGTAGATGAAATTCAAGAAATACATGAATTAACTGTAGATTCTCTTGCCTGAGATTGTACACAAAGCTTAAGATAATAGAGATTCATTTATCAATATAAACTTACTTCGATTTTAGTTTCATTATCATTTAACATTTCATATCATTGAATAACTTCTCCTGTAATCTCTAAAAAGATAAAAATAGTTATAAACATATATGAAGCTGATGTTTATTGAATAATAATTTAAAGATGCGATGAAATGGATCATTTATCAGCTCATGTATTGATTGGTACACGTATGTCTCGAATCGAAGATTTTTGTGGTGCTGAAACACCTCCTCGATTAATGTCAACCAAAAATTTATTGACTTTGGATTATGTGGTTCGATCTACCAGAGCAATGAGACGAATGATGGCTAATGCGGAAAAATTTGGATTTGTATTAAAGTATCACTTCCGATCTGATTTAGGCTTATCAGAAATGAATGCTGAAATAAGAAATGATTTAAGTAAGTTTTGTTTTCATTGGTAAATTCCTTTTCTTTTATTTTTCTCTACAGATTTGACAGTCTTTCGTTTATTTTCGTCAGTTCTATATTTCATACCGTATATTTGTTACACATTACATACTTTTTGCTCAACCTGAACATTTCATATAAGAGGGGCAATGATCAGGTAATGACGAGGCGTAAAATATTCCCCATAATTTGAAGATCGGCATCTCAATCGGCAGGCCAGTGGATTAATTGGAATGGTTAGGTATCGTTTCCTGTTTCAGAAATCAAATGATTTCTGTAATACAGTTATCAAGATTGTATTATACTGAATTGCAAATCATCCTAGTAATACATTTAACAATTTAAAATTTGAAATCACTGAATTAATTATATGAGAAGCAATGTTGATTTCCGTTTCAGCTTGCCATTATGAGTTTAATTCATCTCGACGAAGTTCAGGTGATATTTTCTCTCCCAATCATCCAGGATATTATCCTCGTAACATTGACTGCCATTATATATTTCATGGAACTGAGAAACAGGTCGTTGCTATACATTTTGAATATTTTGATGTGGAAGGATTAGCCACGTAAGTTTTCAATCATCTATTTTTATTGCTTCTAACCTCTTTATTTTTTATAAAAGTAATAGTGATCTCAAATATTACTCATCCTTCAGCTGTGATGATAGTACACACAGCGATTATGTACTATTCAGCAATTATCAAACTCAAGATCGTACCAATCGTCGTTACTGTGGCCAAATTTGTCCAAAGGATTCAATTGTTAGTGAATCAAATTATTTCCGAATGTTGTTTCGCTCCAATGATATCTTTGATGCTACTGGCTTCTATGCTCACTATCAATTCATTACAGAACGTAAGTCTTTCATCAAATTACATCAGTCTCAGTTAAGTTAGATGTGGTATTTTCAACAAATTCCAGAGCTTTCATATCATTTAGTGCAGCTAGTATTACATCATGCTATTTATTTTGAATTAAATGAATGATATAACGAGTGATAGAGAAGATTGGCAGCAGAGAAAAAATCACATGATTGCTGATAAAGAAGATAGCAAAAGGTTTGGAAGTCTGTTGTGTTACACATCGTTTTTTCGAAAATTGATTTTTGTGATTGAAGATAACCTCTGAGATATAACAAAGTTGAACAATTTGAATCTACTGGCAAATAAATTTTACAGTTACGTTCTGCGGTATTCAACTATAATTGAAAATGAAGCATTTTGTTCAATTAAAGTTTTCTATGATTAGTATCTAAGAATCAAATTATTTAAAAAATAACATTCGAATGGTGCACTGCTTGCTATTCATGTATAATCAGATATGAATATCACACAAAAACTCAACATTTACTCAATTACGAATGGAAAATATGGTATAACTGTTTCAGAAATCTCACAAATCAATCGCGTGAAAGTAACCACTAATGCATGCTCGTTAACAAGATTACCACTAATTTGGTCAGCTATATTACTGCTATTTCTGGAAATCATTTACAGATCGACTTCATGATTCCATGATTTGATTTTGCAAGAACTTCTCATATGAGAAGCGTTAATCAAAACCTCAAATCGATTCTCAGATTCATCTAATATAACTACCGAATACCTCCCGGTAGTAATGGAAGTGTAGCATTTTCTGCAATGGTACATCTCACGCATTACTGAATGTTATAAGGCACTGTTCGTTTATTGTATAAAATTTAATCCTAAAGGGTAAAGTTTAGTAATTCAAATTCAAGCTTGCAAGTGCATGTTATTATTAGCAATCATTCTAAATCTATGTATTCATCCCAAAATTGAAACATCCTAACATTTCAACAAATTGAAATTATAGTTATGATAAAGTAGTATTGGCTTCTGCTACTAACAAATCATGACAAATACCTTCGATACACTCAAATTCTTCACCACAATCACGTATCGCCAAATTGCACAATCGTCGTTCCACTTTGATACAGAGGCCAGATTGACATATTTCACCAAGTTGACAACTTTTCCCGAAACATTCTGAAATATTGATCAGAACAAATTTTTTTTTTACCTCATTATTGTTAGCATAACTTTCAACGTTTAATACCATTATTACCATTTCTTGTACAGAGCCCATTGATGCACACATATGGTCTAGGACATTCTTCGTAACACAACAATCCTTGAAGATGCCTACATTGACCCTCTCGACATGCATGATCTGATGGACAACGATTGGTGCAAGGGTCCTGAATACATCGTCCTTCGACACAAATCGTGCCTACGATAAAAATTTCAATTTCAAAAATAACATATACTGATAAGATAAGATGATATTAATACCTGACTTTGTACTTTAAATAAAAGTACAGACGACAATAAAAAATACACCTGATATTAATTTTATCACTTTTTGTACTGTTTACGATAATACTTGTTTTCTGGAAATTCTACATTTTGTATTATTTGAGAAATTACTTCGGTATTATTTGTCTTTTGACTTCTTCTAATTTAAATAATATCTTAATATATCACTTATCAAGTCAGCTATTTGCTAACTGATATAAGAATTTAGAATTCTGAATTAAAAAAACAAAGTTTTCAACCGAATTTTTGGATGTATGCAATTGATTAGCAAAGAAATGACCATACCTCCTTGACATGCCTTAGAAGTGCAATTTTGACCGATAGCTGTTTGGCATGTACCATGTAAACAAAACGAACCCGGTTCACAGCTTACATATGCGCAACCTGAATCCAAATTGCTTTTCTTAAATTCAAAATTGAAAAATAAAATTTGTCGTTCATTACCTTTAGTTTCACGATTAAGTTTTTCCTTTCTCAACTCCATTATTTCATGATGAATCCCATATCATAATGATTGAATGATGATCCAATTTATTATGTTAGCAAATTTTCAAAAAAATTATGAACTAATTTTTATCTTAATTTACTTTTGATTCAGCCATAATGTAGCCTAAATATCATAAAAACATATTTGAATCTTTGAAACAGCGTCCACTTTTGTCCACTTCGCCAGGATCACAATTGCCATGGATTGGATTTTTAAATGGTATGCATCTGTTCTCATAACATTTGAATGTTGGACCACAATCGAAATGTGTTATGCAGAAAGTATCGGTTACCATTAAACATTTGCCATCTCGACATATTTCACTCTCGGTACATTTTATTCCAAGACATCCTGAAATGACCAATAACGGTACTATCACAAAACAATCGGAATTTGATAAAGATGAATGTATCGTTGTTCGTTTATTTTGAGTTTAGTATTGTTCACTTTTTTTTTTTTCTTATTTGGAGGTATTGATAACTCATTCTATGTGAAAAATTAAATTTGAAAACGTTAAGTTACAAGAATAAAGAAGTAATCATTATCAGTGTTATCGTAATGATAAGAAAAATTAAATGGGAAAAGACTTATAATTTTTTGTTGATATAAAAAAATACTTCTTGCATATTAAAGTAATGATAAAATCTATGTAGATTGATTGATAAAGCGATATTATTCTGATCTTGAATATCTTTATCACTGTAATTGCATCAATTAAAATATTTAACTGTCTTCAACGCATCGACCATTGATACACCTTCCTTTCCGGCCACAGTTAGAAGTTATTGATTTGAACTGATGTCCGGATAACTGTATATTTCGATCACAAGGTAGACCAGCTGTTGGATAACATCGTCCCTAATATAAAATATAATTAATAATTTAAAAAGAAAAACAAATATGAAGAATCTCATTGATAAGATAATGTTTAATTTGATAAAAAGGATTTTATGTTTGAAATTTCTCCGAACTTCCATGACTAATTAGCTATTCATTTTGTATATTCTCATACTATTTCGTTATAATTAAAAACCTGGACGGAAAAATTGAAGAATTTATAAGTTACCTTGTAACATCTGGAATTAGTATTGCATTTCACCTGTTCACAATTATTTGGCGCTATTATATTATCGTCAGAATAGCATTCATTAATTATACAAGTAAAATTTAATGGACATTCAAACTGGCCAAAAATGACCGGACACAGTTTACCAATGGTATCATTCACGATATATGCTAATAGTATAAGAAGTGTAAACATCTATACCCTGAAACTAATTAATTAATTAGGGAGAAAATACCAAGATATAGCATTTGAAAGATTTGTCATATTGTTTTGAAATAATTGAAGAACATATCATTTATTTTTGCTGTGCACAATGTTAAAATTTATCCATCCCACATGAAAAAGAATTAAGTAAGATATATTACAAATCATAAAAGTTTTATATAAATTCAAATTAAAACTAATCTAACATTTTTATAATAATGGCCATAAAATTGAAATTTAAATAGTTTTTTTAAAGAAGGATTAGATTGATTGTTGAATATTACAAGTTGTTCATTCAAACTAGAGAAGAAACAAAACAGGTTTTGGTGCTAATGTTGGTAACAGCATAGTAATTCATTGTATCATAAGGAATCAGTTGACAGCCAAATATCAATAGAAATCTATCAACAGTAATATTAAAATAATCAGGCAAGAATGTGAAGGCTGTTCGTTTTATTAAAGTAAAAAAAGCAAATAGAAAATTCGTTTGCACTTGGTTTATTTGTCCTACCGCATTTCCACACCCGTTGATTTTACCTGTAACTGGAATGATACCATATATGAGAGAACCTTTAATCACAAACAGATTAAGATGAAATTCAACGAGGATTCAGTCATCTCAACAATTGTGCAGAATTTTTTGTTAAAACTAAATTGCCGACTTCCGTTATGTACGATAAATCAATCAGTAGTTAGTTGGTGATAGAGTTTGCAAATATAGGTTAGATGGTGCAGTTTCCTTGCTCTAAATCGATGAAACACTCTGCTATACAGGGATCACTTTTAAAATGAATGTGTAATTTGAAAGTACGAAAGGAATGAAAATTAATCTTGGTCAAATAAAAGAAGTAATTCACGCCATTGAAAGTGGTGAAACGTGGAATGTTACGTTTTGCGGTATTTTCGTCAACAAATAAAATAATAAAGTACTAATTGGGGTACTTCTAAATATTGTGCCAAAGTAATGTCTAAAATTTCTTAAAATTTTGAACTTTAAAATAATGGTGAAAGATTTGAAACTTATATTGGGATTGAATTGGATCATTTTTCTTTTGCTCCAATCTATCGAACTTTTCAAAATTCCAAATAATGCTATCAGACAATACCTAAACAGTGCCATCAGACTTTAGCTATGAATTAGTTCAAAGGTTAATTGGGTAAATTTACAATTTGTAAACTTTTGGTGTTTCTGAAGATCTTGTAAACAAGATAGTGATCACAAATTTAAATTTGTAGCGACTTGTAGGAATTTTAATTCCATAATGTTAACAACCACTTTTAATCAATTTTACTAGCGGAAAATGAACTTTGATAAATGAAAGTACTACTATTTGATTATCCATTAAGGCTTGCATGTATATTTATAGATTGAAATGATTTTTAGACTTTAGTTTTGTGCCTGAAGATAAACCAAGAAATAATTAATAGCTTGCAGTAAAATTTATAATCCAAGGATTATTATTGGAGACGATTTGATGAGAATAACTGAATGTTCATCCATCTAAATATCAGCTATCAAAATCTGCTAAAAGCACTTCTGATGATTTTTCAACGATGACGTCACTGAACGAATGATGAGTTCTAAATTTGATGTGAAGCATAGATATGTGCTTTTGACATAATCAAAGATATTAATTATGTGAGGAAGAAGATAGAAAGGAAATAATTAGACAACGGTTGCTATGGTTGTCGGAAGTACTTGCATATTCCAAGTGAATCTTCATTGTTTGAGAGAATTTACCCATCTTCAGAGCTACTTTGCTGTTAATCCCATCATCACGTTCTAACTAACTTTTGAGTATTGATTTTAAAATTTCTCAATCGCAAAGCGGTAAAAAAAAAAAAAAAAAAAAAAGAAAAACTATTTCTTATGGATTCACGAGAGGAGCGTATTGTCTCATATCTCAATTCGCATCCTAAATTCCTGGAAAATTATGCCACCGGGCCAAATGTGACCAATGAGATGTTCCATCGGTGGTGTTTCAGGCGTAATATGAGGGCTAAAAAGGAAGCCTTAAAACAAATGAATGGACCATGGATGGTAAGCAATGTTTGGCACATATTCGTTAGTTAGCTCTTTTGTATTTAATAAATAGATTTTGTCTTGAACATTTAAAAGAGCTTATAAACGTGGAAACGTGAAGATGAGTGCGACAGATCAAGAATATTCTTCTTTCATGACCACTTATTAAATCATTAAATTAAATTAGTTAAAATAATAAAATACTAATGAAATATTATAGTGTCCTATAAATGCTTACAAAATTTATTCTACTTATCACTTTCTTATCATCTTTCTGACGGATTTCAGGCAGATGACCTGTCCGAACTCTATAATTTGCTTATCTCCAATGGTAACAATGTACCTCTTATTCTATATGAATTGGGACATGCTTGTGCGCAGTTAACCAATAATGAACTGTTTGATGTGATGATGTACAATGAAAACAATGCTTACTTCATTGACCGAACAGGAACTAATGTCCAGTTAAAACAAGTGACCAAGGAGAAGCGATCGCCAGTCTGTACGAAAAAAGTGGAAGGCTACTCGGGAGTCTTGCTTGGTTAATTCCTTACTACTATTTATTATTATCACTATTATTATTATTATTATTATTATTATTACTATTATTATTATTATTATTATTATTATTATTATTATTATTATTGTTATTATTAATTGTTGTTATTAATAAAACATTTCGGAGGAAATGTGAAAATTTAGAATTGGAGAAATAAAGCCTGAAAGTCTTTGAAATTTTAGAATTTAAGAAGTCTACTTTTTTTATTATAACTTCCACACTTTTTTGATATACATAATTTAGAATATCTAACATATTTTAATGCGGAAATTATGCATATCGCCAGCTGAATAACAGGAAAAAAAGACACATATATTCCATTTTCCTTTTTTTTTAAATAAAAGCGAACAACTTTCATTTTATAAAATGAACTATTAATTTCCACAGGTAATATCACTTTCTCGATTTACAGGAGAAATTCATTTCTATCGTTCGCTTACTGAACAAGACCACATTTCCATCAATATCCTTTGTACCTGGGGTAGTGCTCTCATCTACTATGCACAGGTATTCTCTTTCCAAATCAATCCTTTTCCATTTGCGCTTATCACATTTGCGAACTTTGAAGATATGAATTCGTTGATGTGAAATAACACTGCAGTCTTTCGAAAGTTCTGAATTTGACCTGACCTTTGCAGCTTACATCAAGTAAAGATGATGATACTTGTTTATGGTACAACGATGAACAACGAAAGCTGAATAATTTCCTGCTCGATGTGGTGAAGTAAGTTCTTTGAAATGTTATATCAAAGCAGATATAACTCTTCCTGTTATTAGATCCATATTTCAGGATATTGTCAGCATGGATAATGTTATCATCAAAGTTATGGTAAGTCACTTCATCGTATTTTTAGTGGTAATTGCTGATCTTAATTTTGAAAGATATGACGACGGTTTTTTTTTTTTTTTTGACAATTCAAAGTGAAGGGAGTAGTGATAGGAGGAAATATTATGAGGGATGAAGTATCTTCTAATTGAAATATTTTGGAATGCACAAAGTTGAGTTGAAAATTTTCAGAATTTCGCTCAAAAGCTGACAAATGCAGATCGATCTTCGCTATTTCTTGTAGATCATAAAAGGAAAGAACTGTACGCCAGAATTTTTGATATGAGTACTCAGCAGGATGAACGAATTAAAATTAATGAAGATGGTAATGAGGAGATTAGGTAATACACAATTACTTACATCGTTCTATTACTTCGATAGTTTGGGGCGTAATTTAAAAAGTTGTAAAGTGGAAGAAAAGAAGGATTATCGTCTTAGGAAATAGTTAAACTAGGCATTTTTATAAAAATTGCTTGGCCTAAAAAATAAGAGATGCGTTTTACGGAATTACTTTAATAAAAACGAAAAAATAAGAAAATAGTTAATGAGTCTATCTAGAAATCTTCAAGTTTTAAATGATCTAAACTGTCATATCTTCTCTCTTCCAGGCACTTTAACATAATCCTGGTGATATTCTGATCAATCCTTACCCTTATCTTACAATGAAATCAACTTTATAGATTCTCAGCCAACAAGGGCATCGGTGGATATGTTGCTATGACAGGACAAGTTCTCAACATCGAAAATGCTTACGAGGATCCGCGATTCAACAAGGAAATAGACCAGAAAACGGGTTACAAAACCAGGAATATTCTTTGTATGCCAATTTTCATCCGTAAATCGTAAGTTTCAATTTTTCGTTTAACACAGTGAACTTTTCAATTTTTTTCTAACAATTGATATTGCTTTTAGCTCTACTTCAATAACGATACACTAGGCTCTGGCCATATCTTACTTTCTTATATCGGAATGAAATTCAAGCTATATTTTTACTACCAGGAAATGTGCATTGTTTGATAATATATTTGTACATTGTTGTTAGATAATTGTAGAGTTATTGGTGTGGTACAAATGATTAACAAAGCTGATGGACCTTTTACAAAACAAGATCAAAATTCTTTCGAAACATTTGCCGTATACTGTGGCCTGGCATTACATCATGCCAAACTTTATAATCAGATAAGACGTTCCGAACAGGTTCTACTAGATTAAATATTCTTACAAATTCATCAAAATATTGATACGACATGGAGAATTTTGATACCACTTATTATTAGGCCAAGTATATGGATGAGGGATATGATAAGCGAAATTAAGTATGCATGTAATGTTATTTTGGTAATTAAATTATAAAGAATTTAATGAAAATACTATAAGATTCTGAAAGCCTTCAGAATCGATCATTCTTAGCTATCTAGCTCGAATTTTCTACACATCCATAAATGTTTTAATTAATTGTAATATATGTAGAAGTATCGGGTGGCATTAGAAGTATTGGCATATCATAGTATGTGCAACAAAGAAGAAGTGAACAAACTGAAAAGTGTCACAATTGCAGATGATATCACGGAATTAGATAGGTTTGTTAACTGTTATCTAACATTCAATTTTAATTTCGATGCAATAATCATTCGATTATCATTCTATTGCACTTCTTTCTAGGTTACTTCTTCCCTTTAAGCGGATCTTCAATCAGATTCAATTATCATCGTACAATATGCACACGTATTTTCTGAAGCGCCAATTGTTGGCGGTGTTTTTCAGCTTTTGTTGTTTGTATATTTATCAGTACAGAAGATAAAATAGAAAGGGAAATTCAAAAAAAGGATGAAGAAAAGATAATGGTGATGATAATTGCTATGCTTTTGTAGTTTCGAATTCAATGGATTTCAATTAACAGAATTTGAAAAGCCGGTTTATGCTATTTATATGTTTCGAACACTATTTAAAGGGAAATTGTAAGTTATCATATTTAATGATAATATATTATAATGAATCATATATTACTGTTGGATATGAAGTAATTAATTCTTCATTGTTGTTGATAATGTCAATGTGAATGAATGGGGAAAATGAAATGAAAGGTTTCAATGCAATTTAGTTTAATTAGCTAGCATGAATTACTTTACTGTAAGTTACTTGTGCTAGCTAAGCTAAGAGTTATAGAATTCTGTTGGTTTGTACTCATTCAGATGAAAATTTCAGCAATTATGATGAAGATGACTTGATTCGTTTCGTACTTACTGTACGCAAGAATTATCGCCAAGTATTGTATCATAATTGGATACATGGATGGACTGTAGCGCAAGCTATGTATTGCTTACTTCGTGCTACAACAATTTTTACCCTGAAACAAGTGCTTCTTTTGGTCATTTCGATATCTTATCAAATTAATAAGAAAAAATTGAGAAAAGAAAAAAAAAAACTAAAATCCAGTGGATTATGTAATGTTTCTGAAATATCAGGGTAAGAAGCAAAAAAAAAAAAAAAAAAAAAAAAACGATGATCTGAGATATCAGGTCATCATCCTATTAGGAATCAGTAATCATCATCTCTCAAAGGTCTAAATTTTGAATTTCGCAGTCTTCGAGAGTACAAACTTTAGAAGTGAGTTTTATTTGGATCACAGGTAAATTGCACTGATCGTAAAATTATGAAATTTCGAGTAATCCAGCTCCTAGTGTTAAAGTATAATCATACATTCACTATATTATCTTATCTGTTGATTAGGATATTATTAGTCTTGTCTTACCGTGCAGTAATTAAAGTGAAGAAGATCATCTCCACTTTCTATCGCTGTAATAATTCTAATTAATATCCAAAAGTGTGGGAGTATTTCAGTTCCGAATTGCCCCAAAATATATCTTCAAATTTTTGAGTAAAATTACTCGAAACAATGATATAGTTAGAAATCTATTCCATTATCACTACAAACATTTATTGCTTGTACAAAATAATTTAATTTTACAGTCTCTTGCACTCTATATAGCTTGTTTATGCCACGATCTCGATCATCGTGGCAAGAATAATGCTTATATGAAATCGGTGAGTAGTCCTCTGGCATCAATTTATTCAACATCAGTAATGGAACATCATCATTTCAATCAAACTGTTATTATTTTACAACAGGTCCTTGTCTTTTTTCATTTGTTTGATTTTCATTGTGTGCAATAATTTTATATAATAAACATTCTTGTAAGGTTATTTCAGGTTGGTCATAATATTCTCAAGTCTTTCTCCTCAGAGGAATACAAGGAGATATTGGGTATCATTAAGCATTGCATATTAGCCACTGATCTGGAGGTTTTTATTAACAATAAAGCGGAACTGGAAGCAATTCTAACTGATGGCACTTTCAGTTGGGATAATACAGATCATCGGTAAGTTGGTCCAGCATTGATGAATTGAGATTTTGCGATGGATCGCAAGTAACTATTGAAAGTTGGCTAAATATGCCGAGTGAAGATGTCCATATTACAAAAAAAGTCTATGAAATTTGTAATTTGCTGTAATCAAATAAGGAGTGATAAATTAGGAACGAAGAAGAAATTTCGATGAAATCTTGAGAAAACATTCAACCTTTAATCATTTCAGATTTTTAATGAAAGCTATTTTGATGACTGGTTGCGATCTGATTGCAGCATCGAAACCATGGCCTGTTCATACGGAAGCTGTGAAAATAATATTCGAAGAATTCTATGAACAGGCTAGCAGTTTTATCTTTATCATCTTCTTCGGTATCCATCAATTTGGCATGAAGACTTGATGTATTCTCAGGGTCATCAAAGCATTCAAATAAAGCAGTGTTTCATGAGGGAAATTGATTTTAATTAAGAGATATGATCTGAATTATGCTATAGAATGATTGAAAAGAAACCTTCTTTATAGTACTTGATGTTTTGCTTTTTGTGTATCAAATTTGAATATCATGTCACTTCCATATAATGAACCATCTTTTATTTAAATAAAGGCTAATTAGTTGCAAAATTTAGTGAAAAGTAGAAATGTATGTGGTGTAATGAATCCTAGATGAAACAACTGAAGTTGAACAAATTGAATATGCATAGGTTTTGAGTTTATTCTGATAACTAATTCAGTCTCTGATATTGGCTACAGTTTATCACTCTAAATAAAAGTTCATTTATTATATCAGGGAGATGCGGAACGAAGAAATGGTCAAGAACCGATTGCAATGATGGATCGCGAGAAGGCAAATGAGCTGCCACAGATGCAAGTGACTTTCATGAAGTACATCTGTGTTCCATGTTATGAGTTGATCGTTATGACAGTTCCCGAATGTCAACAATTACTTGACCGCTGTTTGTAAGTGTTCCTATTCTTCAATTATCATTATCAAACAAATTACCCACTTTTTTCCATGCAGAAAAGTCCTTGAAGTGATACAATCAATCAGTAGGAATGAGGAACCGTTATATCGCTGATATTACATCGATATTTAAGGTACAACATGAAGAAATGGGAGGAATTGGCTGATGAGCAAAAAAAAGCAGAACTCAAGGAAGACTAATTTAATCGATCTTGCTGCACACTTGTATATAAGCTAAAGAATAAAATGCATCAGTTGCTTTCAGGAAATTTAAGAAACTTGTAGCATGATAAAAATCGATATTTCATCAACAATCGTTCCAATCTGATTGTAGTTAGGATGTGGATGAGCAATAAACAAATGCTTATATCCGGATGTACTAGTATAGTCGCGCGTTCTTAGTGATTAATAAAGGTTAATATGATCCAAATCTATTAAATGTAAAACAAAGCGTAAACATATCTTACATATTTAATTCATGTTATAAACATATATTCTTCTAATTGTTAACTTCATAAGAAGGAATTCATCAACTCACAACTTACAGACAAGTTAAATTCTTGGAATGAAGAATGAAGCAATGATAACAACAATAACAATAGTACTAATACTGTTGATTATAACGGTGATAAGATTTAAATTAACATGCACGGGTTTCACACTTATTGAATGCTATTTGTTAAGTGCTCTTACCCGTCAATACGGATTAACAAAATGATGCATATCACAAGATACCAAAAAGATGAAACAAGACCTAGCATCTGAAACTATATCGTAGTTTATCAAGCAACAGTCAACATCGGATATCAAATATGACAGGGAAACAAAGAATAAGGCCCAGTATAAAAGCAACAAATGTAAGAGAACGAACTATATCTCTTCGTTTTGACAGCTTACTTCGTCAAGCAGTTCATCTCTCTTCCATCTAACTGTAAAACTGAAATTGATGTATAATGCGCTACGTCGTTTTTCACTGATACGACTATTGTTCACATATAGCAGACGTTCAACTATTTAATTTAATCAAATCCGCAGATAAAGCTGTCCAGTGGTTCTTTCCATTATGCTCATCAATTAAACTATGATATAATGCAATCGAACCACTCAATCAAGAATACTTTACTTTCAATATGCTTAAATTCGATTTCTGTGAGAACTCATAAAGAATGTGCAGAGATGAACGAAGAGAGGATTTGGTCATATCACACCAATCAAAATTAAAGGTGAAGGAAGAAAGGCATCATCAAACAGTACTTTCTTCTGATGATTGATCTAAAAAACAATGAAATTTAAAGGTTAAAAAGGTGGAACTTATTACTTCAACCAACTCTTCTCCCACATATCGCTTGGAACACAGCTTAATGATACGATAAACAATAAATCAATTTCTATAGACAAACGAGCATCAGTGATCCTAATAAAGTACAGACAGATCAGTATAAGATAAACAATATATCGAGGCAATGCTGTCCTCAGCTCTATTTTATAAAAATAAGAGGACAGAAGAATGATTCACTCCTTAGATTATCTCTAGGAGATATGTTATGTTAAATTTATAAATCAATGCACTGGCGCAACTGTCCTCAACCTACTTTCCTTTTCTAGCTGTTTCCGTTCACGTTCAATTTTCGATTTAATAGCTTTGATCTTTTTCTTGATAACAGCACGATCGGAATGATTCTGAATACCCATTGCCTAAAACAGGAACAAATATTGCGAGAAAAATTCTATACGGTTATCAAAATTAAATCTCTCAAAATTTGTTATTTTAAAACGAATGTATGGTTGCATGCATGCAGTGAATGCATCAACACATTTCACTAGGAAATGCTAACCAATATCGCTTCTCCTACTATTTGCGCTCTTCTTGCTCATCAATCTTATTTATTACATAAAGACTATTACTTCCCAGTATAAATTACTCACATTGTCTTGGGAACTCTTGTTTCGGATTGAAAGATCTGTTCAACTATTTCATAAGCATTTTTATGAGATTAAATCTTAAGAAGCAAACATTAAAAGTGATGAGTAAAAAGCGCAACATTAAATGCTACCGTAGCACTGAATGTTATGAGTTGATGGTGATAAATAATTTTAAAATTTCTGATTCTACCATTCTTTCTGGGAAAATGAAATATTTTGGAAACAAACATCTTCAATTTGCATCATCCTTTCGATTTAAATTGAAAATCAGTAGAAAATTGGTAGTAATTACGAATTATATCAACAGGCTTCAATTTAAACCATATTTAGATGAAATCTTCGTCATTAATTAAAGGTGAAAATAATTGCGGTTTTTTAATATTAGATTGAGTACTGATTCCATGATTTCAGCAATGAAAATCCCTACCAACTGCATATGAGAGAATCTCGATATATTCATACTAAACGAGAAGATCTAAAATATCGAAATATTCTAAGACATACAACAAATTCTTGCCCTTGAGAAACGGAACGATTGATTTCAACCATAGAAATACGCAAGGAAATACAGAAGTCCATATATAATGATCTCGAAGGCACAATCGATTTTAAGTTACATCAAAGTCAATCTTGAAAATGATTTTTAAAACACTAAATTATTCGAAGGAATAGACCATGATACCATGAGCTGACTTGTCCTCGAACATGGTATCATAACTGACTTGCCTTAGTTTAGAATTTTGTAGTATGGTGATGGCAGAATTTATTCTACATGTTTGTTTTATAGGAAATCACGACTTTTCCAAACAGATTTTAGACCGTCAAGAAAAAAATCCACTAGTAATGTAATGTCGCATTGTTCCTGGTAAATTTCACGACAGTTCCAACTCACTTCTGAAACTGATTTTTTGATGTTGGAGTTCCTAATTTAATCTTAATTATTAGCATATGGATGAAGCTATTTATCTCAAAAAACTTTCTGTATGGATAAGAAATTTCAATTTCAAAATGTATAGCCTTGAAATTTACATTTGCCCTTCAACATTCAGTGTTCCTCATTTCACAATGATTTGGTGAAAGAGAGACAAAAGTTTTAAATTGACCACACAGGAAACATGCGATACTTTTTTCAGAATGATTGATAGAAGTAACAAACGAAATGCCATCCACAGAGATAAAAATTAACCAGACCACATTACAAACATATCATTAACACCTGCGCAATTCCTTACATTTTTGTGAAATTGATGTCATCTTCTTACGATTTCTTGACTTCAAATTGCAGAATCATCTTTTTTCCAACATAAGTTTATTTTCTCGGAGGTTGGTTTCAGATAGATTTGATACCACATAAGGGGGTTGTTTCAACTCACCGAATAAACGAGTGATTGATTTAAGGTAATTAAAAGGAATATTTGCAAAAAGGGTTTTTAAAAATGTAATAAAATTTAAAGTTAGATGTAGAAAAAGTTAAAAATACAAAGAAAAAAAAGAAATAAAGATGAAATTCTGAGAATGTAAAACAGGAAGACGGAAACAATAAAACAGTAAAATTTCGAAGGAAATTATTTTTACGAACGTGATGAATAACCACTGAAATGAGTGGTGACAGTTGCATACTGTTGATAAATCTATTTTCCTTAATATTACCAGGGCGATACCATCCCGTAGTGTCAAGGAAAGAAAATCTGTATCATAGGAAATGGAGTAAAATAACCATCTATTGCTATTAAGGACTATAACTACGAATTGAAGTTTAAAATGAAGCATATAATTCAGAATTAGTATGTATATCAAAGATATTTTAAAATGTGAGAGCAAAATTAAAATGAATTATGTGAGGAATTATTTGCATAATGGTCATAAATGCTACTATGCTTATATAAAGTTAAGCAGAACAAAAAGAATATGAAAGAGATTTAGATCTTGGTATATTTCGTGATAAAATCGATGAGTAGTACTTCCACTCCGAATATACCCTTTTTTTAGCTGAAAGAATCTAATTGTCTCAACAAAATCATGAATTACCTTTAACTTGTTCCCATCCAAGTCTAGGAACTTGGTACCATTGATTTGATTAACGGTAAATTCAGGAATATACTTATCCAAACCCATTTGAATCAACAGCTGACAAACATCATCGCATGTCCAGTGTAGTACCTGGAGCCCCTTAATTAATGGTATTTACATTTGTCAAATTTTGTTGTATACTTCCACTACTTCCAGTTATGCTTGCGCTTGTGAAACTCAACTCTGTTATTCTTCAGAACATTTTATAGAAATCTCCCGAAGCTATTGTTTAAATAGCACTTATGTAGTGCCAATGCATGTCAAAATTCTAAATCTATTCATTTTTTCCACCTTCTAACCTTCTAAGCCAGCAAATTTTTATTAAATAGGTGACTGTATGCACGTTTTTCTTTAGATCACTTGAAGAAATCTATATATATATATCGAAAAAGAATTCTATTCTTTGATCTACCCACAACTCACTCGAATTTGATTTTTAATACAAACACAATTGCGAATTACCTGAATGGATTGAAACGTATCGCGCCAGAATTCATGTTCTGCTGAAACTATAATTTTGATTTAATGTTACACAAAGGGAAATGGGTTACCTTTTTTTCCATATTTATTATCATTTCATTCATTTTTTACTAATTTGAATAGAATTAATATCGATTTGTATAGCCCACTTTTCGAAAACTTCTTTTATAGGAAATAATACTTCTTAATATGTCCTAATTCATATTTTAACTCATTTACTTGTGATATAACGTCTCCTTAATGGGAATAATATTCTGCGATGGGCGAATTTGTGAAGCACAGCTGGACTAGCTGGTTCTGAGATCCGTGGTATCGGGCTGTCACGCGATGATTTCTGCTCATCAGATGCGTCATCAGCAGCACTTTCACAAGCACTCTCTGTACCAGTAACGCGACGATATGCTGATGTTGATGCTGATTTACTAGGCTGCAATATTGAAGTCATCCAAGGAGGACAAGGGATGAAATGTGAGACAAAGAGATACGAAAACAACTTCTTCGCCGCAAGGTAGTGCCATCATTTTTCCCATCAATTCCTGTTTCTCCTTCCCATCGACTACCATTAAAACAGGCTATTTTAACCTCAGCATTGAAACAACGAGTATCCAAATATGAATTATTACCAAACTGGCCGTTTTGATAGAAAGAATTTTGGAGGATTTTGCAGAATCATGATCCATTGGGCATGTAGGTTTATAGGCTAAAGCGGGACTGACATCTCGAGCTGCTAACTGCTCTTTCAGCTCCGATAGCTCACCTTCCATCACAGTAGTGCGTCTGAAGTAGTTTTTCCACTCATTTACATATTTATATGCACACTTTTATAAAATTCATCCTAGCCAACAGTTGTATATTGGGCATAGGGACGATTATTCTTTGGCCTTACTGAAGCAATTATAAAAAGAACAGTACTTAGAAAGGATATACCTCTGTGCCATTTCATCAAGTCTTCTTTCCAGTTCTTCGATGCGTTCCTTGAGCTGACTCACTAAAGCACTATAATGGGCATCCTTCTGGCGCAACTGATCCACATGTGCTTCCTCGCGTTCCAATAGTTCTTTCTCTCTGTGAATTAAAATACAGTAAAGTGTGAAGATAACATCACCAATCATACCAAAAACTATCAAATATTGAACGAAGTTTCTGGAACTCATTGGAATGTAATTTTTCTTAAGATTAATCACTACAAGCTATATACTTGTCATGGGAAATTTCTCGCAAGTTCTTCATTTTTACACCGCTCTTGCAATCTCACGAGCAACTTTTTCCACTTTAAATTCTAGAGTGTGCAGTGAGCACAGCGACAACTGATAGAGTTGCATACGTTCACATACAAATTCACAAGCATTAAATCTTATATAACCAACCTTTCCTGGTAACTTCGTAACAGTTGATTTGCTTGCTCATATTTACTTTCAAGCATGGCATAGTGAGCTCTCGAACTTTCCAGGATCTCCTTCATCTGATCAGCCTTCTTCTGTGATTCACTAAGCTCCACTTCAAGATCATCTATGCGTTTCTGCAGCATCAAACACTTCATAATGTCTAAGTTTATCTATCAGCGGGAAATAATAAAGGTAGTTTTACAACATGTCAACAACATTACCTTACCAACATGGAGTACAAAGCAAAGGAATCGATACCCTAATTTTGCGTTCCTCCTTCAAGATCGTCGGTTCTTCGCTGTCATCACTATCAGCTTCATCCTCTTCCAACTCTTCCGCTTCTCGGAATCGATCTGCCTCCAATGATTGCCTGATAAGCTGCGCAACTTCGCTCTCCTCCAAATTCTCCTCCCGACCTATTGTAAAAACTACCTGAAACAATATTCATTCCGAAAGCACCAATAAACCATGCAATTAAGTAAAATAGAATGAAACACAAAGAAATGCTAACCTCACTTCCGGTAGCTCGTAAAGTTTCAGCAGCGAAGATCTGACTCACACCTACCAGACTGACTCCATCAACACTTACAATCTGATCGCAAACCCGAATTTGGCCATTACGATGTACCGCTCCACCAGGCGTTATACTCTTCACAAATATTCCCAACTTTTCGAGACCAGAGTCAGCACCCACTCCCATACCAATAATAGAAACCTGTATAGAAAAATCCGATAAATACACGCCAACATGAAATCAATATGAATTTCAAAATCTGAAACAGTGCATCGACAATAAGTCATACCCCTAGCCCTTCAGCGCCTTTCTTCAGATGCACGTCGAATATCTGCATTTTATCAAGACGTCGTTCGAGTTCGTACTCAGCGCATGATGCTACCGGGTCGATCTCGTCGTTCCGGCGGTCATAATCCATGATACTATGCGTTGAGAAAACCTGAAACTTATCAAATATACAAATATATCCGCACATTCATTTGTGCCGCTTATTCTCTCTCATTATTGGGACTGTGAAACATGCGACAGAAGCTATCTTGTTTAACTTTTCTTTTTCGCATATCAAATGAATTTTCTTTCAAAACTCGAAACAAATTGATCTCACTAAAATAAAAATGCTAACTTTAATTGGGGCAGTACTGAAGGAGACTTTTCGTCCCACAACATCGAATTCAGGTGAAAGTCCTCGTATCACCTCTGTAACGCCCGACAAATCGCCATTTGAACCATTCCTCGTTCCAGACGAGCATTCTTCTAATAATACATTAAAGCCGGTTGTGTTTCCGACATCAGCGTCATTTTCCTGTAGCTGATTGTCATCATCATTCTCCGGCTTACGACTTTTCACGAGTGCATACGTAGTGTGCTTCACCGCCTGTTCCTAAAAAGCATTTCCGATGGTATACATCAAAATATTTACTCATGAATTCAGAAAGTATTTGTTTTGAAATCAGTTTAAAGTTACACTAATATATGCGCTCCATGAAGAAACTTCCCTAGAAAGGTATAACGGTACTCAATTTTAAGCAATAAATTTTGAGAATTCGATTGGGACAGAATAAATGGGACAAATTTCGGTAGAAATTACAAAAATCACAGACTAATAATTACTAGTTGATAAAAAACAATTATTTTTTCTTTACACAGAAATCGTTATCTATAGAAGCGTCTATATCAGCTTCAACTAGCAAACAAGCATTAGCTGGCTCTATGTCAGCTTAAGCATTTGAACGTTAGTGAAGCCTAATAAAAATAAAGAGAGAGATTTCGACATATGAATAGATTCAATTTTGTCAGTGGACAACCAACAAGCGAATCTTTTCATTTGATATGTTTATTGAGTAGCATTAAACAAAAAAAAGTAAACAGTTATCTTTTCACCTTATCATTTTCATCCTGTGCTATTGCACTAATTGCATCACCGTTTTCAATGCTATCACTATCACAAGTCCCATTCGTGGATAAACTTTCCAAGCCACCAAATCGTCGTTTATAGAATGAGGGGTCACGCCAATATGGTTCATAATTGGCCTTTTTGGTAGTTACTGAATCCAATGAAGACATTGGAGAACTGTAAAGTAGTATTTAATGTGACGAAATCATAAATGAGAGCAATAGAAGACCAGTTCCTGGGAAACAAGTAAATAATAAATTAATAAGAAAGCGGGCAGACGGAATCTGATTACCTCAAAGAGTTAACCCCGTTAATTCTTGTAGCCAGAGTGGAATGTGCTGTAGATAACCGATCCAAATCAGATACTAATTCCGAAAAGTTGCGCGTTACCTGAAATTTCCGCTGAGTAAAGTGAGATTGAGAGGAGTGATAATCGTCATGATGACTATATGATGGACATTTCATTTTTCAAAGAACAACATTGCTAACAGTAAAAATGAAGTGGAAGTAGAGAAATGCATGAGACTGGTATTAGATCATATCATAGGCTAAAGCTAAAGCATAGTGAAAGTATTAACGGGTCAGCTGATAGCCAAAGCTAAAATATGGCAGCATTAGAGGCGAGAAGAGAGGACGTTATGCTGCGGAGAATGTAGTTTTTTATATGAATTGAAGTAGGAAAGAGAGGATGGCAGTTTCGATTGCATATTCCTACTGAGAGCAACCAACAGTCCCTCGTGGTAGTTGTCTAGAAGTGAAAGGATTGGGAAGCTCATCAAAAACTTCCTACCAATCAATCTCTACACAAGCCAAGACATAACCACCTGTTCCTTAACAGGTTTGGTAGGCATATTTGAGCAAAATTAACTGAATTTGAGAGAAATTTAGAAGACAGAAGAATCTAATGGATGATAGCTATATCAACTTTTCTTGGGGCGATACCTACTTTCCTAAATCTTTCTCATTTAATCTGTCATGGTGCATGCAAATAATATCATAGGAAACTATATCTTCGGTTCACACATATAAGCCAAAAGTAGCGTTCACACAGTTCCTGAGTTTCTTGTCCACAAATTTAGATTACAATAATGTTTATTAGCAGAAAATATTGTATAAGCCGATTGAGGAATATTAATGACAAAACGCGATAGTAGGATAGTTGTCACGGCAAGGAGAAATAGGGTCATCTGTACCTATGCACAGCTGTTATAGATTTACCAGCCATTTCTACTATTTCGTTCATCTCACTACGAATATTGAGGAAAACAATTAAGGCCAAATAACAACGGAATGGGAATCTCTCTTTTTTTCACCTCCTCATTTCGGAACAAAGAGTAGAAATGTGATATTCAGGACGTAATAGGGGTGATCCTGAATAATGGGAATAATTCAGCAACATATTTTAATGTAGGTAAAATGAGAAAAAATGGAAAAGAATTAATTTTCATTCATCCAATCAAAATCCTCCCTCACGCTTATTTGTTGCTCCATTATGATCTCTGAGAGTTACACATTACGTGAATTTATCCTCAGTACATTGCATCATCTATTGATAAAAAAAAAAACCTTTGGCAGATAAAGATGACAATTTTTATTACAATACTTTTGTGACTTTTTCATTTAATCTATTTTCAACATTTTTAAATCTTTAAAAAATCAAACTACCGCTAAGTTTGAGTTACATAAGCAAAAAGGATTGTCTATCTGCTCCATTCATAAATGTACGAAGTACTAACCTGTGATAATGGTGATGTTGGACATTGTACGCTTGGCTTTGGTGGTAAAGGTGGAGGAGGTGGCCGAGATGTTCGGGGTGAGAAGTAATAAGGTGAATGTTCACCTCGCTCCAGCTGTTCGAACAATGCCTTCGTATGCGTGAACCTGGATCTTGCATCCTCGCACAGATCCAATTCTGGCGGTAATACTGACATCTTGGATAATGGGATATGTAGCTTGGACAATTACGATAAAATTTAGTTGAGCTGGTGAAATTTATCTCCAGAATCCCTTAAATTGCTGGAATTTAGATTGCAAATGATAAGGGAACAGGATGGAGAATAATAATATGATAGTATCAATGATAGAAGTAGTTGAGTGGTGATCGCAATGATGATAGTAATAGTCGCAGCTGTGGTAATGAAAATTAAATTTGAGAACAAACTGTCGATGTGCAATGACTGCTGCTGATGCTGAGAAGATGGTAAGATGTGTCAAAAGGAACGTATTGGGAGAAGGAAGGGGCGGGGGAGTTCTAGGTCAAGAGTGACAGTGTGTGAAGGACGACATTAGCAGTTACAGAATTGTTGCGGGTACGGACACGGGTATTGGTTGGAGTAAAGGGAATGAATATCAGATATACAAACCACGGCAAGGATAAAAGTAATGTAGGCGACCTGATGACCAATTTCGTGACGCACTCCTTTCATCTCCCAGTATACATCATAATAATATTTTATGAGAGGCTACAGATAAATATTAGACATTACTCTCTCTTGATCCTTTCACTTCTTCAATATACCAAACAACAAGGATCAATTGACCACTTTATAATAGCAAGGTGGTTTCAAAACAAAAGTAATACCAGAACTCCACAAACAGAGTTCGCCGAGTAAAGAAATAAGATCGTCCAAACACGAATGATATGGCAAATCCCAGATCGTAATCAGAATACAGTCGTTCTTATTTCGCGAATACTTCGGATTCTTTGTCGTAAAATCGAAATTTCATTAATTCGTTTCCGTTGCATGAGACATCTATAAATAAAGCTCATCTGAAGTGTTCCATATACGATAAATATAAAGTATTTCAAGAAGCCTATCGAAATGCCTTCGATCGCTCTTCATTCCTTCAACATTTTCTTTTCTCCCTGCCCTTAATATAACCATATATCAATAATTAGTTATTGCGGGGAAACATGGTCATTTGACAAGGTAGTGGGAAGTCACTTAACGGTCAACAAATCTTTTAAAGGATAGGTTACCTTCAGTTCGATAAAGAGTGATAAGAATGATCGTGCATCACTCGTCGTAGACATTTAAGGTACTTTTGGACACAGATGTAAAATAGTGCAACATCACTATCTGCTACTTTTACGAATATAGCACAGTGCATATAAAAGTGTTTAGAACTTCTCAAATGATATTCTTTTGATTAATTTCTCAGTGCTATACAGATTTCCCTACGGGCTGTCTGCTGAAATTCCTGAATGAGTGCATGCAGACGGATGTAGCAATCTTTACACTTCATCTCCGAAACAGATACTTACTTTTTTTTTTTTTTTTTGCTAATCATTTTGTTGTTGCAATTAGACTAAAACAAATGTAAAAAATAGTAAATGTGTTTTGAAGATGAAAGAAATTTGTTCGATTAATTCAGGTAAAGTTAAAAATCAATTGACCCTCAAAATTGATATCACCTCGGTTACATTTCTAAAATAAAACCAGGAAATAGGAACCATCCCAGTTTCACCCTCAACGGAAGTAGTGATAAAATCAGGACGGAAAATGATTTAAATAAGAAAGTAATTATTTTAATTTCGAACAAACTTTAAGTGGGACGAAATTCAAGCAGGAATATTACAGTGCAAATTAAAAATTCTGCCACGCTATATGAATTTACAAAAAGGGAAATTAAAAAGTTAACTTCATCTAGGATGGAGAAAGAAAATGTTTCAGGATAGATCATCCAGAATGGATGAGCAAAGGAATGTCAGAAGGTAAGTGATTGTTTGTATTCAATGAAATATTGACACGGTATTCTGTTTGATGTTAAATTATTATTAAGAAAATTCAATGAGGAACGATTTCGATAGCATTGCAACAATCGAATCGTCCATCAATCAACGAAGTGTAAAAGGAAAAAAAGAACAAATGAAAAATTGTTGTTGCTAAGTGAACATTAAGCGGTCAATGAACTTTACCCTTGAGTTGGGCATTCAGTTCGTAACAAAAAGTTCAAAAGTTTAATTGTTGGTTTTAAAAGCAGTAACAGTGTTGTTTCATGAAGCAATAATAATAGAGGAATCAGCTTATCGACATATCTCATTTAAAACCAGTTCCAAGCAATTATTTCTCAAATCGGACTTTTCCTATTCAATCAACAACCAAATGCTGAAAGCATAATGGGGAGATAGGCAACAACACTATTGGAGGAAAAAGTTTCAACGGCAAGAGGATAGGGTCAAGGTTGAAAGAATGAAGGAAATAGTCCCAGAAAATGACATTTATTTTGAAACATGAAAGGCTTCTTACTAAAAAGCATTATTATGTAGAAGACAGTGTACTACTACTACTACTACTACTTTTCTCATTTCAAAAATAAATAAATCCAATCCGATCATGATCACCATCTTAATCTTAATCCCAATCCTATACCAGTAATCAATGCATTATTTTCACCTCATACAATTTATTTTATTCTAATTGAAATGAATCTCTCCCTGTTAATAATATCATAGGAATAAAATAATTTGTCATTCCCTTTTCACCACTATGAATATCCTACATATGTGTGTGTGTGTGTGTGTGTATGTGTATGTGTGTGTGTATGTGTATGTATGTATGTATATGTGTATATATATATATATATTTGTTTGTATCATGATGGCACCATTTCGTACCGGATCACGTCAACTGGGCTGCGAAATTCTTTAAACTATGTGTCAACTTCTGTTAATTTCGATGGACTTAGTTTGATTAAGTGTGGAGGGGGTGGGGGGGGATTTTCTTGATTTTTATCGTACTGTATTTAATAGTGAGAGTATTTCTAATTGTTGCCATGAAAAAGTGGAGAAAGGAATGCATTCGGTGATCTTTCACAAAAAAAAAAAAAAAAATCATGAATGAAATTTCTCTAAGGCAATCAGAATAGTAGGTCTGCGCTGCAAAAATCTCAAAATATTTTTTAATGTGTCACTGACAATCTTAGTATTTATAAAAGAATCATTTACGAAAAGGTGAAATAGTTTGAAATTAATTAAGAGACATTCTTTATTCAATCTATTCAGATCCTCAAGAAATTCTACATTCTATCCGAGGGATACTCTATTCATAACATAATTCTAATTTATTCTCATTCATTTCAAATAATAACAAAAAAGTTATACGGAAAGTGGACAGAGGACAAAATAGGTCAATCTGTTCAACTTGTAAAACGACAGATATTCTCCTTGTTTAGGAGTAATAATGGATGATTGTGCATTGTGCATTATATTTTATATTTGGATTATGTATAAAAGAGATATGCGATCTCTAGAAGCTAACATGGATAGCAGCCATTGGTAAAAAGTTAGACTATGATGATAGCCATATAATTATTGAAGTCAAATGCTCTGTCCAATACTAATGTCGTATTTCCCGTAGAGTAGAATTGTTAGCTAAAGATTTGTTATTGACTTATTTAGATTAGCTGGAAATTAGATTGATAGAGCAAAAGTATGCAAAGAATGAGATGTAAATATGGAATAGATGTTGGAAGGACAACGATTGTGAGAATAAACGAATAAATGAATGAACAGCTTGGACTTATGGAACAAGCACCAACAGGCATCTATCCATCTATCCATTCATTCATTCATTCATTCTACAACTAAGCTCGTACTACTCTCCCCCACACTACTCTTCTGATCGATTTGTACACTGCATACTTGGATGACATTCTTTGCATATTCAACAATGCTAATATTGTTGTTCTAATGGTCATAGCCTTTATCGCACAATGATTAGCCAATAGGTTGTAGATCTCTTATATTGGCCAGATGTCTTGACCCAATTTTCCCTAACCTTATAATATTTTCAATTCCGATTAGCACAAATAGGATTGTTAAGCGTCTTCCAATTATAACTATAGTTGAAAGGTGAAGTCAAGCAGTTAAACTGTTAGAAGTCGGTGTGTGACCTGCACTGACAACACACTGCGACGGGTAGATTGTAGATGGTGATTTAGCCTTTTTACCGCAGTATCTGACGTATTTATACATTCATTTACCTCCACCCTTCTTCCCCGCCCTGTACCGGGAGGTGAGCCATATCGAATGAGCAGACATCTCCGGTAATTTTTAATTTTGAAAAGACAAGTTTTAATTGGAGATTTCCTGGAAGCTCTCTTCACTGGAAAATAACCTGTCCCTATTCCATGTTTCGCGATAGATATGCTCCATCATGCTGAATGAAAAATTTTCACATTTCTAAATGTGGTCACTTTTTTGTGTAAAACACCCACTATGAGATACCTACCTTCTTTCTATTGTCATCTCAGTAATGTTCTTTGATATCGACAGATCAATTGTGTCACAGAACAGAACATAACAAAACGTACGTTCTGATTAAAACCTTCATTCTCCATTTCGCCTCATAAATATTATTTTAGTATTGTCTCAGGAAAATGATTCTTGTTGTGTTGAGAGAACTGGTCGCATTCTTAACTGATATACTAACAACAAGTAAGAATGTGTTAAGATAATGTCAAGTACAACATAGGAAGCTCAGATCAGGCATTGGATATGTTAGCAGCAAGCATAGATCAGGCATATGATATATCAGCAGCTTTTATTCACATCAAACATATTTACAGAACTCAACTGCTGCTCAGCTGTTCTCAAGAAATGATAATATCATTAGAACTTGCAGAAAACTGTCACATTAAATCGCTTAATATTTGCTGATAATTGTACATTTCACTTTCGAATATAACATCGTCTTTTAAATGTAAAATATCTATCAAAAGATTCCAAATAACTTGACCTCATTTCATTAACTTGCGTAGAATTCATTAAGTTTCCATGCTGCTTACGACGATTCTTTCTGCGCAAATGGAGCAGCTAAATTGAGTGAGCAGACAATATTCTCCAAAAAAAAAAAGAAAAAAAAAAGACAAACAACTAAAATGAAATAAGGAATTAACGACAAGATAGCTGAAGCAACCAGATTTATTGCATCCATAACATGGATGCAGAATAAAAACATCGATTTCTGTTGCTTGTCTTCTGAAGAAATATACCTCGACGTTATTCTCTTCTTTCTTCCGGAATACTACTCAAAATCTGGAATAATCCTACGATTCTAAGTTAATTAACATCCCATGAATGGATCACTTGGTAGTTTTCCCTTCACATTTTATTTTCATCAACTGACATGAAAGAATTTTGCAGTAGGGAAGAGGTATCGAATCTGTAATTCCTCTCCGCAACCAGTACTCGTTTGAATCACTATGACATTACAAATGTCCCATAAATCTGTGGAAATGATAGTTTGCAAAGAAAAGAGATCATAAGAACTGTAGGATCCACAAAAATTCCATTTCTCAGGAATGCAAAAAAATAACTAAAAATCATAGAAAAGTGGAAATAATTAGTTACGATGCAAGTATGTAACGAGATGCATGCAGCGGAAATCGTAGCATGTAGCAACATGTGAAATTGAGAGAAAAAAAGAATTCCAAATTTTTCACTTCAATACTTCTACAGAAAATCATTTTAATGAGTAAAAGTTATTTGTTCTTCAATAAGAAAATATATGGAAACTCAAGAATAGTCAAGTTTACACCAAGGACTGAATTGAAATGATTTCAGGCACAAATCAGGTTGTTAGTAATGGAAATACAATATAAAAAGAATGATAATATTTAGTTTCAGTTTAATTTCCTCCTATAATTCCACGAAAGTTGCAAACTTTCATCAACATTTACACTTGATAAATGCATTTGCATAAAATGTGATTTCTTGTGAACTTCGTAATTAATACACATTAATTAGAACAAAATAGAATAGGACAAGGAGTAAGTAATTTGAAGATTACTAGTTTCTACATTATGATATAAGCACCTTAGTATGTATACATTAACATTACTTACACACATGAACTATGTCAGCTGGCTGAATCCACTTTCCAACTGATACACATAATGATTCTAAGCCAAGCAAGAGAAAATAATCAGATTGGCGAGAAACAATGATCATCTAAAATGCCATTTAATGAAAGATTAAATTTAGTAAATGAAGCGATAATGAAAAGCCAAACAAAATAACTCTCATTAGTGAAATGCATTTATTGATATAATCAAATCATTCATTTCGTAATTTTAAGAAATTTGTGAATAACTAATTAGTATGTGCTTGAATGAATAAACAACATCAGTTTAAAGTACACTTATATACACATCTATATTCTAAGAAGCATTTCGAATTGCTTGTCGAAATTTATAATTTTCCTAGCTTATCGATCAAAATAAGGGACTTTTTTTTTTTCCCCAGTCTGGGATTGTCTCATTTTATTATTTGTCTAACCATCTTCCTTTTCTTATGGAATATCATTCAAATGAAGTCCCTGTTAAATACTCTGTAACAATGATTGATAATTGGATAAGTAAGTAGTTTTATGGCTAGATGATAAGCTACTGCAAGATATCTCCTTTATTCTCCCACTATCTCTTACATTTATCAATTTGTTTATTTGTATGAAATCAATGAAAAAATTATCAAAAATTGACGTATGTCAAAGGTCAACCATTCTTCTATCTAAAAAATAGAAACCGAAGAGGAACAGAGGTGAAGCGGGAAAGTGTATCAACTATGAAAATGCCTTGGGTATGGTATGTAATAATGCAAGTGACTTTTTTTCTCTCTTTGATGTATTTGTACAAATTAATCACTCTTTTCCTGGGAAATACCAGATATCCTGGCAATATTTGGTATGTCGAAGAAATGGGGAGGAAAAAAAGAAGCAAATTTTAGAATTGAAGATATTAAGTTTTTGAGAATTCCTGCAACCAGGAATCATTTAAGTCTTAAATGAGAGTTTATAACATATCAATGTTAAACAAAACAAAGCAATATCGTTATCCCTCTCCAACCCCCGCTCTAAACTTACAGGAATTCCCGATACCTAATTGCGACATTTGCACCTAAATTCTCTCTCTCTCACTCTATTCACCACAAATAAAAAGTACATCACCCCTCTGCTCTGCTACTCAAATTACGTCATACTGCACATTGCAGTGGTGTCGCACTACATATTGCAGATTGGCCGATTGCCAAATCCTTAGCTTCTTACATTCTACCTTAGAGCTCTTGCAATCGAAAAGATTTAATGTTGTTGCTGTTGTTGAACCTTGGTAGGATGAAGCGATGCAGTGATAGCATCGCTACTATTACTACTATTACTACTACTACTACTACTACCAATACTAGTGATAGTGATAGCATTAGATGCACTATTGATTAGTAGTATATCGATGGTCATTTTAATATAACTACATCTTTGTAAGCCTTAGGGTTTACTGCTTTCTTCATTAATGAGTTTGGCCATAGATTTTATTTGCCTTTATGGCATCGTTCATTTCAGACATGCTATAATCAGTATATCACTGTCTAGTTTGGGCCATTCTATCTATTCTGTTGGTGAATTGAAGAATGGGCTCACTGGCATCCAGTTCGATGGCCTCTTCTCAAAGACGAGCAGCACAAGGCCGTATACTACTTTCTCCCGTCTCTCTCTTTCTCCCCTCTCCCTCTCTCTCTCTCTCTCTTTAGGCCTATTTTTCTATGTTCAATCAGACTTTTGCTCTACATGGTTGCATGCAGAGCGCGTGCAGGTGTGCAAGTAAAGTGTGCTCTATATTAGAGCGTGTCGATCGATGCGTGTTCTCGTAACTTGCTTTCATGCATTCCTGCAACGTATTGAATGCAATAGGCCCTGGAGTATTGCTTATATGGTGTGTTATTTTTTTTGTATAATCATCATTATATTTATCCTCCGTCGTCTTCATGCTTTTTGCACTTTTTATCATTTCATTCATGTCGTCGTCACTGTTCTTGCTGTTAACATTGTAACTTTTCATTGCATTCAAATTTACAGGTATATTCTGGATTTCGTGACCTCTGTAGAGTAGCTTTATCGCGTTCCTTCACCTCTCAAGAACGAAGAGATGAGTGGTAACAGCAAGTAAGTCCTCTTGTATCATGTATATAAATTTCAGTTAGTATACTTTGATTGAGGTAAACTGGAAATCCTGAAGCCACTTGCTTATTTATTCTTCTCTTCTCGAACTTTTAAAATAATTTTGAAACTTGTTATAAAATTTGAATCTGCATATTTAACGAAAAGCGACAATGCTCGAAATGACCGAGCGTCGGTTTTCCTTCAAAATTGGCACAGGATGCTACTAGTCTAACCATTCAACAGTCCAACCATTAATTTCAACTCAGTCTCTGTTAGATTTTCGAAAAGTATTCTCGGAATTGTAATTTTCCTGTCTGCTAATTTTCCTTCAAAATTTGAAGTTTAAATGGGTGCTTTTTAAGTGTATTTTTAGACTTTTCCAATGGTAGAACGAGATTACGGTTGTTTGAAATGTTTCACTGTTTGTGCTCCTTTCATTTTTCACTTATTTAGCTGAAAAATTCAACAGTTGTTACCGCTCTAGAACCCTGTGCATCCTCACTCGTCCCGTATTGTACTGATGCTGGATTGTTTCATTAGACAACCGTTCATTCTTAGTGCCTTCATAATATAATGCTTTTAAATATTGCAGTTACTATTCAGAAGAAACTAGAATAATTGCACCTGCAGCTCGTACTAAAGTTGGTACTGCTGCACCAAAAATCTTTGGCAAAGAGCTGCGAGATTTAGATGATGCTGACTTAGAAGGTCTGCTATCCAAATTATCACCCGAAGAACTCGAAGATCTCAATAGTGACTTCGATCCTGATGTAAGCTGTTGTTGTTGTTATAGCCATGTTTATGTTTAATTTGTTTCTTTGATTATTTGGAAGACGAACTAGTTTGTTGTCTAATATGGTTTGTACTGTTTTACCTAGTAAGCTTTAGTGTCTGGCATAAAATTTCCTGTTGCACAGTTGTGTTTGATGTTTGGTCCTGTAGCTTTGGGTAACCTTCTCACAGTCAACATATAATTTTAATATATTCAAAGTGCGTTTGTAAATTTTTGAGATCACTGTTTACTTTTTTTTTTTTCAGAATTCCTTACTTCCACCATCACAACGATGTCGCAACCAAACCAGCAAACAACCAACCGGACCTTACCAAAGGGATAAATTGTTGTTGTTCCTCGAAGAGAGCGCAAAACAAGAAGAAGACTGGGAGGAATGGGTACCATTTAGCCCAGGAATTAAACGAGGTTAGTTGTTCAAGAGAACTGAACAAGGCAGTAATATTATCTCATGCTGCTCACGGGCTTCTGCTTTAAATCCAAGTAGTTGGTGAATTGCTTATAATCTTTTTGAAAGAGAATGAGTAAAAGAGTATTTGCAGAGTACTTGCCGTTGGTAAAAAGAAAATGTTAAGGGGACTGGATTTTTTTTTTCGAGCCTTTTTTTGCGAAAGGTTTTGCAGATCATACAACTCACGCTCTTTGTTTATAAGTGAATTCAGTAATTTTCGGCTATATTTCAGTCAGTCTTCTTTTTTGCCAAGCAGTTGTTACTATGGAAATGAACTAAAGTTTTATTCTACTTTAGGAAAAATTTATGAGCCGAAAGAAAGCAGTGATAAGAAATCTGGTAAAATGGAAATGCCAATAGAACTGGATTTGGATGACGACGAGGATGATTTGGATGAAGCACTGCATGAAGCGCCCGAAAAAGATCTCGTTGATTTAGCTGGTATTCTTGGAATGCACAATTTGCTCAACCAGTCTCAGTACTACAATGCTTTGAAGGTTTTTTTATGACATTATTATTGTCATGGAGTGTTGTATCACTGCATAATCTAATAAATATTTTGCCGCACGTTGGGAATCTTTCATTGTTCCATTCGGAACTTAAAAGGCGGCGAAACATTAACCAATACTATAACTAACGAGTAAGGTTAAATCGTTACTGACTGCATTCATCAATAGATTCAGCACTGAAATGTTTTCTTTGCTGACACTCTCAGTGTTTTTCTCAATGCTGAAACTAATAATGCATCGATTCGATTCGCAGATTCTACAAAATAATTTTCCCTAACCTTCACTTCTAAAGCTTCGATTTTTAAGTGAACTGAGTATGTATGCCCATGTATCTCATGGAAATGAGCTATGTGCTAATGGGGGGTGGGGCACGAAATGCTCGAATGAATATTGCGTATTTATAGAAGTTGTTGATGCCCAAAAAGCTTTTGTATCTGGAAGCTAATTTTGTTGTTTCTGTGCTCTGTTTTTTTTAGTTTCTTTTTTTTCTTGTACAATAGCTTCTTTTGGCGAAATGAGAATTATCTCGCAAATGAGAAAGTTGAGACTGTTTTCTTACTCCAATTGCAGGGTAAAGGTCAGGATGAAACAACAGGAACTACGTTTAGTGGTGTTGTTAGGGCTTTCGAAGCAAAGATTCTTCCTGAAGAACCAGAAAATGAAACTGACGTTGATGACTGCATCAAGTAAGTGCATCTAACGTGTTTATGTAACATTTGATATGTTCAAGACTTTCATAATACAAGTTTCAGTTTGGAGGTTTTATTTTTGAGTCCTCAAATGAGAGCTTGATTTTGAATTGTAGAAAACTTGAAGCAAACGATGATATGGTGACTGAAGTAAATATCAACAACATGAAGCGAATATCGAAGGAGCGTATCAGGGCCCTCATTAAAGCATCCTGTGCCAGCAAGCACATTAAAAAGCTATCGTTGGCCAATACTGCTATCTCTGATCAAGAAGCTAGAGTAAGCGTGCTGCTTTTTCAACTATTGTTACCTTTTACTTTACAATATTTATCAACCTATGAGCAATTTAATGTCGATCAGTAAGTGATGGTGTAAAGTGGAGTAGCATTTATCAGTTTATACGACTACCGCTAAACTCTACAAAACATTAATGTGTCGTACTTAGATGTTGACATAATAAAGCAATAAAAATGCTGCTAATCGAACAAGAGTTAAATTGGATGAAAAATTAATAATTCCTTGCAACTTTTACACTCTTCTCCAACTTTTGTCATAATCGCACTTTATGATAATTTTCGTATGCCACAAGTAATTTGTTTTTCGGCACATTAGTAGTCAATGTTCTCGAATCTCTTGCAGTCAATCGCCAGTTCATTTTTACAGTCAAAAAACCCTACCTAGTCATATCCTTAAATATTTTTTAGGGGCTGGTTGAATTGTTAGAAACGTCACCATCACTACGCGTTTTGAATATTGAATCGAATTTTATTACACCGGAACTACTGGCAAAATTACTACGTGCTACGCTTGTCACCCAAAACCTGACCGAATTTCATGCTGAAAATCAGGTATTCCTTCTTTTACTCCAGAACTGCTTCTCAGTTTTTTCAGGTTTCACTCTTTATTCCATATCTTTTTTCGTTGTGGGTTACGCACCAAAGTTTCTGCAATAAATCAAATGGTGGTGATTTTTTCTCTTTTGAATTATTTTTAACAATCATTTCAAATTCATGGCCAGATCCATTAGTTTGGTTTGAATGAACCTTTGCTTTCCAGTGAGGGCTGACAACAACGACAGTTAAATTACCGTTACTTTTATCCATTTGATAGCTACTCTGAATCACTTCTGGAGGAGAACGGAAAAACGAACATTCCATAATTGAAATGTTCATTTTCCTTTTCTTCCGATTTTATGATCTTTTCCCCAATTATGCACTGGTAGTTTAGTTATTTTCACTTCTCTACCCTCATTAAATTTAATTTTTTTGAGGTACGTATAAAACAGGATATATATATGTAATGAAGAAAATTTATCGGTGCACTATAATTCGTTTGGACTCATTTGTTTCTGGAAAGCTTGCCTTTTCATTTTCTGTTTTCAGCGAGCAAGCGTGTTAGGAAATCAAATAGAAATGGACATGATGCTTACAGTAGAGGAGAATGAATCATTACTGCGTGTTGGTGTATCCTTTCAATCAATGGAAGCACGTCATCGAGTTTCGGAAGCCCTTGAACGAAATTATGAAAGACGTTGGTTCCATTATCAGCATTAGAGAGCTCTATAGAATTTCCATTGTATGTAGTATTCCAATACTTGCATTTGAGATTCAGGACTTTTAAATCTCATAAATTAAGAAAATTACTTTCTGTTTTCAGTGCGACTTCGACGGCTAGGTAAGGAACCGCAGGAATGACGAATGACATTGATCAGCAGGCTCCTGACTGTATGAATGCTTCCATCTGTTCGTTTCGATATCTTTTAAAAAGCTTTAGGATGCTGTACCATCTTTAGTATTATATTTGTGAAACGTCAACAGCCTGGTCAGTGGATGAATTGGAATGAACGATTGGCACTGTGGACTTCCGTAGTATTAAAATTCGATATGCATCATGAAGAAACCAGTTATCTGATCTGCCTTGCTGTATTATTTTCTTGACTAATTTGAACGAGGAGCGCGGGCATATCAAGATTTCTGCTTGAGTCCAGTGGCTGAAATGTAAAAAACTGAAATAGTCTAGGAATTTTAGAGGTCCTCGATTACTTCACTTTTGAATTCACTCCATATTTCTTTTCATGGAACTCTTTTTGATGGGATTTGAGCTGCATATAGTTTAACCTTTGTATTGCTCGATTGCTGGATTTGCCGTAAATCAATAATTTATTTTCCGAACTCTACGATATCCAATTATAGAAGCTTTAAGCCTAGCTTCAACTTGATTCATGATGTTCTTTATTCACACTTTGTGTAATCATGCGCTTCACTGAAACGACGGTGATGCCCTCCGCTTCATTTATTTTTATGAGCTTTTTAAATCTCTTGAATTGTTTAAATTCGCACGTCTTTATACATGCGTCCAGAGTTGCTTTTTTGCGGTAAAATTCATTTCGGTGCTTGCTGGTCCTATATTTCTCCCAGTGTTAATAACTTGCTAGGGTTCAAACGACAAAACTTACCTTCATATTGTAATTTGGCAAAAAATTAAAATTCCTGGATGCTTCACATAAAGTAGAATAGAATTTAGCTGCTAACTTCGCTATGTTTTAATACTTTATATTCTCATAGCGAATCGTTTTCAAATGATAGCGTTAATCGTATGTCGTATTTATTAGACCAGTGGCGAAGGGAAATTTTTCCTTCTGTACATGTAGAGAAAAATTAAAATTCATTCATCTTAGTTCTTTCCGCGATGAGATCATAAAAGGCATGGTCTTATATTTATTTGCATTATGCCTCCTAACACGCCACGGGTGATCGTCTTTGTATTTCTTATCTGTTTAAGTGTCATGGAATGTTTCCTCGCTTCCGTGTTATATATTTGTGTATATGCTGGTTAACTATATATAAGCACAGTGAAAAATTAAAAGTATCAACTGACGAAGTTGGAAGTGCATCGATCAATACATGGATGATATATAACCGATTAATAATAAAAATCGCGTTAATTTCCCAATCAAACATCGTAGTGCTCGCTGTTGCCAAAAATATTTGGTTATACAGTTTAGGTTATACTTGTGATTTTGTATCTAAGTGTCTTTTGAGTTCCGGGATTGTTAACTCTCGCGCATTCCGTGAGATGGATTTGTGTTGCCCAACGCCATAAAAGTTTTAATAAAAGAAGAAAAAAGTAAGACCGTCAAATTGATTGGATTTTCGAGATACAAACAATGATGAATAAGTCTAGAAATAGTATTTATACATCAGGTACAGCTTATGTCTAATTATATGACATAAATGCAGTGGTCATTACATTTGTACAACATTATGATTACCAGTATTTCTTCTCCGACCGATGTTTAGCTTTTCGCGATCTCTACATCGGCTCACCTTAACGATGAAAAGACATCGTTAAATCTGATTTCAGTGGTAGATGTATAGCCTGCTTTATTGTCAGATTCTATCCTCTGATCAGCGGTAATGGCTATTGTAGAGCAGGATTGCAGCGCAAAAAAGTTACCACTGAGGAAATGAATCTCCGTAATCTTTGAGAGTCGAGTTTATGGAACTATTCTAAGAACAGGTCATAATTTAGGGCGATATCCCCTGTTTTGCTTCTGGAACAGTCTCAATTTTTCCGCATTATTTACGATAAGATATCGTTTTGAAATATAAATTTAAAGCCTAGTCAGGAGGATGGAAGAGGGAAATATTTTAAGTCTCTTATAACAGACGAAGTGACAATAAAGAATTGCTTAAACGTGAGTAAAGGTTCAAGAGACCACAAAGTGCGGGAAATGTACTTTTGACATTGTGTGAATCAAGCATGCTATCATGGTAGATTAAGGTAAACAGCAACTAAAATATCATCCACTACCTAAAGATACCCGAGATTTAAATATAAATAAATTCGGGGCTCATGATAACTACTGTTGAAAAATGCAATAACTTGAAAGCACAAAAATACGGGCTTGGAAGGCATTTTTACGTCAAAGGATACATTATGAAGACCCGCATGTATAAGTAAAACAGTGATTAATTGCCTCATCGCAATGTGGCTGTTATAACAAAAAACAATAGGGTAAGTTGCTACTAAACAAGTGAGCATCTCCAACCCGAAAAGAGTGAAGGACTTTTTTTCGGCGTTTGGTGGACCGTTATTCGACCAGTATTCTGAGTAGTGTTTTGTTGTGATGCACGTTCTGTTTTCAATTTTATATCACGGGCCAACGTGAAGAACGCTTCCTCAACATTGATATTAGCTTTGGCCGATGTTTCCATAAATTTTGTACCGTATTCTATAGCCAGCTGCAATATAAGCATATGATCGTTCAGAAGTCGTCTCAATAATGAGTTAGCTATTATGCCGACTCCACTTAAGCTTTAATTCTATATCCTCTTTGCATGAGAATATAGTTGACTAGAAGGAGTATGGTTTTAACTGGCTCAAGGTGAACATGAGCGCAGATATCTTCATATACTTCTTCCTTTAATTTGAAACGCTCAGCAAAATTATTGGGACCCTCAATAGCAAAGCAACACGAGAAGGTCAACTGACCTGTTCACCACGCTCTCGTGATACCTGTCTCCTTTCTTCAACATCGCATTTATTACCGATAATCATTCGATCCACATCCGACGATGCATGTTCCTCGATATTTCGAATCCAATTTTTTATATTATCGAATGATTTCTCATTTGTTATGTCGTAAACCAACATAATCCCCTTTAAATTATATTTTTTACAATTATTTAATCAGCAATAATGCAATATGAAGCAGTTTCAAAGTGAAGAAAAAATCAGTGTAACCTTACCATAGCACCTCGATAGTAAGCGGTCGTAATTGTTCTAAACCGTTCTTGACCAGCAGTATCCCTGAAAAAAATCACTAATACATCAGATTCGAATGAAAATAATAAGGATAATATTCCAATTATTGCAAGGGCAGCAGGCTGAGTAAATAGACTAGTAGATAGGTCTTGAATTAAAACGTTGACATAAAGAAGAATATATGGCTGAAGTGTCTGGGTAAAATCGAAAATAATGCACTCATATGCAAATGATCTTGATAAGAATTTTAACGGTGAATAAATCATCATATAAGGAAATGTAAGTAAGACATACCATATCTGCAGTTTGATTTTCTTTCCATCCAATTCTATCGTTCGTATCTTGAAATCAATACCTTAAATATTTATTTCTTCGATAAATCAATACCACAGAGCCATCTTGATGTAAATTTATAAAAACAATGTAGAGAAACAATTACCGATAGTGGAAATGAATGAATTGTTGAAAGAATCATCCGAGAATCGAAACAACACACATGTCTTTCCAACACCAGAATCTCCAATAAGAAGTAGCTTAAAAGAAGAGGTTATATGAGATTTCATTAGCTGGCAGTATATAATTCATTCAGGATACTTTTAAATCCGATCTTTTTCTTGTGAAACAATGAATTTATCTACGGTCATCTGAAAACATAAATATGAATGGAAGAGTTGGAATTTTCAAGCCTCTCATGAGAGTTTCTCAGTATCAACTTCCGGTTATGCTATCATTGACGCACTGAAAGCGAATCACCTTAACAATTCTTTGAAAGGATCCAATCCCATCATGTGTTCATTCCAGTATTCTAACTAACTGATCTCTGGATCAAATCTCGAATTAACGAATGATAATAGCAACGAACCTTGAAGAGATAATCGTAGGATTTGGCCATCGATATTAGCCAATTCACCCGATTTACCTACAAATCAATGAAATTCTTTACTCCAGCAAATAGTAATCGTAATTTCATTAGCACCCTATACTGCAACCATAAATTACAGCACTTATGATGGGACATAAGCCAATCTTATCTTCCTATTTCTAAAAATCTAAACAAGGTCAATTGATAAGGAGATCAAAGAGATAGCATTATACCGACAATTAGGCCCTAATAAACCGACATCCTTTCAATTCTTGATAAGTAATCCCAAATGCCAACACATCAATTCAAGACTTGTAATAGCGCGCAGATCTGAATACTATTGGCAATTTGATTCCTAACCCTTTCCATTCTTCTCTTCTATTTCCTCTCATTTCTTTGTGTTCTTCTTCATTATCATCATTGGAGAGAAATCGAGGTGACTTACATCGATCCTGTCTTTTCTGTCTAATTTCAGATTCTTTTGATAATTTTAAAAGTCTCTTACATGTTATTTTCAACTGAATTTTACTTCTCTACCATTCACAAACATTCTTTATCATTTATCTTTTGCATAACTCTGTTGAGGTCCCAAAAATGGATGGTGTATCAAAATAGAGAGGAGACCGGTCTATACGTCAACCGAGGAGGAATAATAATTCCAAACTTGTCACTCTTTGGAGGTGCATTAAGTTTGTATTGTTTCTCGTTAGAATTTTATTTTGTTTTGTGTAAAAGACTCATTCTATTGTTTATGATAGAAAATGTGACTTAAAATAATGCATCTATTCAATCAATTTGTTTATCGCATATTTAACGGGTTCAATGATTCCTATACTGTTACTTATGTAAATTGTATGTCCACTTGACCATATAGCTAATTTAAAACAATGCTTAAGATACTTGTCATATCCTGTATCTACCATATTTAAATATAACATTAACTTATTATATACTGTATCTAAATATGACATTCAGTAATAGTTAACTCATCCAACATCATTTACAGCCAATATAATAATGCTATATTGTAATAATACTAATTATTACGATGGAGGACGCAATTATTTCATAATGGCTATTCTAGACGAATAATATTCAGACGTATGTTGATTATACAGTTCGATCAGCAACTCGTCCTGAATGGGTGGATGGGTGGTACGAAAAGTGTGTGTGTGTGTGTTGAAGTGATGACATAGTGTGTTGCATGTTTTTTGATGATGCTACGCTGATCTATTACGGTATATCTCACATTTTATTAGTTTGCTCGTAATTTTAGACGTGAAAACAGCATTACTCAGATTTAGAGCATTTGTATTGTCCAGTTACAGCTATTAATATAGTTTCTTCCTGATTTGCATGATTAAGTCCAGTGAAATTATTCAATATTGTTACACGTTTTAATTTAAAATGTGTTGTTAGTGGAGCAATATTGCTTATCCCTCTATCATTCATCTATGTATGGATTAGTTTTTAGGCAAAATAATACCGGGAAGATGTTGTCGAGGAAGCTATTGTTAGCAGTGGCAAGAATTTCGAAGGTTTGTTTCTTCCTTAAAGAGATGTTGATTTTGTACAGCAGTTGGAATCTGGATGTAGTTAAAGAAGATTCGTTGTCAGTTCAAAATGACTTGATGGAAGGATCAAAACAAATTTTAGGCTTCATCGAACGGTTTCGGAACAAGTGGTCGCTTCTGTGCAGCTGGTGCAGAAGTGTTGAAAATTTTGGAAGATCGTATACGGGGTCAAGAATCGACAGTTAACCTAGAAGAAACTGGTAAAGTGCTTTCTATTGGTGATGGTATTGCCCGCGTTTATGGTCTCAAAAATATTCAGGCTGAAGAGATGGTAGAATTCGACTGCGGTATGAAGGTAGCAATTTTTCATTTTTACATGCAAAAAAGTCTGAAAATGCTGCAGGAAAGGGTAGTAGAGGAACATCAGATGTCCGGTACACGTAAATTTTCGAACCATAGTCAGTTCAATAAGATCTCCCTTCGAAGTTTTTTTGCTTAAGGACAGAGCCTATAAATGTTTGCTTGTATGCATTTGTGTAAACAAGCATATCAATTTGTTAGGAAGAAAGAAAGTAATTGGTGCTCTATAAATTGAAAGTCTTATACTTTCAAAGACTACTTGTTTGAAGGGTATGGCATTGAATCTAGAACCCGACAATGTCGGTGTGGTGGTGTTTGGTAATGACAAGGTTATTCGAGAAGGTGACATTGTAAAGCGTACTGGAGCAATCGTTGACGTCCCAGTTGGAGAAGCATTGCTTGGTCGTGTTGTGGATGCGCTGGGTAATCCCATTGATGGTAAAGGACCAATAAAATGTACTGAACGATCTCGGGTTGGTGTCAAAGCTCCAGGAATCATTCCTCGAATTGGTGTACGTGAACCTATGCTTACTGGAGTGAAAGCTGTAGATTCGCTGGTACCGATTGGACGTGGACAGCGTGAACTTATTATTGGAGATCGACAGACCGGGTATATTTCACTAAATATATCAATTTTGTTCTTACGAAGGTGATGTTCTAGCTTTAGGTTTCTAGCAGTGTGTGAATGTGAGAAAGTTTTGATTTTTTGTTGGACAGATGAAAAAAATGCAATGAAAAAAAAAAAAAAAAACCTTTAAAAGGGTTGGTTTCCAGTTTCCTGCTCATCCTTACCAATTAGAATTAGGGGATGTTCGTTGAACGTAAGTGCAATTTATATGAGGGCTGATTAGTCCCTAGGACCATCATTTTTTTCATTGTATTAATATTCAAGTTTAATATTATGATGTGTTCCTTTGATAGGAAAACGGCAATCGCAATCGATACAATAATAAATCAGAAACGGTTCAATGAAGGTAGTGATGAGAAGAAAAAGCTGTACTGTATATACGTTGCTATTGGACAGAAACGATCCACTGTTGCACAAATTGTAAAGCGACTCACCGATACTGGTGCTATCAAATATACAATTATTGTTTCGGCCACTGCATCTGGTTATTTATTGCTTTCTGTTGTGATAGTTCCTGTACAAAATTGGTTTGCTTTTCAGAGAGTCTTTCAAAACAGCGGAGATCGAATGCTGGTAGTTCTCTGAACGGCGATATTATATTTCTCTCTCATATACTGGTTGTGTTGTAAATAACATAATTGGCACACCAGTTTGATTCACATCAAAAATTTGAAAGTCGACTCATATGTTGTTGCAGATGCCGCACCGCTGCAGTATTTAGCACCATATTCTGGTTGCGCAGTGGGTGAATACTTTCGGGATCATGGAAAACACGCGTTGATTATTTACGATGATCTTTCGAAACAAGCTGTAGCTTATCGACAGATGTCGCTGTTGCTGAGACGTCCTCCCGGACGTGAGGCATACCCCGGCGACGTCTTCTATCTTCACTCTCGTTTGTTAGAACGAGCAGCAAAAGTATATTTGTCACTGTTGTCATTTTTCTTGTAGTTACTAATTTTAGGAATGTTTTGCTGGAACATGTCAAGTCGTTTCCAAAGACTCCCACATAAGTGATTTCACTTTCGAGTTCCTAGCTTTCACTTATTTTTTGCATTTTATATACGAAGCATGTTTCGGATTCTAAGTTTCTAAAACTTCCCCATATCAACTACAGGCGATAAGTTTTTTCCAGATGAACGATTCTCATGGAGGTGGTTCACTGACAGCATTGCCAGTTATTGAAACTCAAGCTGGTGATGTTTCCGCTTACATCCCTACCAATGTAATTTCTATCACAGATGGGCAAATATTTCTGGAAACGGAGTTGTTTTATAAAGGTATACGACCGGCAATCAACGTTGGCTTATCAGTTTCGCGAGTCGGTTCAGCTGCACAGACTAAGGCGATGAAGCAGGTTAGATTATAGATCACGATCCATTGCAATGCATCCAAAATAAATGGTTTTTTTTCTGTTTATCACATGGGATACGCATATTACCTCAAATTCGAGGAATTACTGGCTTTATTGGCTTATTTAGGTTATTTAACAACTTGTGATAAGGAGTGATGGACAATGTTTATTGATAAATGAAGAAAGGGAGTTAAAGATTTCTAAAAAAGTAGTAAATTAGAACCAAATTTATGTGACGAGTGGAGCAAGGAATTGAGACGCATAACTTTTCAAGGATGTTCAAAGTTTATATTTTGTCTTGTATTGCTCATTAAAATATAAAATTAAATTCAACATGTTAGTTTATTTCTGAGCAATTGCGAAGTCGATAGCTAGCCTGATGGTACAAAATGAAATTTCATTTCTTATCAAGTTCCACAGCACTTTCTCTTTAATCTTACGAATGAGTTATAGTTAAAGATAGCTATATATTTGCTAACAAGTAACATTTCATGCTTAGTCTTTAGGTAGCTGGTTCAATGAAACTGGAGTTGGCCCAGTACCGTGAAGTAGCTGCATTTGCGCAGTTTGGTTCTGATTTGGATGCAGCTACGCAGCAATTATTGAATCGCGGTGTACGTTTAACAGAACTCCTTAAACAGGGACAATATGTACCAATGGCTATTGAAGAACAGGTATTAGTATTCTTCACTATATTGGCTGGTCCAAGGCGTCTCAGATTATTGTCAGCGATTATTCAAGAATTTTCCATGTTTTCTCATTGTGTTCTTCCTGAGTAGGAACTATAAAGAACTGCTTCTCACGGTACGATATACATATGTGTGATTGAAATATATGTATAAAAAATGCAGGGTATTTCCAGGTAGCCGTAATTTATGCCGGCGTTAAGGGGCACCTCGATAAATTGGATCCATCCCGCATAACTGTTTTTGAGAGAGAGTTTCTTACTCACATTCGGCAGACGCAGAAAGAATTGCTGAAAACGATTCGTGAAGAAGGCCAAATAACTCCACAGACTGACGCAAAATTAAAGGATCTGGTGACTTCATTTATAGCTAGCTTCAAATAAGAGATTATGGAATACTTCATTGTTTACATTATTATGTATTTTTTCCTGCCTTCATAGATTAATTTATGTATAATTAGTAAGCCGTAATGTTTAGGAGATACAATTGTTATATTCCAAAGTGTTCTGATTTTCTTATCTCACTAACTGTTACGATGAAAATAAATTATGCGTCTTTTTGCTTTTCACAGAGGATAATATTGTAGAAATATGTGAATCTCAGATATCCTGAGATCCTCCCACTTCGTGTTAGCAAGGAGACGGGGTAGATTAAGGATGACAATATGCGTTACGAGTTCGTAGGGAAATAGTCCTGTAATCAGCGTAGGGTCATGCAACTGTGGTTAAGACTGGTAGGAAGAGTTCTGAAGTTAGAAGTTTTCATGGCTATCGGTGTATAAAAGTTGTTATACAATGAAGTGGATAGTGTAGTAGAAATGTTGACTATGTGAATTGCGATGCGATATGTTTGAAGGTTTTTTCTCAGCTACAGTGATACAAATAAATGACCTAGGCTTACTTAAAATGTGAACAATTGTACAGATATTTAATACTGCTGGAATAATGGAAGAAAGCATTTACTACGCCAAATGTGACAAAATTTTGTTTGTAACCAATCAGTACCATTTATCCCGGAGACATTCATCGGAACATAACGTGAAAATATCATTATTATGTGCAGCAATTTTAAAAAATCATTGACCATAAATGTAACAATTCCAGTTAAGAAACTACATATGGTTAACTGTTTTGATCAATCGATGATGAAAACCAGTTCAAAATCTCTTTCATACATAAAGTAAATGATAAATTGTGTACTTAACCTACACTGTATCTTATGTTTAAAGAAAGATGAATCATTAACTGTGTTGTGTTCATATAACGAGATAAATAAAGTGTACCTACATTCCTCTCATCAATGAAGAATAATGTATAACCAGTACATTGAACAGATCTTCGGCATGGACTTTACATCTTTCGAACCTATATTTTTACTTTTAAGTTTGTCGAAACTCTTTTCCTAGTAGATGACTCAACTGCCCACACCATTATCTCAGAGTGATATCAACAGTAGAGTGCTCGAGGTAATGCGACACATGTGTAATAATTGAAAACTTTTCCGTTCTACATGATCGATGACACGAACATAACAAAAGCTTCATTAACTTCAGTAACAATTAAACAACTTGTCAAGTTATTCAGTAATGATTTCCTGCAATAACTTAAACAATTCAAGGAAAATATAAACATAACTTATATCACTCACTGCTAAATAACTAATACGGTCATCCAGTAGAGCAGAAACAACATATTTAGTTGATTGTCTAAGAAATCGTGAAATTTGCATTTCCAATGAAAAGTTATTCAGAACACTTCCACTATGCTAAGCTCTTTCATATTGAAGTGTTTCATTAACAATTTGTTTATTCACAAAATAAGTAACACTGTCTAGCAATTGTCGATGCCAATGGCACCAAGTTCAGGTCGGACCATTAATTATTCTGTTTATAAAACACTTCGTAGTTTTTTCCATGAACCACATCATCAGGCAGATCTAACTCAACATTTAACGCTAACAAATCAACTGTCAACACGTCAAGCGTATCGTTAACAATTCCCAAATATCTTATCACAGTTATACGTAATGTTTCACTTGCTTGCTTGACCGTAGATGAGCAATACTTTCTCATTTCTTAAGACGAGTTCAGTAAAATGGATTAATGAGACATCCTGGGATAGTTCTGCCTAGCCCACATGCTTAAGTTTGATTACTAGTTGAAATATGCTGAAGAACGATGAATCCAAAGCACCAGCTGCTATGCATCACTCAGAATTTGAATATCCAATTTGAGTTAGTACTCTACAAAGGCAAATGCCGATAAAGTCTCCTTTCTGTTAAACTACCTAACTCTAAAATAATCAGCAAAGCAAACTAATTTAACTGTGGTCAAAATAAAGTCACTGGATCAAAAACTGAAACAATCCCGTAAGATCAAATATAAGTCAAAATTTTGTGAAAATCCTGAAAGTTTCCTCTCATGTCCATGGAGCTTCTAAACTCTTAAAGATGAACAATACTGTGCTCCATGAAAAGGCGAGATGGATAAAATACTGCCGAATCCAAAAGATCTAAAGAAAAAGAAAAACGATATAATAACGTTATAACACGACACATAATTAAATTGGAACATAAGACCGCCTGAACTTAACTTAATCAAAAACTTTGTGCAAAAGATTATGCTTTGAGGTACTAACCACCAAAATAACAAAACTGGTCAAAAATAAATAATCGAAAAGCCTCAATTACGGGCATCATAAAATGCGGCAGAAGAGACAAAATGAGAATCATGATAATGTGAATGAGCTATAAGAAATTCACAACTTAAAATGAATTCATATTAACATCAGCTGAGAAATCATCACTGCCAAACTCTCGCTTTGACGCGGGACCGCCGGCTGCATCACCTGGTCGTTTAGCACCGCGAGGTGTTGTTGCTCCACGACCGCCTCGACCTCCTGTACCACGGCCTCGACCTGCGGAACCACGTGGCTGAAATCCGCCTCCCTGAAAACGTTGGTACCAGGAGACCCTTTTTTCACACACAATGTATAGTATAAAATAAAAATGTAACAGTAAAACCTAATCTGAGGCTTTCCATGTGTGCGAACAAAAGACATTCACTAACCGATCTTTTTCAGAAAAAGTATAAAAATCATGGTGACTGTCAGAAACACTCTAACTATAGCTTTACCATCCTAAAGTTTTGGTGTTACAATTGTGTTTAATCAGTTCTAACCAAGCAAGCCGTGTGACAAATCTTCAAGCAAGAAGCAACAAGCTGGAAATGAAATTTGGAGAGTGATGCCAAACTTGATTAATCTAGGCTTTCTGGGTTATCCAAACTTCTTAAACTTTAACCCCAAGCATGAACTCTAAACCACACGTTCAGTTTTCAGCTTAATAACAAAAACAAATGTCTCGCGATCTGTGATATTTTGTGTTCCTCATGATACCAAGTCAACAATGGTTAAACAAAACTTTTTTTGAACCCATATAGGATTGATTTAACAAAGAACTAATCTCTATAAACTTAAACTACTGCCTGTCCTACTCTATATTAATATCGTTTATTTATGGAGAAAAGTTGACTTCCATGCGAATTTCAGTTCAGCTTTGCAGTATACGACTGACAGTTTATATATTTATAAGGGCATCAACTATAACGTGTAAAAAGTCCCATCTAAAAGCATACTGGTATGCCACCTCGACCTCCTCGGCCTCCTATCGGCGGTGCACCATACCCGTAACCATAAGGGTCAGGACCATAACCATAAGCATCATAACCATATCCATAAGCACCTGGAGGTGCTCCATAACCATATAATTCTTCATAGCCCGCTGAAACATATCATTTCATTTCATAACTGTTGAAATTCAAAAACATACAGCGTCCAGAAAATCATCAACGCAAAAGATCTTTAAAAATATATAAACGGGAATTATGAAATGAAAGCTATGACCGCTTAAACATTACCGTAGGGATCATAACCACTATAACTAAAATCACTAGGTCCACCGAAACCACCACGTCCGAAACCTGGTGTACCACGACCACCTCGTACGCCACGACCAAAACTAAAGTCACCAAATGCACCACGTAGGCCACCAAAACCTCGGCCGCGTCCACGCATCATTTTTTTCTTATCGCTTTGGGGTTTCGCAAGAGAAATATCAATTGCAATTCCTTCCAGTTCTGTACCGTTCAGTGCTTCCATCGCCTAAACAAATTTTGAATTGAACCAACATTAATTAACGATGCTAAAAGTCTAACAGCCTAGAGAGACCCAGCAACAACCGAAAACTGAAAAATACCTTGATGGCGGGTTCTCTTTCCATAAAATGAATGAAGGCATAATCGCGAATTTTCTTTGCTCGATCAACTTCACCGTAAGCAGAAAACATTTCTTTAAGTTGCTCCTCAGTAACGGCCTCTTTCAAATTCCGTACATACAATACCTTCACTTTTGCCATCGTTTCTTCATCTGGTTCCTCCTGCTGTTCAGCCCAATCTACTACCAAATCCGAATTCCACGGTCGCAGCTTAAAAAATACGAAAATATCTAAGCCACGACAGTGGAATTTCATAAATGTAGCTTTAGAAAAAAAATTCAAAAATCACTTGCCACTATCAATAAACGGTTGCTGCCCTAAACTGACACATTTACCATACAAAACTGGAAGCTCGAAATGTCAGTTCTATTATCCAAGTGAAATTATCAAAAGTAATTTAATTCAAGAAATACTACCTTGCCAGCATGAATCTTGCGTTTTGCGTCTGATGCGGTCTTGTGATCACAGAAATCAAGGAAGCAGAAGCCACGATTCTTGCGGCTTTCTCCTGCATCAGGACTTGAATAAATTATGCAATCTGTCACGCCCTCTGAAATTTTATCAGTTAAGATAACAATAAATAGAGGGAAATTCCCTAAAAATGAGATAGTGAAGACAGAATCGCTTACCTGCAACAGTACGAAATGGATGAAAAAAGGAGAAACTTACCCGAAGATGTACAAAAGCAGTCTTCGAAAAGGCCAGGATGATCGGAAAATAATGAACCCAGCTGTATCGCACAAATACTAGGTAAGGGACGGACACAACATCATCAGTTTCACCAAAACCAAAAAACCTTTCCCACGAAAAAAAGCCATCTATTGAAAACGCGTGCGAACGAGATTTGGTACCACTTTTTGGGCCAAAATTTACCTGTGTGTTCTTTAAATTCCGCAAGAATTTCCTCTTTTGACTTCGATTTTGGAATGTTCCCAATAAACAGTCGTGTGTTGGCAACGCTCACGTTCACTTTCAGATTTTTTCCGGGCATTATTTCGTAACCATCAAACTAGAAACAGAGATCAGAACAAATGCAGCTGTTTTTTGCCAAATTTCTCTTTTTTTTCATGCTCTAAAAATTCAGCATTATTTTCCAGAAAGTGCTCAAAAATTTTATTTCCGAAATGAACTTTTCAAATTTTTATCCCACCCGAAGGTCTTATGTGATCAGGATAAAAGACGGAGACGGGAAAAAGAGAGAGAAAGAAAGAGAGAGAGAGAGAAAGATAATAAACTGCAATAAAGACGAATGAAACTATAAATAAGCACAAGAAATTACTTACAACACAATTCAATATTTTCGCGCTATAACTAAGTCCTAAGAGATTTTCCAGTTTCAAGTTCATGTAAACATCCACACCTTCCTGGGATAACAGCCGTTAACAACTTTCCTCAACTTATGGGATGAATGAAAAAATGTCTACTTTCCATTCTAAAGAGTGTTTGTTAATAAGTTTCTTCAACGCAATTCAACGTTTTACTTTGCTAAGGAACAGTTACTGCATCAGCACTACCAAACATCATTGATGGATGCGGGTTAAGACTACGTATGTTTAACTATTAAATTATACCTTCCAATGAATTCTATCTCAAGTGTGGTAGTAACAATAACTAAACAATGCATAGTGAAATATATTTCCAGAACCTCTAAGCAAGCCGAAGGATAAAGGTTACGTACTCAAGTTGGATTAGTAATAGACGTCCTTTTCGAAAGGTTGATTGGCTATGATTAGCACATTGCACAACGATGTGCAACTATGGGAGACAATATGCTGTATGTATGATCAATCCTGCAGGCATGTACAGACAGTGTCAGGAAATGCGCATTTTTTAAGCTGACTCATGCACCGGAAAAAACAACTCTTCATCTAAACCAAAACCATGGGCACGGAAAGAATCAGTAATATTCTATAATCACTATACCATAAGAATAGATCTTACTGAATCTAATCCATCTGGGGCAATGAAAGGCTGAAAAATTCTCAGCATGCACTTCCACCGGTCAACAAAAAATCCTGCCATCAGTACGCAACGCACTCATGCCATCAGTACGCAACGTCGAGGCAATCAAAAGTAAAGTTAAGCTAATACTTTGCTTCACAAAATATAAAGATGCTCTGCGCACACATAGCTGATAAAAACACAATGATAAAGTGAATGAATGAAGAAAATAAAACGTTGGCTGCTGCTGCTAATTTTAAAATCTTTAATTTCTACAATCACTGTGAAAAGATGCAAAAAACAGTGTGCAGATTTGTACACTGTTTGCCTTTACAAGGCAAAAAAAGAGACAGACAAAAACTGTAAACGATTTGCACGTATCACCTATATTTTGCTTTTGTATAAACAAACCTTTTGCACTTTCGCCTCTTAAATAACAAATTCCAAAATCAAGTGCTGCAGCAGCCAACTGGAACATCGTAAAAAGCGCTATTACCTTTTTAGCAGCCTCATAGGCTGATGTTTTGTCGCAATATGTTAGGAAAGCGTAGCCACGATTTCTTCCCGTTAATGGATCCATCATAAGCCGCAGATCCCAAATTTTTCCCATATCTTCGAAAAGCGTTATTAACGTATCTTCGTAAACCTCTTTCGGAATCTTGCCAATATAGATCTGGAATAGAAATAGAATGAAATACAAACTTTCCTACTTCATGTGATTCTGTTTCTCAAAAAAGAAATTCGTTCTCCACTTGTAGTTTCACGAATGAAAATTAAAAAATGATTTATAATTAGAACAAAACCTCATGTCCGGATCCCTGTGGACCTGCTGCTGGTCCATCCCAATCTGGTGGTGGTCCACCGTATTTTCGCTGGCCGATAGTCACTTCCAGATTGTATCCTGTTCGATCCAAAATCTCTTTGATTTTTTCGACAGAAGGTCCATTGACCAATTTTTGCGATAGAGCAACATTTGCTCCAAGCTGTCGCACTTTGTCCCGAAAATTGCGCATCACTGACATTAAAAACTGAGCTTTGTTCTGGACGCCCATAAGCTTCGACTCCTTCACCTGAAGGAACTTTTAAAAACTTTATTTCCCAGTATTCCGTTGACAAATAGAATTCAAACTTATAAGAAGTTACATCCAGACCGTTTTTCTAAGGTTCAGATATCAAGTTAAATTACACAATCCTATCAAGATAACGAACGTATTCTTTACACCTCTTTGATGATGAACAGTGCATGTTCAAGCGGAAGTGAACGAAGCATTTCAATAGCACGATCGTCAAGTTCTTGCGGTGACATATCAGTTGCTTCATATAATTCAATCAGTGCTACAGCCACCTTTGGCTTAACACTCTGTGCTCTCAAGCCTTTGTAAACTTCGTTTTCAACAAATTCCGCTTCTTCAATTTCTGCTAGCAAAGCATGAGCATCTTCCGTTTCGCCCTGAAATATACACATTCACTTCTTCACAACTAATACACAAATAAAAACTCATTAAAAATGCGACATCAACACATAGCTTCTCAAACGCTCTGAAAAATAACTTACATCTCCAGATGCCCCAACTACACTAGTTGTCTCCATCTTAATATCAGAATCCTCCTTCTTCACTTCATCACCGTTAACCGTCGTTGCTTCTTCTTCTTCTTCTTCTTCTTCTTGCTCTTGCTCCTGTTCTTGTTCTTGTTCTTGTTCCAGCACCTGCTCTTCCTGTGGTTCAGGCTCTTCATCCAAAGCTTCCTGAAGAAACGGAAAAATAATTGTAAAAGTCGCATGAGTACAAGATGGGAACTGGACTTTTTCATAAACAACTTACAGTAGCTACAAAATATGACTAGATCCAATAAATTTGTTTGGAAACTGCATCCAATGTAATTTCAAATTAAATAAAAACTTACATCGGCAGATGTTTCCATTTTCACTTCAGTCATGGTATTATCTTCACCTGCCTTTTCTTCTTCCTGAAAAAATTGATACCTGCGAACAGAAGAAAAAATCCTGTTACAACCGTAGCCGAACTTGAGGATAATCTTATCTAATGTTCTGAGGAAGATTGCCAGATGCACCCGTTTACACAAGAAAGTTTGATAAGCAGCGCATCATTAAGCTTTAAAATGAGCAAAGTTAATAACACAAAATATGGCATGCGAAGCAGCGAACATTACCGGACACTGATTCAGAAGTCTTTAAGCATGCTTTTTAATTGACACCGAAAATCCTACTCAGAAAAATTTAAAGACCGACCGAGTCGATACGTCAATTGCTTTTGTCACTGCTAATTTTTGCAAAGACTCCAAGTTCCCTTCCTCATATATGGAAAAATCAATGCAGCACTATTTGCCTGATGGATAAAACACCCCGTGTAACTGGTGGGAGTTCAAAAATCACACAAGCGGAAAGAAATCGAATACACGATCTACCCAATGATATTTTTGAAAGAGCATTTCTTGATTCCTTGACCGCATGCGTAAAAACTTACATGTTTCTCGACATATCATAATTCTCGAAAATGTTGGCAACTTAGTAAGACAAATGTGGGGAAAGAGAGGCAAATACAGCAAAAAAATGCATCACCTCCGCATAGTAAATAAGCATCAGAGTTCGCATTTCCAGCTGTATTCTAAGCTGATCAAGCAGCATTACTAAGTCTCTGAATTACAAAAAAAACCTACCTGCTCTTAAGATTGTATACTTTCTAATCCCCTACTGTCCTTAAACTCATAGGCAAGCATGAGGGATGCACTATAATTACATAACAACCAAAAACCACGGAAAATTAGAACGATATAAACATTCGATTGAAAAGAATTACCAGAACTGAGGAAAGATCGAAAGTTTAAAGATTAGAATGCTTTAACATTAATAGTTTACTTGGAAAGTGACGCTTCGAAGCAAACTTAAAAGTTAAATAAAAGCCAAAAATTCGAACTTGTGCAGTTGTAGTGACAATTCTTTCTTCAGTTGCATTTTCTTCTTCTACTACTGGTGCCACAGCTTGTTCAGCATCATCTTCTGCCGACATAACAGGTGCAGCGGCAACTTGTTGCTGCTTTCGTGGACGACCACGAGTCCCCTTCTTCTTCATCGTTGTAGCAGATGAAAGTTACGGTTTAGAAAGCGACACACAAAAAACGAATAACAGTAACAGCTTGCTGATGTAAGAAAAGCCTTTGAAAACGACGGGCTGATGCACCTTTTGAAACGAATCTGGCAACCCCTGGAATAGTATAAAAGAGACGTGCGCGAAGCACATGTACGTATGCCCATTAGGTGGCATGCGCAAACATTTAGAGAAAGAGTAAGTGCAATTCACGACGCACACAACGTAATGCATATCGCAACAAAAAACACTCAATCAATGAAGGAGAGGGGAAGAGCACATTTTGGCAAATTATCATAAATCCGCCGTGAAACATGGAAATTACACGAATTGTTGGGTGGAATCTTTTACCTGTGAGTAGCATTAGAATAAGTTACCCGTGGGAATGTACAGTATACCCACAACTTACCCAGTAGTAATTCCCACCCACAAACAACAGAACATCACCATCGATAAAGCAAAAAAAGCGATGAGTCATCGAGCATGCGCGGCGCGTCGCCTAACTCTTAGTAGCGGAACAATGAGTCACGTTATATCACTCTGATTAGATCTTTGCGCAAACCTCCGTCTCATTCTTTTCTTCTGTTAACATTTACAACTATTGCTTAGCTTTCACTATTTGTGCAATGTTCAACGAATTGTGCGATGCTTTCTGTACTTTCGATACCGTCCTTACACCATTTATTTCAAACTTACTGCATTTCTCATTGATTTAAAAATCAACCGTTTCTATCTTTTCTCCCATAACTCGGGGGAAAAAACCTCCAGGGAAATCCTCATCAGTATCTTTTGCTAACATTTCTTCATCAACTCTTTTATCACTTACAAATATCCCACAACCAATCTATTGCATGTGACATACAATATTAGTGAATTAATTGTTCATTGGATGGGAATTTGAACGATAGAGATATTTGCAGAGATAAATGGGCATACGGTATTGTGAAATATGAAGCGAGCGATACGATGAAAGGAAGCTTTTTGAGGAAAGAATAGTATAGGAAGTTGACCAGATATAGAGGAGAGGTCATCCCATGACCTTGAGTTAGTAAAAACCAATGGGATGCTATTATTGGAAAATAATGCTGTTATGAAACAGAATTCTTCAGTGGTCGTGACCTCGAAAGAAGCAGCTCATATATATATGAGATAAGTGTGTCATGAGAGCTACAAAAGGAGTATATGCTTTCTTCTATGCATTGCTGCTTTTCATATGATCATTTTCATCTTAATCATTAACACCACTATCAGAATGATAATCATATGATTATTGCTCTTCTAATCATTATTTCTCAACATAACTTACTTTCTTAACAACATTTGCATAATGTAAAATTCGAATTATTTATGTGTTTTATCATCATTAGTGTAGTGTCAACCTCATGCACCCAATGAATGCTTTCAGTCCTCGGAATAATTTTTGGGAGGCTCCCCCCGATATTTCTCGGTATTCTTTATAGCATTGATCACGAAGATATTCGGTCAATATATTTTGTTCCCTGATCTTTTATATCCATAATTAGATTCAAAATAACTCTCATTAATATCCACATTAAATAATCTGCTTGCATGATTCATATTAATTGGGATGAATCATGAAAATGTATTGCTGACCTCACTTTCAATTTCAGTAATTACCAAGTCGTATGCCTTATCCCGATGTTGCAACAGATTGAATAATACCTACTACTTTTATTTTCTGCTTCGAAGAACATCTCAAGACAGCTTTAATTTTTTTTTTTTTTTGCAACAAAAAGTAATATTTCTTTCATTCTTTATTGTTCCTCTTCTGTTTTTCTCTATTTTGATAGATATATTTGAATGCACACACAAAACGAGGCTATAAAGAAGAGGAGTGATGAGGACAAAAGATTTGGCCAAACTGAGAAGGATACCCTAGAGCATCTTAATTCTACCACATTTATTAGATGTCTACTTTAAGCAACCCTAAGGCATTTGTAGTTCTTAGAGCTTCAATTTGTTGAGTAATATAAAAGGATCATGAGAAGTGTACTATTTATTATTGTTCTCATAGAATGAAATTAAGCCAATTTCATTTTTCCTTTACCTGTATTTTCCAATAATTTGAAGTTATTTTATAAGAAAATTGCTTTCAAAAAACGAAAATCTGCTAGTTTCTGATAATGTTCCAATTATTAGTTTACATTGTTAAAAAAATCTGAGGACCAGCATTTCCCATAGATATTTTATATTCCTGGAAATTTGCAATAAATATGCAATTACCCGAGTTTAGTTTTTAAGCTACTTGAGAAGAAAAAGTGAATTTAGAAGTGAACATATAATTTAATTCTTGCTAAATTCGAGCACTTTTTCAATGCATAGCTAATGTTTTCTATTTCATCGTACTCCTTCGGTTTTTTCAAACTTTCATTTTGTCTTTTTTCCTTTACTTTTCATCTTCATCCCTTTCCTATTTCTTTATCAAAGGCTCTAATCTCCGTTCTGTTCTTTTTCCAATATCTTCTACGATTCAGAATTTTCCAGATGCATTTGAAAAACGAAAAGTGATGCTCTTTGTCAATGCATAATTTAAATGGAGATTACTTATCTCTCAATTTTCAACTTTATTGAGTTTATCAGGAATGAGGGATAATGAATGTACACCATATGTTTTTTATATGATAACTACTATTATATAAGTTTTGTCTTCACATTGTTGAAGAAATGAGCGGCAACTCATTAGAAGCTTGAATGTTTAAAGTAGATCGACCAAGTTCAGTCTTTGTGATCATACGTTCCAAAAACTTTCAGCGATCTTTGGGTAATTTGATAGGTCATTACTCAGTTCCAACTCCTGCCTTCCTTGAAATTTTTTTTCTTTTAAAAATCACTGAAAACCATAGATGTGAAAATCAGATAATCAGTCTATTCATTTCAGAGAAAAGATTGTTAAGTGCAAAAGTGGGCACACAGTGTGGTACAATGGCAATTAATTGTGGTAATTGTTGCGGAAAAACCGGTTCACTTTAGCGGAAAGCTTCTGAACAACCGCAAGTTGAGGATTTTTATGACCTTGAATAATGAGGTCATTAATCTCTCATCAGCTCACACCTCGTTATAAAATTATTTGCTACAAATCATAGTTTGTCTGCTTTCACCGGTGCATTTTAACCGTGAAATGTTGGCATATGTTACTGATAGGTTTTGATCGATAAGACAAAACATTACATTTACGCATTTTCCCTTTCTGATTCCAAAAAGTTATGTTGCAAATTAAATTTATAATTCCAGTTCAATAAATCAGTGACAATTCGATAGAGATAATGGTATAAAAGCTTCTACAGTTTTAGCCTTCTGGCCTTGCTCAACACTTCAGTTTTTGAAACCATTTGAGAACAATTTAACCTTTTTCAGATGTAATAGAACAAATGCTTAGTCATTAGTTCTGCCTTTTTTTTTTTTCTCTTCTCTCTTTTTTCACTAAAATATGATTTCCTTTATTTTTTTCTTTGTGGAAAATGATGGGTGATAATGATGTATTTAATTAAAAATATCCATTGAACAATAAACAGCATGAGGTCAAAAGAGCTGTCATTTCATACAGTTATCGTCCCTTTCCAGACATTTCACAATTTCCTCTCTAGCCATTAATTATCAAAAACTACCGCCTCTATAAAGGATGCGAAAGGAAGCATTGTAGTAACTATTTATAAAGATATTTAAAGTGGAGGATATTCCATTCCCTTAGCAGTTTGGGTTGCTTAAATTAATCCTTGAATTAATGGAAGAGAGTATCTGGTCATTGTCATCATCATCATCATCATCATGAATATCTTGTTTATATTGAAAAGGGAATTGTCTTCTGCTGCAAATGTAATCATTTTTTCTTAGCTCTTTTATTCCTTTCATTCTAAAAGAATGGTAGCATGATATCATCATCTTCAAATTTAACAGAAGTTTCCTTGGAAAGGAAAAGCACAGCTACATACCTCCGTTTGTCATTACTTTCATCATACACAACAAATGATTGTCATTTACCATAACCATATGTTGCTTCAACTGTTCCACTTTTAGTTTATTCTTTTCGTTGCTAATAAGCCTACTTTCTCTGCATATTTCTCAATTATTTCAATGATTACTTTGAAATAATCTATATGTAAATCTTAGCCAAAAATGTAGCAGATGCTTTGTGCAATTTCGATGATAGGAATTGTTTTAAGTGTATTTCTTCCGATCCTTTTGAAGTTGCTTAAAATGACAGATGTACCAAACTTTATAAACAATTAAAACTCGCGCTTTAAACATTGTTGTATTTTGTCTTCTGTAGACTAAACATATGGTTTTAAAAGCTTTTTTCCATTCAGATTAATTCAAAATGTTCACATTCAAAATTGTTATTTGTTTTATATTGTTACTTTAGAATCTAAATAATGCCATATTTTAAAATATGGAATGAAATTGTAATTTTCATAATCAGGAAATCATTCTACTTGTAGTTGCTCTAAATGTTAGCAATATTTCAAGTGAAGGATTACACATCCATTAACTGTTTCAAATGTTGCTTTTCCCATTTAATGCTTTAATTTTTGTTTTTCAGCAAATGATTCATATTTACCAAATAACAGCAGCACACTTAGCTTTTCCCTTACAGATGCTATGTTCAATAATAAATAAATTCGATTGCTCCATAAGAAGCATCTAATCTTTTGATAAAACTTTCAATGGACTCCTTTCATCGTATCTTAGTGAGGAGATAGTTTACTTTTTTGCAACCTACTCGATCCTTATCTTCATTTACTTTCATTGATATGTTGCAATTATCTTATCAATGACATCTGATCATAGTTAAAGGTATGAGAAAACATGTGCTCATTCTTCGGGATATGAGTAATAAAAATAAGTAAGAAACAAGAGGAGACATCATCAATACTGGAGAAAATATATTTAAGTTTATTTTCCCGTTTAAAATTGCTCTCTTCATGAGAAGTCTGTAAATTGAGTGTATGCATTCCCGGGAGATCGAATTGAAAGGGAAAGGGAGTAAGCACGCGTTGCGTGCATTTCCACAATCAATTATGTTTCTGCAGACAAAACAGAAAGTCATTAATTTTGGAAAAGTTGAAATTGTTGCCTCATTTCATGGTCTCATCGGAAGAGTAATGCTGAAGTGGAATCAAGTAGTTGCTTCTTTTATAAGCCAGAAAAATGAATTGCTTGCTTGATAGCTTTGGCTTCCTGAAAAAGATAACGAAGAACAGCAGACAAGCCTATATATCCTGATTGTTGAAGTCATTTTCACAGATTCTTGGCCCTGAATGATATCTTGTTTATTCTCAAACCTAACTTGGAAAATTCAATCGAGAAGGTTTGATTTGGATCATCTTACCGAAATCGGAAATCACAGCATGTTTGCGATATAACCTTTCTCTTAGTCATTTGATTTGTTTTTGTTATTATTGATTCAACGAACAATGCGAAGTTGATTCTTCAAATATTCTTAATCTTTTTTCTTTTCATTTGAAAGGTCATTTCTACATATATATATATATATATATATATATATATGGAAACTCATAAATCTAATGACAAATATCTCACTGTCTGCTTAAAATGTTGTCTGGGAATTCCCGCTGCTCTTAAACAATTTGAAGGAACATCGTAATGATAATTGTCGTCTTCCATTTCCTCTCTCCGATCGTTCAATCAGTGATTGATTTCTAGCAATATCAATCATCACTTTCACACCATATCATTTTATATAATTTATCAATAAACTATCATAGTTTGTGAGGAAGACAAAGTTATGAAAAGTTATGATTCAATTTCATTACTAGTACCGTTCCAGATCATCAGCATTTAAGTATACCAGACTCAATGATTCATTCACGATCAGCTTGTAAGTGTACCGAATATTTCATTTCATGTCATTACGTACGGTATGCCACAATGATTGTAAATTCAAAAAGATTTTTTTTCCCCTTAATTCAATTCTTTTTATATACCTTCGGAGAGGTAAAATTTTCAGGTAGTTATTCTCAACTATTAGGTGAAGTTATTGTGTCCGATGAACGATGTCTGTGCTTGGCCATCAATGAATAAATAATTAAGGCAATAGGCCTAAATTATAAACCGGATTTGTATGGTAGTAAGTAGAGCTCCTTACTGAGCCTTCATTTGATCAAACCTCTTCCATTATCACTGGACATTTCTATAATGAAGTGGGAAAGAGATAGTTAGTTCACTCAGTTGACACATTGACAGATAGAGAAATATTTCGAAGATTATTGTGGACGAATAAGCTAACTAATTTCTCGTTGCTAAGCAGGCGGATTCTCATCTGCCAAAGCTGGACATCATTTACCTCTGGACTGATCTCTCCTCTTCCATTTGTTTAGTCTATCACTCACCTCTTCTACAATGGTCACTAATCCTCGACTCTCTCATTGGAATTACCGAAATAATGCCTCATCCTCAACCGTCTCCTGCTGCTGCTACTGCCGCTCTATCGCTCCTACTGCTACTATTGCTTACTCTACGGTCAGAGGTCGACTGGCCAAGCGTATATAGGAAAGATGGATGAATGAGTATGCTTGAAATAGAGTGGCAGGACAACGACTCACTTTAGGAACTCAATGGACGACATTAGTGGACAGACATGTGGGATAGAAAGGAAAAAGAGGGTGGGAGATCTGATCCTATAATGGCAATGAGAAGAAAATGCGTTGTTTGGATGGGTTCGCTTTTCCGTGGTACAATTGTCCTCTGCCTCCTATCGTCCCTGAGGTCTTCTGCGGATAGATGGCTATTCATCATAATGGTTGTTGTTACGTTGATGCATTGTGGGCTTGTATCCATGTCTATTCTAATTCATTCTGAAATTTGTTGGCATTGTGTGATTGTTAGTGGAGCTAGAGAAAAGGTTTACCTTTAACCTGCATTTCAGATCGATCCGTACCATTCCATTAAGAGAGATGAACATCAGGCAGAATAGAATATCCTGTGATGATAGGACTTGAGCGAATATTTACTTTTTTCACCATCCTGCCATTAAACCCTCCTGTTCCTACCAGTCTAGCAATGAGTCAACGATTTCGACCTACAAGCCCTAGTTGATCTTGGCTTGCTTAAAGCTTCAGAGAACATATTACGACTTGTTCATCTTTTATGAAGCCGATACTTCTCTAAGGATATGCCTTCAACTTGTACCGCTTATATTCATCATACATTTACTTAAAGTTATATTTCTCTGTTTGGATAGTTCTGCCGGAACTGACAGACTGAAATGAGTTTTAGATGACATCTCGCTCTTTTCCCAATTCTTCACTTCTTTTCAATTTTTGCCTTGCAACATTTCGAGATATTTCGTAATCATTTCACTACCGACGTGTCATGTTTCAAGTATCAGTGATACACCTGAGCAAATTTCGCAATAGAAGAGAACTTTCTCCCGGGAAGAAGCAGGACATTTATAATTTGTGGAAGAAGGAAGACGGGTAGCTGCCAGAGGATGTCTTTATCATTACTGCATGGGAATTACCCAAGAATGACACATCATCATCCACTCTTTCGCAATTTAGCAATCTGATCAGCTCCCTTTATGTTTCCTATTACTCCTCCAACTACTATACCCTTCTTCCAAGTATCCTTCCTTCCTTCTCTTCCTCCTTCCATTCTAGTCCCATCACCATTACTGCCAGGTCATTGATGAGTCAGCATCATATTATCAATTCCTTAGATCTTTCTTCTACTGACTGTCCGCATCTTTCATCTCTTCCCAACGTATGTTAGGGAAGACAAACTGATTCTGTCCTAAGAATGAGTGTCAGTGTTACCCATTATTCTTCTATGAACTTGGAAAAGTATTTCGGACATATGTGCTATCTTTCACTAATTGATTTGATTGTAGGTATTGATGATGCTGTCGTAATGTGCTAATGATACGATGCGGTCTGTTTCTGGCTAATAGAGCATCCTTACTCTTCACCAAATGCGTCTTTGTTTCATAAGAAAGTGGTTTCAATACGATACTGTGTGCCTAGTTACTTATGTTTTCACTTCTTCACTGTCGGTTTATTTAAGATGAAGGGGAAAGTGACATTATCGAGTTAGTTTTAATCCTTCAACACTACCAAATGTTGGTTTCTACTAAGAAATGTTTGTAGAAAGTTCATGATTGCTGCCGATGAATCATCGGGACGTTGTCCGTAAGGTGTACTGACATACTTCTATCATTCTCCCTGACCAATTACTGGCCCACACTTATGAATTATTGCCTATGCAAAGAGAGAGTTGCTTGTTTGCTATCGTTTTGGGATGTGATAGCTGGCGCCTATTCCCATCCTTTTAGCATCCGGAAGAAGGGTAATTTGAGGTAATCGAATAGTCAGTTTGTTTACAATATTGGCTCATCAATTACTCTAATTTAGTATTTCGAGCTTATTTTGCTTCTATATCAGTGCTCGAGTAAGATCGGCAACGTTAATGAGTGCAGCGCGCTTAATGAGTGCACCGAGCATTGTTGACAGTGCTTCGGAATTGCGACCAAAATATTTCATATTACCCTTCTCAGATTTCTGTAAGATTCCCGGATATCTCAGTACTCTTGCAATATATACTGCTCGTGGTGTCTCCCAATAGATGATGTCATCATGGTCGGCGGTCTCATTTTTCCTTAACCATCTTTTCCAACTTTTATTTTTCGTTTATTCGTTGTTCAGTATTTTATGGAATCCTGGATGTTTTAGGACAAGGTATTTGTCACACGAGCAATTTTTTCCGATAGTTGAGGTCAAATGAGAATTTCTTTTTGGTAACATAACACTTGAGCTTAAAGAGGGAAGTTAGGCAGATCTTTACTTTTATCAAGAGTTTTGGTAAAGCGGAAGATTTCATAGCGCAGATTTTAATACCTCAGTTGCTTGTAGATGATTTAGAAACTCGCACAAGTAGTGTGATATTTGGCACACGACACTCTCGCTATGAGATCCACATTGAGGAATGGTATTATCTAATGATGCTTCCGGTAGGAGTTCATTTCAATAATTCAGCGTTATAACTTAGTGGAGGAGGAAATTGTTGTCTGTTGAGGTCTTCTCGAGGGACGAAAAAAGGATAGGGATGGGATGAGATCTGATTAGTCCAGTGGGTCACAGGAAGCAAATGTCATGTGCATTGTAAGTGGATAACCTCATTATATCATTTTGCTCTCAGAAATGAATTCAAAGCAATAGGGGAATAGGTTGGACCATGGTGGATAGTTTTTTTTTTTTTCTTTTCTTTTTTTTCCAGCAATTTCGTTTCAAAAATTTGAGGAGTTTGTTTTGGAATGTAGGAGGATGTTACATCAGAAGTGGCAATGGTCGTGCAATTCTTTGTCTTCCGAGAACATTGCGCTCTTAACTGATGGTTGTACTAAGCTGAAAAAGTGTAATATTTACTTCCTGTTACATTCAAAACATCCTTCCATGTCCCACTTTGTAGACCGATTTCATGAACTGAATTGAATTGAATTCCGCTTTAACTTTCATTTCTACACTTCTTTCTTGGAAGGGAAAAAACCAATACGACTGACGGTTCAGGAATGTTGCTTTACATTGTTGTAGAATGCTATGCAAACATATCTTTTGGTTGAGGATCATTTAGCTTTTGATTATGCGAGGTAAACGCATTAGTGAGGATTTCTGCGAGGAATCTATGTTTGTACAGTAGTAGTAAGTAGTACAGCAGTCTTCACATACTTCACTTAACAACTGTTGTCACAGCACTCTCTCGATCTATGTATCTTTTGTTGCGGTGAAAAGCCCAACAAATAATTCAACTCCTGTGTATTTGCGCCATCACTATTAACCTCCGACAAGTCCACTTCTCGGATACTTCTCTTGCTTTCAATTTTAATATTCAGTGGAAGTGAATAGTTTAGTTGAGTGACAGAGTGTAACAGATAATGATTGTCCAAGTGAAGTAAGGATTACCGATCGGCTGCTTTTTAGAAAGTTACTGCTACTGGAGGAGTTGAGGTTCCAATTTACTGATGTTGATCCAAAACTTGAGAAGTTCTCGAATTAGCAGCATAATTTGCTTACCGTTGCTGATACTTGCGCCTTTATGTGCCCATCAAATTCTTTATCCTCTCTCCCTACTAATTTCCTGCCAACTATCCCTTATATAATCATGTTAATAATTTCTGTACATATAAATTATCAATTGCGGCAAATCAAAATAAATCTTTCTGAGACAGGATAGTATTACATATCATCTCATTTTCTCTCATAATTTCGAGTTTATAATTCTTTCCTAATTTGAAATATTACACTTTCAGGAGATACACTCTCACGTAAAACATTTCTTTCATCCTCTCCTTCCCGGTATTTCTTCTCCAAATGGAAATTACATATATTTTCTAAAGTAGAACGAGAGAGGTGCTCTTGCTACTTCCTCTTTCTTACTTCATGCTTCCATGAACTAGTGCTGGAAACGGTCATAGTTCAAATCAGGCCATTTAGAAACTACCGACTCTTTTAGCATTCCGTGTACCACTTGCAAGATGATACCCGGAAAAGCTCTTCTAATGAGTGTTTGTTTAACGAAAGTTATTTGCGCTTGCATTCGCTATTATAACTTATCGTCTCATCCAACGAGAGATGTTGATACGTTATATATATCCGTTCTTTCTCTTCACTTTCAGTCATACAATATTTACAAGTTGTAAATAATTTCGCAATCCCACCAAAATCCTCTACTCTTTTAAATTCTACAAATTTTGCAAGAGCTCGTATCCGTTTCATCTGCATGAACAAGTAAATTTTCATATCTTTGTCTGTAAAATATTTTGCATATATTACTGCGGATAGATCGCGTAATATCTTTCTTCTCCGCTGGCCACTTTTTCAACGTACTGTCTTGCGTTATATGTCATATAATGCGTCTGTATTTGAATTTGCAGAAAGGAATTGCATTTAAGACTTTTAAATTCCGTATTACAAACACTGACCGTGTCACTTTCTGCATTTCCTGATACATCCATTTTATACCGAACGTCAAAGTATTGTAGTTGCAGCGGCGTAAGGCCTAATCAGGCATTGTTTGTTAATTATAACATTCCATCATCTGCAATGACTGAAACAGAAACGAAAGTCACTATTGCCACTGACGAGGTTTTTTTTTTGCTTTCACCGTGCTTCATTATATAGAATTTATCAATCTACTAGGGGATCAGTCTAAAAAAGCAAATTGGTTGAGTGCTTAATACAGGTTGAACTGTTCTATTACAGTCCACCTAAAATTTAACCAGCATTTGTTGAATAAGTCTTGTTTTCCCTTTCTGTATCTGTCACATTAAGCCACCACATATCTGTCAGCACTTTATGGTGCTCGATGTTGTCTGTATTATTCCGTCTTAGTAAAGGAAGTTTTGAAATGCTTACGTTTTACGAACATGTATCCTTTTTTTGCTATTAGGTTTCAGTCGAGGAGTAGGGAAATGATATCAATATCGAAGATAATATGAGAAGAACTGACAACATTCATTTTTCTCGGAAGCAATTGAATTTATTGTGTCAGAAATTTAGATCGTACAATTCGGCTTAAGGCACAAAGAAGGAGTGTATTGGACATTAATGTGTTTCATGTTTCGTTTTTTCCGTTTCTAAAGCGTAACTGCCCTGCGAAGTTGCTCTCTTTCTAGGCTCCAAATACGAATTCACCAATGACAGAAAGCAAATTGCCAGCATCAGTCAATCCTGATGACGATATACCTGCTGTTGATGCTGATGTGAAGGATTCGGATACTGCTGAACTAAAGGAGGTTGAAGCAAAGGAAAGTGTGCCGGAACCGCGGAAGGATCCACGAGAAGATCCGGTCGGTTGGGTGAATTCACTGATTCCCGGTGCTGTCCATAAGGTACCAGTCTTTTCTATAGCAGGAAAATGAGCTAATGCTCTTTCATAATTGACCATTGACCACTGCTTCCAGCTCGATTTCAAGTTACTTGAACTTTTGGGTTCAAAAATTTATTAGTAATTTCGTCTTTAATTTGCAACATCATGAAGTCCAACAGGGAATTTCAAGTGGATGGAACATGGTCTGTTACGGCCTGTTTAGTTAGTTCCAAACATGAGTAACTTCGAGATTATGAACGTACTTGGCTAATGGGATCCAGTCAAGTCTAATAAGCTTTGCACAAGCGTATTTCACTTTCGATAACGTATTAGTAATATCATGAAGGGCAGGACACTGCAAATTCAAATTGAAAGAGGATTATTATTTGCAGGTAAACTACCGATTGTTAGACTGGGCTCAGCAATTGGCTATTGAAGAAGAAGACAAACGGCAAATATTACCTGGCAAAAGTGATGCTGTTACAAAGAATCAATTTTTGTCGTTCCTCCGAGATGGATCACTGCTGGCAAAATTAGCGAATCGACTTCAACCGGGCACTATCGAGACGATCCATGAAGGGAACGCGGCTAAAGATAAGGCAAATCAGGCATCTAACATCAACGCTTTCATCAATTTTGCTAAAGAAAAAGCTGGTTTATCCGAGGAGCAGGTCACTGTTTTCGTATCTTTCGATTATTTTCACTCGTCATAATTTATTGTGTCATTTCAAGTTTCACTGAACACAGATTACTGGTCATCTCATTACGGACAATTTGCAATGGAGAGGTGTAGTAGGAGTAATAAAGCAAATATTACTGAATTTTCCTTTCGTATGACATGGATTTTGACTAGAGAACAGTGACAAGTCTTTGTCTTCTTTGCTAGGCTAATTGTATCTTTCTTGAAATAAGGGGAAAAGTGATTACATATAAATAATTTACAGTCCGTCAATCTGTTGCTGCCTCTTGGTTGTATTGGTTCGGTTGCTTTTTCTTAACTTTTTGGTGTTGAAGAGCTCAACCGATTGTTGATGGCTGCCAGATAGCTTCAGACTAAGCGAAGGACTCAAGTTCATTGTACTTTTGATACTATGATCCAGTGGGGTTGGAATAGATCAGCTTATGAACAATCCATCAAGGGTCTGAGCTCCGTTTTCCCCGCGCCTGACAGATAAAAGCTGGTAGTATTACTCATTCTATTGTAAAATAGTCCCAATTGGTTTGAAACAACTGTGGAAGTCGTAAATTGTGTGCGAGCGGTTCGCGCAATCAGAAATTCTTTTGTTTGTTCAGTGAGGGAAGAAGCAGCAACTGACGAAAACGCGAGCAGGGGGGTGGAGGATAAGGTAAATGAAGTGTTTGTTGATTGTTAAAGATAAGGATATCATCCGCAGATTTTCCGGATACATCATCGAGTCACATTAAAATGATGTGAATCCAAAAAGGAAGGAAGAAAAGAGGAAAATAAGACACATCATTTTATGATGTCGTTGCAGTTCACTGCTACTCTAGCGAGATGAAAGCGCTGTGATGTCAAAGTTTATAAGAACAGATATGGAAGTTTCTGGAAAATTAGCTTAATACTTTATTCTTTTGGCTAAAGGCCAGATGGTTTGTTTTTTCTTTTTTTGAAGACTATCAACATAATTATTGGCTTAATTAAAATCAGAAAAACAGTTTGAGAATGCTACCTCGGATATCTTTTGAGAGATTTGTTCGGTGTGAAATCCTATCACTAGGATTTTAATATAAGATAATATTACACCTAATAGTAAGTCGCTCTTAGCAGCCAAGCGGTTTTAATATTATCTTATCTTAATTAGTTAAAAACGATGCTGACGGTTGATACTTTTATTAGTAGTGAGAGATTAAGGGCTTAAAGTGAATTATTGAATATTATAATTGGAATGGATGAGGTAATAGTCGGTCCTTTTGAATGGAATAAATTCTAACGAAATTGTTTTTTATGTAGGTAGAAGGAATTTGATAAATTAGATTGCAGTTCATCTCTTGTCTTGATTGGCTTGGTAGGACACTGAGTCTAAACAATGGCGGAGGAATAAATTTGGATTGTGGCATGGCATGGTTGGCTGCTCTCTGTCCCTTGCTCCTTGCTATATAGCTTCAGCCTCTCATATCCCAGACTCAATAAATCATCAAGCACTGACGAAGATGTTTTAGTGCAAGTGAGGGGATATGAGATGGAAGATAATAAGAAATTGATTCATTCATGCTTATCCGATGAATTAATTTATCCATTCTCTTCGTTCGATGCTGATGATCCATTGAATATCCTAGCAGTATAGTTCCTCTTTCTAAGGTTCATTTGATTAAGAAATAAATCTTATTAGTCAATTGACTGCAGATTATTTGCTTCTCAGTAGAATGTATTCATGTATGCAGAATGGAGAAGAATGATTGGTGGATACTATGGCCAGACTGGTCTGTTATATATGTCTCTTAGGCTGTTGTATATTGATAAGCTGTAGACATCGATCTTCTCATTCTAGACATTTTTTTTTTTGGCCATGAGACGCTACTACTCCATACAAAGAAGCTACAACCGAATTGCTGTGACTGGCACGCCATCCTAAACATAAACAGCTATTTGGCCATTGCAAAGCTAAAATAGATTAAATTTTTGCTGCTCGCTTGGCTTCAATGGCCAAAAAAGAATTGAGAATTGCGTAAATGTTAGGATTTTAATTTTACAATGCAACCATTGAGAGCAGAGACGTATCTTCCGGGAACGATTTTAATTAACAAAATTAAGGAGTAAATACACTCGAGACGGTATGTCGATCTGTATTGCTCAAATTCTATAAATGAAATATGTTTACTTTTTTAAAATAATTTTCAGAATAATTTTGAATATGATGACAAAACGAGTGAACGTAATACTCTGTTTGACATCAGAACTTTTTACTTGTCATTTAATTGCAAGGAATTCGTTGCAGGTATTTACTGCTGCGGATCTGCAAGAGAAAGGAAAAGCAGGATATCAAGCAGTATTTAACACACTTATGCAGCTTGCGCTCAAGGCACAAGGCATTTTTGAGCAAAAGGTTGTGTTCTTCATCGATAGTTTCACTTTTTTTTTTTTGATAAGATGACTGGTCCACGAATTGATGGAGGTTTTTTCTTTTGTTTGAATTTAATTAATAAATAATTTGGTTAATTTTAGGGAATTGATGCCGAGCAGCTCGTTCAAGCAGCTTCACAAGTGGTGCCGACAAATCTTGTGCAGACAATTTTAAATTTTTTCAGACGAGCACAGCCAACTCAGGTTTGTTCCAACAACTCTTGGTACATTGATTGGTTAGTACTGGAGCGGGAAATAATTGTAAATACATTTTTATAAATGTTATTCACTCACTCTTTTGACTTCATGAATATATGATGAGAAGTAAGTATGGAACAAAACAGAATTGCTACCACTGAAACGGTCCCCGAGGACTTGTTTTTCTTTGTTTCCCTGAAGTATGCAAAAAAGTTGATGCTCAAACGGGAAGCGTCGATGTACCGGCTGTTGCTGTTCATTAATATCTAATTGAAATGAAAGAAAATGTCTTTTGCAGACGCCGAAAAAACTTGCAAAAGAAGCCGAAGGGAAAGATAAGGCAACAACTGTTGAAAAGGTTTTTCTATTTTCTGCAATTAGAAACTTTGTCAGAATGAAACTGTACGACGGATAATTAATTGCAATATGACAGAGTAGTAAGGAATACCTTGAAGAATGATAATCCACTACGATATGATTACCGGGTGGGAATGGATTATTCATTTCACAGAGTTCTACGAAAACACTTCTGGAATATGATTGTTGTAAAAGTATCACTGTTTTCTAAACCCTATTACCCGAAAAAAATTTGTTTAAAGAAATAGGAGCAGTATGGTCTGCTCTGATGGTAATGATCGATGCCTTGTAGTGAGTAACGATCAAAAATAATCAGTGGGACAATAATGAACAATTTAAAATCACTGTAGGTTGTGTTTATAGGTTGTTGAAGAAAAACAGACGGAAGAGGAAGTATGCAAAAAAGTTGAGGCAGGAAGCGTCGATGCACCGGCTGTTGCTGTTCATTGATTTCTAATTTCAGTTCATTTGCGAGAAAAAAAAAAAACTTCTATCTCGAAAATATTTCAACTTCCTGCCGATATGGCTTCATTTCAATTTTATTGTAAGTTCACGGTAAATTAAGTGTTGTTTTTTCCTAACCGTAAGAACAAAAAAGAATTAGACTGAATACTACATCGCTTACATAACGATTGTGCGACTTTAGTGATTAAGTAAGTTGGAGTTTACTGGGGACACTTTATTTCATGGATTTAAATATCGTCGTTAATGCTTCACCGTTGAGATTTCATCGCATTAATTATAATCGATAGCAAAATGAGAGAAACTTTGATGGTTTTTATTTCCAGATTTGTCTATCGTTTATTATTTTTGTCTATACTTACCACTCATCATAGTATTCAGAATATGAATATTTTTCAATTGACTGAATGTATTTTTGAATAAGACTTGTTTATCTCGATTAAGCATTACCATAATTAATCGAATGAATATGCTTATCATTTATTTCCTTAAAATGAGGGAGGTTTCTGAATACTATAACTAAAAAAAAAAAATGTTAAATGGAGAAAGCCAATTCATAAACTTACCAGTGTAACTATTTTAAATTAGTGTACACTTCTTAAAGTCTATTAAAAAAGGCCATGAAGTAATACTGCTCAAGCCTTTTTATGGCTTTGATTGTGTACTATTGAAATAAGAGATGTTTGAAATTTAGATGAGGTGATCCTGTGCGATACACCTGAGATTTTCTTTAACACTTATTCTTGCTGCTTTTCAGGTAATGTCTCACAAATTATTTTCATTCATTATATTTTCCGAACTGAACCAATCAGCACAATAATTCAACCACTTGTCCTCGGCGTGTGTGTGTGCAATTCAGCTTGGATTACCTGAAATAATTTTTCTTCTGTTGTGAGGGATTCGGGATATGAGAAGGAATCGATATATTGCTTATCGACAAATAAAAATTTGAATACGCAAATAATCTTTTTTTTATATGAATTTAAATTCCTTCAAACTTACCCCGATTCACGCAATGCTTCATTACGTTTTTTAAATTATGCGTTGGCTACAGTTATTATTTTTTGATAATTGACAGATCGAAATCATTTTTTGTGTCTACGATCAATTCTACAAATAACAAATCAGAATTTAATTTGATTACCGGCGATGTTCCTTGTTTTATTGTGCTTTTTTCTCTCTCAATTCTGTTCTAATATGTTTTGTTATGAATGATTTTTTTTCCGTTTTACCACTGCTTTAATTATGAGTTGAAAAGATTCTTGCATTCATCTAATTCTTGGTGGGGAGGGGCATGATGAAGGGAGACAGAAATTTTATTACCTTCTTAGCTGAGTCTCCATTTTAGTTTTTCTTTTAATTCCTATGAATTCAAAGAAGAGATTGCTGCATGCGTACCTGCGGTCCACTTATTCCCTTCATGTCATCTCAAGTTTCAAATTCTAACGGGATAGTGAAAAAGCTTTTGTGAGGAAATAATGATTGTGTAATCCGTAAATGATGATGTTTTCTGCAGGTGTGACTTGTGATTAAATGATTGATTTAATTGACGGATTTTGTGTCATTTTTCTAAAGGTTTTCCACGTAGATTCAGAAGCTGTAATGAATTTTTACTCTTCATATATAATTGGATTGCTATACGGTATGCAAAATTATTATCTGTTGATGATCAGGTTGGAAAGCTTTATCGATATTTTTATTGTTATACCTGTCGGCCAAGATCGCACTTCCTTAGTCGTACTGTGGACACTGTAAGTTACTGTTGTGATTGATCCGAAATCCTCTTAAATTATTCAGTTCCCAGATAATTTATCCGTAGTGATCTTTCGCTGAATAACAACAGCATGTGTCACATGATCTTGTCTCTGGATTGTGTCCCGTCATGCGATCACTTCGTTCCGCTCTTTTTTTTTTCACTGATTTTTCTTCCCTCGCCTTCTACAAGAACACTTATCCTCGTACCATTTTTAACCAGCGTTGATAATTCCCTTCGTATAAATAAACAACATCGGTCCTAATGAGATTCACCACTCGTTGTTAATACAATATGATTGGTATGAGGTTTACATGCGTCTCGAATCACGTAATTATGCCAAAAATTAGTTGTTACAAACGTGTACCCATGCAAAGTAATGAAGTAAGAAGATGTTATCAGACTTCACTTGAACCGTAACTTTGTTGCATATTTCGGCTGTTCTTTTGAATTTAGTAGCAGAGGGGAAGGTTAGTGTAAGCAACGGAAATACAGATTCTAATTGGGTTACATTTGGAAAATTATAAAGGGAATCAATTAGTGGGTATTTCTGGAGGATATGTTGAGTAATCGATAAGTGCATTCACCCTTAAGATTAATTCTAAATAATGGGAATACTTCCGAAATGTTAAAATCTTCCCTGGCAAATAATTGTCATCATTTTATGATGAGCGAGATAATTTTCATTGTGATCTGGTCGGAATAGTATGCAATAGAAAGATTAAGCGATCAGGTCGATAGCGATCAGATTAGTGATGAGATCGGGTTTGGCTGATAATAATAGCTTATGAAGAAGAGGAATTATAGGATGTTAGTCATTACGAGAAATGATATGAACAGAAGAATCTATGAAGGATTTCATGGATTTGTCTAAGGTATAAAGTAGCAAATAGTTTGGGTTCATCGATGGGCAGAAGCATTCAAATTGCTAAGATTGGTCGAAAAAGTTTCAACGGTCGCAAAGGTAAGTATATGAACATGAGTTGTGCTTCTTTAGTTAATAGAATTAATCCTTCAGCGGGAACATTTTAGAAGTAAAGAGCTATTTTGTTAACTTTTGAAACGAAGCAGATGGAGAATTTCTCGCTCGCTTAGCTTACGATGGAAGGCCTGCAAAATATTTTATGGTTTGGGGAAATAAATTGTTGGTATATAAAGGAATTTGAGGAAGAGAGGTAGTCAGCATATATATAACATTTATAGCATTAGCTGACATGGTTACCGAATTCTTGGAAATTATTTCGCATACTGTGCTTTTTAATTATGGTGGTTATCCAGCTGAGACATTTGATACAGCTACCTACGGAACTATTTTAATCCATGTAAGTGCGACGTTAGAATGATTTATTTTTTATCCATTCATCGATCAATTTGACTCAGCATTTACACCTCGAGAGTTCTCGATATCATAAATTCATGAAATCTGCAATTGCAAATCGACCAGTTCCTCAAAGAATTTTCTATTATTTTGAAATGACAGCTTTTTAGAATAATCATTTATTGAATCTTCTTCACTCTTGTTTTTGAATTCTAGAAATGTCGACTGAAAGAGGTACTGGATTATATGAGCAATGCATTGCAAACAATTCATCGGTGGATAAAGTTCGATGAACTATCCCACTTTGCGGCGTGTATCCTTGATAAGGACAACAGAGTAGTGGTGGAAGTCATAATAATCATTGTGGACATACAGTATTCTCAACTTAGGTCCAAATATCATCTCTGCCTTTATTCGTTCTGAAACACGGAAATATTTGAACCATTTTTTTTTTTTGAATTACAAATTCATTTTTACTGCTGGAAAAATAGACAGCCAATGATGACCTCTGATCTTGGCCAGTGACTATCCATTTCAGAGACGTATTGATGAGTGAAGCAGCTGATATGAAACGACAATTTCAGCAAACAATTCTTACATTACAGCGTGGATCGTATATCGAGGATATGAAAAATATCTTTCGACACGAAGGTGAGAATGATTATACGAATACAGACAATGAAATTAATTCCTGGATGAATTGAAAAATAAGTACCACAGTGGTATTTTTCTGACTTATATAAACATTTCAGAAGTGCGCTTTGAAATACGTACAAAACTTCGAGGCAATTGCGAAGCAAAATTGCAGAAACGAGCTGGAGTAAGTTGTCTTTATTAGAAAGCTTTCATTAAGTGAAAATCTTCATGACATGATTTCGTCTTCTCTTTCAATCCTAATTTCAGGAGTGTAAATGGGAAAAGTATGATCAATGTGCACCTGAGAGTCTACGTCCTTGCGGTAGACGAATTGACAGCAAACTGGTTGAGGTTTTATACTTCTGAATATTAATTAAATGACCAAGACGGATCAAGTTATTTACAGTAGCTGATCCCCCGGAGATGATGCGACTGTATATGGTTACACATATGCACCTCTAAAGTGGCTTGAGATGGTAGCTCTAGGTGCTATTTAAATTACCGATAGCCAGGCGCTGTTAAAAAGGATTTACCGTAACAACATTAGCTTCTACCTCTCGATTAAGAAATTGGGTAATGAATGAATTTAACTGATTGAAAAATGTTGCTTTAAACGACATTTGCTTACAGATTATTGCAATGATACGCCAGGTGAATGAAATGTAATGCATGCTGGAGATACGTGAAAGGGTAGCGTGATCCAGAATGTAACTATTTCAAGTCTCGCAAAGACCGCATTTGTTACTTCATCGCATTTAAACTCACCCAAAGCGTATTTCACGATCGGTGTTAATCGGCCGTCCTTGCGCGATTGTTCATTTCAGAAACGAAACTGTCGAGATACTGGATGCTTTGTAAAACAACAAATTTACTATAATGGCAGCCGTATGAAATGATCAATTAAATAACCCGTGACGGCATCAGAACCCATCGTTATTATCGTTGCTAGTAGGTCGATGTTCCAAACGGAATACAAAAACTTTATCTCGATAAAAATTACAGAAGAGCTTGTGAATTATTCTAAATTAAATTTCCGAATTTTAAACATACCAAATATAAACTTTAAATGGGAAAATAGTGAAGAAAACTTTTCAGAGAATGCAATACATATTATGAACAAAAATTATAAAAGAGTTTGTGAATTATTCTGAGTTAACTATTTAAACTTCAAACGTACGAAATACAAACTTTATTAATGTAGAAACAATAAAACTTTTTAAGAGAATATTAACTATGAATAAAAATTGCAAAACTTCTGAACTACTCTAGGTTGGCTTTTCAAACTTAAAGCACGCCAAATACAAACTTTATTGATGGAGAAACAATGAAAACTTTTTAAAAAATCCAACATTTACTATGGATAAAAATTATAGTAGAGTTTGTGAATTATTTTGGGTTAACTTTCCAAACTCCAAACATATCAAATATAAACTTTGTTGGTGGGGAACAATAATGAGAATTCCTTGAAAATAAAGATGTGAAAACCATATGAAAGATGAAAAAGTTTTTAACTGCTAGAAGGAGTGAATTCTAAAACAATACATGCAGGTAAACAACGAGACAGGAAATATGAAAGTGAAGAGGAGGAGATAAAGGACAGCAGGGAAGTTTTGATGTTGTAACAGACGACACTGAGATGTTTGTTAGCTTTCGAATAGAGCCGTAAAATTCTTGAAACTATGAGTCGTCAGTGCCAGCAACCATAGTTTGTAAAACGGGAGATTAGATAAAAGCAGCATCCTTATAAATTCAACAATAACATCACTTCTCCATAAATTATCTCACGATATGTAGTAGATACTGCTTTTACAAATAAAAAAAAAAAAAAAAAACATCAATGATTCAAGTATGACTGATAGCAAATACACAACGATGTTCCTTTTCAAAGATATCCAGGAAAAACTCCAATACTGATAATGCCTTTACTTTCCCCCGCACAATATTTCTGATTCCATTACGGTAAAAAAGAAATCTGGAGTTTTCCTTTTCAAGTAGTCAAAAATATAGCATAAAAACTGCAACAGAAACATTCGGATGTTGATATTTTCGCTTATTAATAGTTTACAAATAATGATGTTTACCAAACTCCAAATTATATCGTTACTTGAAGGAAACAAAGCTATAAATGCTATTGTTTCCTCCTTTTTAAGTCGGAAATTCCACGCATGTTCAGCATCGAAAATCCGCATTTTAAGCATTAAATATAGAAAGTGACAGTACATATCGATTTTGACACTTGTTCTAGAAGCATAGAGAAATTCTTTTCTAGCATATTTCAGTTTCTAAAAGAGATTGTGAACGGTATCATGCCTTGCGAATTTTTGATACTGTTACATGGTGAACAAAATATTTCATAGGAATTGTTCCGACAAAAAATACTTTAAAAATCATAACTGCGATAGATAGATACAAGCGAAATTATACGAAAAAAGAACCAATTGCTCTAGGCTTGATTCGAAAATAATTATATCATTCATATTTTCCTTCTGGAAATGAAAATGATGGAACTTCAACGACAAGGAAAAACAAATTTTTTCTACAATATTCCTTGGAAAATCTTCAATACGTACTACTCTTGATAAGGAACGGAGAAAATGTCAAAAAAGTAAATGTCAAAAAATTTTCCCAAATATCAAAAATAAAACTATGATTTCAAATATCTTAACGCTAAATATCTGCAACAATGAAATTCATTTTAGCAAATATTTAAAATGAAGGGGACAAATATCACCAAATGATTTTCGATCCCTTCCCGCCTCACTCAATGCATATTGACATTTTTTATCTTATTTCAGTAAAGGACACCAATGCTCACATATACCTATCTCAATGAAGCAATGACCGCACTACAGATATTAGAAAAAATGAGGAAAAAACATGTCTACTGTATGATCCCCTCTTCTCAGAAATGGTTGAAGTGTACTGTATGTATTCTGAGATCATCAAAAATGCAATCCAAACAAGAGATCAAAACAAATTAAAATGGTACTTTCTAGATGGTAGGAAATATAAAGACTATTTTTTATGAGAAGTAAGCACTGATTCTAATAAGGTTTAAACTGGATCTGATTTTTGATTCCTCATTTAGGACTAGTGTTCCAAATCTTCAAAACATTGGAAATAGGACGACCAATAAGTCTAATCGCCCTATTTACAGCGTTTTGAGGATTGATATATGTAGAAACAACTCTCATGTTCCAGCCCCCAAACGCGAAAGTGAAGGTGCGGCATAGCTGTCCTTCATTTAATATTTGACAATATCGGATACAAATCCAGTAAATAAATTCAACAAAAATAACTGAAAGCAGATTAGTGGTAGAAAAAATTGAGTGACCTCCGAAGAATGAGCTTCCAATTAGAATTATTAATATATTCCATTGAAATGCTTCTCCGTGAATTTTACAGTTCAATGAGGAACGGCAGAATATGCTGTTTTAAAATACATAAGTTCAAAAAACCGCTGTCCAGCAATGACTAACGACGTAATTATCTTCTTGAAAACAATTACCTCGTTTTTTAATCATGAGAAGTGCGATAAGAATCTTATTAGAAAAACTGCAAAAATCTTCGGCAAAGATACAACTCAGAGCTATAACAATGGATCATTCACAGAAAAGTAGTTTGCTTACTGCAGATTAACATGTAGAAATATTCAAATAGTTCCACTTCATTCTAGTCAACATACAGTGATGAATGCAGTCAAAAGTGAAGTGAACTGTATACCTAACTCAGGTATATTTTTCCAGCAATAAGGAATTCAATCAAAGAGACATGCCCTCAGTCAGATTTCTCTCATACATAACATCATATATAAAGATTTGGAAAAATGACGCGAGCAAACACATAATTTCGATAGTAGTTCGGCGAGATCAGCTGAAAAGTTGTGTACAACATGATACATTCTGCATATGTACTGAGGACATAACTGTAATGGACTACCTACTGTCATAAGAATTTTGCTGTGAACTGAAATGAGTGTCTCGAATCTAACGCATTAATGAAAATTATGGAACGTGACAGAAAGAGTACCGCATTGCAGAAATATCACAATTAGCAACGAGACAAATGGAAAATGGAAATAGAAAAGCAAAGTTAATCAGAAATAAGTAATTCCTTTTGCACAAGAAATGCTTAGGAAAAAAAAAAAAAAAAAAAAAATGAGAAGCGCAGCTCAAATCCAGTTGCCCGCTAATTACCAGTACAATCCATAAATTGATACGGGACATTCTTATTTGAGAGACCCAATACAGCTAAATTATCGAACTTAGCAGTTTCAAATGATCCATTAAAGAAAATATATGATAATTAAAAACTGTTTTTGACAGTAAACAATAGAACACCACACTGCCACAAAACAAAGCAAACACGGATGGAAAATATAATCGTTAGCGTGCAACACCCGAAGAGGACAATCTTCACAAATGCTGCAAAGAAAGCAAAGACAGCAATGCACGAAATGTTTTACCAAAGTTCTTCGTGAAGATACTTTTACTGATTCCTTCTGACTTCTTCCGACTCCGCTATATATCTTAACAATTGCGAACATCTGAGATGAAAGAAGTGCATTGCTGTAATTAACATAAGACAGAGCTAATTAAAAAATGGAGTGGAAAGACAGGCGAGTACTTCTGCAACATAAAACTCTCAAAATTACTTTGAAGAAGCCATCCTGTCTTTAGAGTGGAAAAATAAAGAAAATTAAATAATCAGTGATCTATAATGCAAGCCACAAAAATACGCGGCGTGAACTGATCAAGACAAAAAACAAACAGCAACATCCGCCCAAAAGTTTAGATAACTTTCCACAGTGTAAATCACGCCGAACGTTTTAACTTCTAGATATACAAAAATAATATAAAGAAAGAAAACCACATTACTTTAAAAAAAGAACAATAATATGTGCACAGAATAAGTTTAAAGTGCATGAAAATATGTAAACTACGACAATACTTATTAAATTTTTAAAAACATATGGATAAAGGAAGATTAGGAGCTGTCCAATTTCTTGTTAACTTCTAATCTTCTTTACACTTAATGACAGGCACCAAATAATTCGATCAAAACTACTGAAGACTGTAAAGCTTCAAAAAATTTGGAAGTAAGCAGACAAAGACAAATGACACTAAAATCTTCTTTAGGATGAGGCTTTTAGTGTAAATGTGTTTGCAACGTACTCACTTAACGTGCTGTTATTATATACAAGCAAAGTGAAGCAAAAAAGGCAGTAAAAGTAAAGGAAAACAAAATCACAAAAGATCCGTTAAACAAATTTCGAAAGTTAATAGGAAAATAGGAGTGCCAATGAAATTAAATAAAAGTAAAAAAATCAAACAAAAATCACAAGAGTTATTTGATAGGGAAAAGAAGAAAATGAACTATTTACTGCAAAAAACTGCTCGATATACCAATCATATCGCATTAATCTATGACGGCAAGATGATGCGAAGAAAAGGAGAAAATTTCACAACAGCCTTAAATAGGAATTTCAAAAAATATGAAACATATGCTTTCATGCTTCAAACTTTTACTAAATTACTAATCCTACGGCATTACAAGAATCTTGTAACCCGTTTTCTGCTACGCTTATTTCCATACAAGCAATAAGCCGAGTTGTTACATATGCAAAGGTGAATGTACAACGTGCCAGGAAATATAAAATATTTAAAAATTAAAAAATTCATAGAAATGCTGTAAAAAAAAATGTTGCGAGCGAAACTCTCAACACTTGCATGTCTGAAATACCCGCATTATAATCCAAAAGAGAACTTGCGGTCATTCTTATTCAGCGAGTTATGAACTCGGTAATACAGCAACACAGTGCAACGGTGTCACTTGCAAGCTGGAACTGCATTTATTCCATTTTGGTGTCTCATGAAGCTTCCCATGTCGTGCCATTCCCATTTTTATAACTTCTGTAATCGATGATAAAGGCTGCTCATCACCTGAAATTGTCTGGTTGTTCGAAATACCTCGTACAACAAAGAACTTTTCGGGTAACTACACATTCTACTCAGAAACAAATTCTATGACTAATTACCTAGAACATTTCGCAAGCCCAAAGTGAATCCTACTTCTCAACCACCTTAGAATATATTTCTGGAAATGTAAAACACTACTTGTGGAGACTTCAGTTCTTGTCACTATGGGCTCGATACACTGGCGTATTTGCTACATTAAGGCATCGAAAGACATTGTTTTTATAACATGTCACACACGGCAGCTCTCACTAAAATTCTAACCAGAACACGATGACGACGATGACGCTTCTTCACACCACATAAATGGTGGCAACGGTACGACTTTTGCCTGAGGTGATTCACTGAATTTTGCGCCCGCGAAGTTGACATTATCCGGTTGCTGCTGCCGTCGAGAATGTCGCGCTAACCCTTCAAATTACTTCCATGTTAAGTACTAGCAGATAAAATATTCGATGGTAAGCCTATCAAATTTAATGAAAACCGAAGAGAGCTTCCCAGAAAAACTGATACAATCAAGATAACAGATTTACGAATATTAAAAAAGAAATAAAGACGACCTATATCATTCTATGTACTTTGCATCCCATAACAACCGTAAAGTTCTCTTTCCTTATTTTCAATATTCAAAGATGTAAGAAAAAAGAAATAATTAAAAGAATGAGATGAAATCCCTGCACCACTTAAAAAAAAAAAAAAAAGGAAAAAGAAAAAAGATCAACATTATTCCTTGTAATAAAAAATCTTATAGAGCAAAACACTAAGCATCAATCTAGAAAAACCACATATCTAAGTAGCCGCAGGAAAAATTACTTCTCTCTGTTTTTCTCTTCGGCGTCACATCAAGAGAAAATGGTCTCTTCTGGGAGGCACTTTTAACTGATGATGTATCTTTTGAAGGTAATTGTGGTCGAAACATGTTAGTGGCTGCTGGCGCACTAGAAGAGAAACAAGGAGTTGCTGCCATGGAAGTAGGCACATGAACCCCCGTTGATACACAGGATGTTGCATGTTTTGGATTTTTCGCTACTGATGTATCGATAGCTGGCAAAGAAGCAAGTGGCTCAGATTTCAGTCGGTGTTTTGAATTATTCTTCGAATGATTCTTCTGCTCTAAATTACCGCCTTGCGAATATAAAAGACCACCATGTCTAACGGGTTGCTGACGGGAGTGTTGTGACGTCTGAAAACAACAGTATGCAATTTCAGATTATGAAAAACTGCCCTTACCAATTAAAATTTATAGCAGACATTATTCAATAAATCGTTCGATATTGCGCAACATCCTCAGCCAATCAAACAAATCCTTGCAGAAGATAAAAGGTCTACAAACTTGGAATCCTCTTCCAAAAACGAACCATTTAAAAAAAGAATACGATCTAAAAAATAAACCTGATAATTGATCCTACGTATTGCTTCAGTGGCAACCGGTGTTGTTGGTGCACTTACAGAACCATTAGGGAAAAGCAAAGCAAGTGGAACTGATGACATCGGATGCATCATTCCCGATGATACTGGATGCATGATTCTCGATAATACTGGATGCATGACTCCTGATGATACTGGATGCATGACTCCTGATGATATTGGATGCATGACTCCGGATGATATTGGATGCACGACTCCTGATGATATTGGATGCACGACTCCTGATGATATTGGATGCACGACTCCAGGTGATATTGGATGCATGACTCTCGATGATACCGGATGCATAACTCCTGATGATATTGGATGCATGACTCCTGATGATACTGGATGCATGACTCCCGATGATATTGGACGCATCAGTCCTGGTGATATTGGATGCATCACTCCAGATGACATTGGATGCATCATTCCCGACGACGTTGGGTGCATCATTCCTGATGACATTGGGTGCATCATTCCTGATGACATTGGATGTATTATTCCTGATGACACTTGATGCATAATTCTTTTTGTTGTTATAGCTGAAAGTGAAGAATGAACAAAGCTATCTGATTCAGTATAAGACATTTAATCAAAACAGCTATTTGTCAAATTTCACTGTCATAATTAGAGTAATACTGCAATAAGTATGATATCAAAAATTGAAGATTATAGAGAGAAAAACGTGAGCAAATACCCACTGAATATATTTTTGTATCTAACAGGAAGTACTTACATCTTAAAAAGCATCCAATAAATGTTAGTAAAACAAAATACACCACCGCACCACCGCGGTCGATATACAGATTTAAAAAGCAATGCTCTTTTCCACACAGGCAAATCAAACACCAAATCAACAGTAGGAATGGTTGCTATCAAGGCGTTATCCAATACAAATCAAAACGTATGAAACGAGAGGTAGAACGAAGTGAGCTGAAACAAAACTATAACATTACGATAAATATCACTGTGCTATTGTTTGACTCAATCCATCCTTCTATCCGACGATAAGCATTTCGACAACTGACTTCTTCTCATATCTACTACACTTATCATAAAATGACAAATTAACCATATGAGTGTAGTTTTCTTTTAACTTTGTATGTCATAAAATGCACAAAGAGATACAAAGCTGAATGATTTCATATGTGAATGTCTTACATAATTTGAAACATTAGTCCTTATCATAGCATAAATAGAGAAGGAATCTAAGCACCTCAAATACTTTTTGTATACTTAAATTTCTATGCGAGAATTATCTCCACTACTTTCTCCTTGAAATAACTCAAGCATTTTCCTTCTGTTCTATGATAATATGGATCATTTAAGTAATAACTGAAAGAATAACCGAATCTCATTATTTCTTACCACTATGTTCTTTTCTGAAGCTCATTCTCTATAACAAAATAAAAGATCATATCATCAAGTATCTCATTTTCAATCTCGATCGCTAACTCAATACAGTATACTTACCGCAACTAATACCAATCATATTGCTCATTACCTTCCGAATGTGCAAAAACTTATTACAGTATATTGTAGATGCTTGGAGAAGAATGTGAAATGATAACAATAAGAACTGACATTAAATCCACCACTGTAAATTTACGGTAGTTAACTGTTAGTAACAATGGAATATAATAAAAGTAGCATTGTCATTTCGAAATATGTTGACGATGATACGTGTGCTATCGCATTGAATCACATATCGTACATACTTCAATTTTCATCAATGGATTTTAGAATATAAGTTAAAGTTAACAAGAAGTCTTTAAAATATGTCAAAAAAGCACTTAAACTGAAACTCTTTTAATTATCTCTATTCATTTAACTTAGTAAGCTCACAAATTCATCTTAAATTACAAGGAAAAAAGAGGAGAAAGCTGAAAGCATCTGATGGTTAACAAATTAATATTACGTTGAGAAAAATCGGCAACACGTTGACCTTGTTAGTATCATTCTATGAATAATTGTTAAGATATTAACATTTAATCATTTATGTAAATATACCAAATAATAGCTATCAGCTATCAAGAATTCCTCCTGATCGAAAATAATGGTATTGGGAAAGAGTTAAGGACAATGTGCAAGAAAATCATAATTGGGTAATTGTAGCTGATAAGAAAACATTTGCAAAATAAGTATGCTTAATCAAGCCTAATTTTATACTTAACTTCAGAAGAAGTATTCAATGCTTACGGTAACAATATAATCCGCCTACAGTATACTTACAATAACAGTATTACAAGAATCATCGGGAAATACAGTGATAATTGTCAGTATCTGTTGAACTAAATGAATTGCATTTGTGTAACCGATGTAATTAAGTGGGCTTTCCATTTTCATTCGTGAATGACAACGAACTCATTACTGTAATGAGGAGGTGAACTTTGTGACCCTAAAGACTGAAGACGAAAAATACTCGCATTCATATAAGCATAAACAAAAGAAAATATGAAATTTACGTGAAAAAGGAAGTATTTAAGTTCACGTTTACGTCAAAATATCTATAAAGAATGCATGTATGAACACGCTTACACTATTAGAATTAGTAAAAGAGAATATCACATGAATAAATCGTATTCTACGTCAATAACTATCACGTAAATGAATCATACTCTACGTAAACTATCACGTGAATGATCTATTTTAATTCGGTAAAATCTTCGTAGATAATACGACATAGGTACATAACAACTGCCACCATTACGACAACAAATCAACGACCAATTCAATTGATAGTAAATGTATCGATTAGAGATGACGAAATATCCTGTAATATAGTAGGGTTAGACGATCATACAAATAAGAAGACTATATGAAATGTGATTAGACATGAAAAAAATAAGGAAACGAAATGTTAGTGGTAGAGTGAGATGGGTTTGAAATCGGTTGACTGACAATCAATACTAATAATATGTGTCTGTATGTATGTGTGTGTGTGTGTGTGTGTGTGTGTGGGTGGGTGTGTGGGTGTGTGAGTGTACGATAGAAGAGTACGGTTGACAAACTACACCGATATGTTGTCACCTGATTGACATCAGGTTGTTGTACGACATTTATAATACCGATTGAAGATGGGAAGTGTTGCGGATAGTAGAATGAGAAATATCTCTTGTATCCGCATCCTACGTATCATATTATATATTGAATCAATGAAAGGCAAGCAAGCAAATATTTCAACTAAAACAATTTACAGCATTTATGATAGGTGTTAATTTTTGTAATTCAACGGCATATCATTGTGTTTTTGTTCACTGTAACAATGTAACAACTAATCCTTACGTGTTTTACGTAAGGTTAGATGTTTTACATCAATGTAAATCAATAATTGATTTAATAATGTGAATATGAGATTCTGACAATAATGTTGATGTAGTATAATTTATTTGATGAAAAAAAGAAAACTTTTATCAATATTTACTGAATAGCTAATGGCGTAATCTAGGTTAATTTCAGTTTCACGTTACGCGATTTTTCATTTGTGGTTTGAGAAGTGACATGGTGATCATACCATTTTTAAAATTGATTTTCAGGTGATAATCGTGTTCACGAGGTAAGAGAATGAACAAGCTTTGGAAATGGTTAATTGGAAAAAGGAATGAGTGCACAGTTACTTACTCTCGATTCGGTGTGCCTGGTGAGCATTGCATATAATCTTCTGTTCTTTCTCTCTATTAGTACAACAGTATGTTTGAGGTAGCATTTTTACACTGTTTAACTGTTATTATTGGCGTGTGTTTGTCTATTTACCATATCGTTTAATTGAATTATTATCAAAGTTCTTCAGTCATTAAAATCTGTTTTTGATAAAGAAGCACAGTTTTTCTTGCTTGCTCGTTATTTCTTTAATTTGATGAATAATTCACTGTGTGCATACGATTCAACTACCTATCTAATCTTACGTTTTAGGTGATGTTTTGGATGATCGTCCACGACCATCAACTATCTGTGTCGCAAAATTCGATGATAATGATCCGAAGTTTATATATTGTAAGCTTTGTCATGCTCAGAAAGCTGCTGTGGTGAGTTTTCTCGTTTCAACGGAATAATTTAGTTGGATGAGTACATGATAATTTTTCTATAGATAGGGCTGAACATTTTTGTTCCAGGCAGTCGCTGGATTTGGTATGTCGTCTGTTATTCTCATTTTCATATCCGCATTTTTCGAATTTGACTGGTATAGTCAGAAGACAGGAGTCGATGTCATGGCATTAGGTATCTTATTTGTTTCCAGTTTTTTTTTTTTTTTTTTTTTTTTTTTTTACCGAAGGATCGAAGTACATTTCCATTACTACTGCTACCGGGAGATGTTGTGAACAGAATCTTAATAGTCCTTTATGTTTCAGACACTGTGTATTTTGTTCTTTGTCGCATAACTTATCCAGTTTTAAATAGTCTTTGTTTGCATATCTATTTGATTTATATAATTGTTCGACTTTTGAATATTCTTCTAATCTTATTTTCTTCAGCCTTTCTTTTCTTATACCTTGGGATCGGTATACTTGTTCATTATCAAGTAATCGCTGGTATCAGGAAGCAGGCTGCTTATTATCTCCTACCGTTTATTGTAACATATATTGTTTCAATCGATGCCGAAGCTTTATTTATTTTGTAAGTCTTTTTTTTTCTGGATAATTCGACCTACAGTGTAGATGTAGTTGATTTACAAATAGTCATATATGAAAATTACAGAAAACCAAGATTGAATTTTCAACAACTTGACCTAGAATAAGCTATTTCAATTTTTCCTTGCATTTATCTCATCCTTGTCCGAGCTCACTATTGCTGTACATGATACCTTTGCTTTTTTGACAACGTTTTAGATCTCGGTTGTTATGCATGATTGAAGACCATGGTCGGCACTTTTCATTTAAACAGTTTTCCATAATAATATGATGTTTCAGTATTCACATGCTGCATATACAGTCTCCATCACTTGATTATCCTTTCAAGGCAGAATTAAATGTTATTTACCTATTCATCACTATGCTGCTTATTATAATATTATTTCAAGGATTCATGTTAAAAGCTGTATGTCAGTGTCGTTATTATCTTTCCTGTAAAGAAATACATTTAACTGCGTTGAAAGTTGCAGAAAGCAGTGTAAGTTGTTAATCCGACCATCAGTTTGTTTGTAATACTAAAGCAGTACTTTCATCTTTGCATTAAGACAAGTTAATAGTGCAGGCTTAATAGTTGGATCAATTCCTTGAGCTTATGTGTGAATGTTTCAGCGTACGAAATATCCTGGAATCCATGTTGTTTTCGCTTCGCCAGGATCTAATGTGAATCATTCGATGAATACTGCCAACGGCAATAGAGTAGCTGATGGTGCAATAATCGAACAGGGGATTAATTTGACGTGGTAGCGTGCAGCCGTACACTATTATTGGTAGTAGTTGTCTATCAGTATGGTATTTTACTTAAGAACGATGGTCAATTTTTGAAGTTATCGAGCATTGTTATTCGTAGACAAGTAGCATTTTTGCTCGTATGATATCAAAATTTCTATCACCCACCTTCATTTACCTTCTTTTTTTCGATGTTGGTTGCGCTTACCCATACTGGAGAATTGATAATCTAAACATTCTATGTTGAACGACACGTGGTCAATGCCTGTCGTTTCAAGTTCATTTTTAGGCCTGGTTCTGAGATGTCGGCGAAATCTGAAGATTTGTTTTATTCTGTTCGCCATCCAAATCAGCAAAAGTATTTGAAAGTAATCTGAGTTTACAATTGTTTCCGGAAAGTTTTCCTGTTCGTGGTTCAGGTCAGATAATAGTACATTTCCGACATCTTCTAGTACTGACTTTTCAATTACTCTGTTCTTTCATTCAATTTCTAGTCGCGAGCGCCATCATAGATAACTCGCGGGAAACATACTTTTCAAACACTCTATTCAAATATTGTATCCATTGTTGTTTGCTTTGTGCAAAGTTTCTTGGAGACCTCTATTTTTGCCATATGTTTTGGTCAGAAGCGCTAGCAGCTTTAGGTGCATTCAAAACTGTTTTCTTAGTTATTGATCATTTCAAATTTTATTGCGGGTTCTGCAGTTTTGCAGTTCAGGCTCATTGATTTTACATATTCTCATGCCGAATGTATTTTTTATGTTGTATAGTTGCCTTGTTTTTAAGTTAAATTGGAAACTTCCAGTTCGCAATATTGCATTTTGTCTATACCATATAATTTCGTAGTTTATTTGAGAGCAATATACAAAGTAATCGATGTTTGTAAAGAGGGAGTTAGTAAGATCGATTTGATCTAATTTTTTGACAGGTTTGCTTGATTGATGAGGACTATGGTTATAAATTGTAACTAAAGCAGTGAGTATTAACTTCAAAACATTAACAACCATAAGGTGTTGCTATTTTACTGGGAACTTATAGTTTGTTATGATCGCCTATGATTATCGTTGTTCAAGATACTATTATCTAATGAATTATGGTTCCCATACAGTTAATCCAAATTCTGTGGACATAATACACTAACTTTGGGATGCGTTTTCATAAGATAAAAAGTGATGCTGAAGGACTTCAGCTATTACGTCTGGGAGAAAACATATTTTATGCATAATGTTACATTGTGCTGAAGAATGGCATTATGAAGGAAAAGGACAAGAGGATGATGCATCACTATTTAAATGGCAATAGCCATCTGGTTGAGGAGTATATGAGAAGCAACAGCAGTGGCATTTATCACCGTGAAGCACACAATTTACAGCAGGTATTCTGGTACCTAATATCTGACATAGCAATGGTTCCACATATTGATACGCTGGCCCTTTGCTTAGTGTTACCAATTCAGCAGCCACGTAGCCTGAGACATCACATCCATCCGGTGGTGGCACTACATTCGGATACCTTTCCTGAATTAATATAACATCTATCAATTCTCATTTCGTAAATTCTGTGCCTTGCCAGCAAAGTTTAGACTCACATCAAAAGTTCCGAATGGTATCCATCTGTTGTTACCTACCAAATTCTGGGTTTAGTTTTATTTTAAAGCCTTTTTTTTAGGAAAGCTAAAATTACAATATAATTCTCTAAAAAATATTTACAAAAATATTGTAGTTTCAAGCATCATAACAAAACGACGAAGAAATGTTGGATTATCTACATAATATAGTTTAGGAAAAGAACCGTAAGATCTCGTAAATCACTAGCTGAAAGTGGATCGAACATACAAGCAACATCGGATCCAGAGCATGCTTCTGACTCATAAGCTTGAGCTAGAAATGATTTTGACCTCCTGAAAATCAATGTCAGACTGTAAAATTATTCGATTTACAAATTTGTTAAAACTGCTTGAAAAATAAGTGGTCAAAACATTGTTGTGATACATTTTGATGATTGATAGGATGAGCTAGGCCTACTTCATTGTGGAATAATCGCATGAAAAAAGGCCAACTTGCAGCATCTAATTCGTCGGCTACATTTGCCACAGTTTTGGATGGTGATACGCTTATAGAGTGGATGCTCCAAATAGCTGTCCGAATTGTTACGCAAAAAGTTGAGCCCAAATTTGATTACTTTTTTAGGTGGAAGCTGCAAATGAATTTTTTTTAACCTCGTTCCTTTCAATTTTTTTCTTCTCAAATGTCCAAACAATCGAGTTCTTCACATAAGTTAACCTGATAATTTCATTATTTAAGCGGTACAAAGATATCTTCGCAAGCTGGCCAGGTAAAATCAGGTAATAAAAATGATTGAGATATAATCAGTAAAAAAGAAGGAAACGATTCAACAATTGATATCGGATGATTGAAGGTTTTTGCTTGATCATGTCTAGGCCATCATTACTATCAGAGGATGACTCAGACGAGATTAATATTTCTAAATCACTAACTTTACATCCAAAATTTTTAACACTTCTCAAAAAGCGAGTGATTGCATCAGCCAGATCACCGTGCGGTATAATGCACTGAGACCATTCGGATAGCTCGTCCTGATGTTCCTCGCAGCTCATACCAAACAGCGCTTCATCGCTCATACCTGAAATCACTTCAGGTTAAAAGGATTGATTTTATTCAAAATATTTGCTTATTCTGCTTCAGCAAATACTTGATTTTCAGTCGCAATGATAATTAGCCAATTTGGAATTTAATGTTAGAAGTGAACCGAATACTGAGAAACTGGAATAAATGATGGGAATTGTATTGACTTTATTATTTTTGAATTTTAATTTCTAGAATTAATAGTCTAATATGGGAAGGATTTAATGTACGAATTATATTTATTAATAGGAATATTCTCAATGAGATGTTTAAACAACCCAACATTTTTTAAACACTTTATGGGAACATTCGAGTCATTTTCCCAGTAACAAAAACTTTGATAAATGCTTTTTTCGGAGAATTATTATTTTCTTGAAGTTCTGATGGGTCACTTTCTTCAAACAAACAACGGATGTTATTTAAGAAGGAAACCGCAAGAAAAAAAAAAAGTCTAAACACGATCTATGATCTTCTTCCTCTCTACAACTAGTTTGATCGTATTGAGATGCGGTCATAATACCGTGACAAATTTAGTGATTCTGCGTATTTTAACCCTTTGACAGGTTTACATAATAGAATTGCTAGTTTGTTGTGATAAAAAGAAAAAGAAATGAAGATTTTAACGAACCAAAGATGTAAAAAAGAAGCCAAAGAAGTGGATTAGATAGAATCATTGAAAAGACAAATCTTCTTCCTGATAGCTACAATTACAACTAACAACAGCAATAATAGCAAGTCCATTTTTCATCGTTACGTCCCACAATAGTTGAATTTTCGGCTAACCATTAATCTTATCTCACTCTATGTGTAGCATGTCAATAATTACCAACCAACACATAAATAAATAGCTGTTAAATGAATAGTTTGTAACAGCTGTTAGGCGCATTTTGGACTATTACAAACATCCAATTTTGTTACAGAAATCTTTGAGAATTTTAAATGACAGAGATGAATATTAATTTTACTCCTATATTTCAAAATCTATTGTTATACTTCTATTAGTCTAACATAAAAATTTCCAATATGTTTAATAGACTATCTCAAGGTAATTCTATGAGCTTAATTGAAAGATAGTAGGTAAATTAATTTCAATGAACTTATTATCTTTAATTTTACAGCAATATTTACTTCGCCCTCACCTCAGTCCTTCTTACTGATGACCCTGAACCCTAAAAGTCGAATGTGTATAGATGAAATTTTAAAGAGTATGGGAAATATTTGTGTGAAGAATAAGAAAAAATAACTAAGCTTAATTTATATAATTCCAAAGAAAAAAAGTGAATAAAGTGATATTTCATGCATAATCACAAACTGGACAGAAACTACTAAGTTCGGTAAGATTAAAGTATGATATGCAAAAATTTGATTATTAAATATAATATTAAAAAAATATGATATCCTATAAAGCTTCATCCTTGACTTTTGGACTGAGTTAAAATTTAGTTCCTCATACGCCGTTAAATCATCCAATTTTACTGCTTTTGTTGATCTTTTTGTATCCAGTGAACGACAATTTTATTCAGTGATCACTCGTTGATCATAGTAGAAATTGAAGCATAGCTCCCATTTATATCATTATTTTTTCTATTGAATCCAGCCAGTTCGTTTATCATGTTACAGCTAACCTCTGTTACCCTCTTCATCAACCACTGTTCTCTGTTATGGTTTAGTAATATTAATACGAGAAATGACTTCCAAACAATCCTTGTAATTAAATAAATGTTATCAGAAGAAGTGTGAAAATAACTCATTTTATATAAGAATGTAATTAAGTCAATACCAACGATGTCGGATGTTTTCAATAGTATTGTCATTATCTTTTCAATCGACCCGTTTAAAGGCATCCATAGAGTGTCCAGCTATACATTTGACCAGAACTGGAAAGATGATGACCTAATATGTTGAAATATTGTTGAATAATCAGAAGTTCTTGAATTCAGTACAGTATGATGTCACGAAAATGATCTTGTTCAAAATGACAGTTTCCGTATTTCAAATCGAATGAACATTTCGGTGATATAACGAAAGATATCAAAATGATCGTTCTATTACAGTATGAACTTTAGATCATTTAGAAAAAAGATAAAAGAATTAGCAATAACAATGAACAAGAAACGATACGATAACTTGACCTTGCGAGTTGTTACTGATTAGAGATTCTAATGTTTATATCTATTTCAAACTAATAGACATGATTAGATATGTTCCTGAATTGAATATGAGAGAAGTTGTAAGTTTATACGGATATTCAATCCGTAATATGAGAAAGTGCTGCATATACAGCAATAAGCTGAAAGGATCAAGAGACATACTAACAGCTACAATAAAATGGATCATCATCCAGGTATTCTTAACATCTATATCATTTACATCATTTTTCTAGAGAAAGTCACATGCAAATGTTGTAGTATTATCCGTTGTTGTGTGACGTGACAATTTGCTCACGTATCACGTGCATGCAACAAGTACATATTATATCTCAAATTCATATTTTATTTTAATTCTCAGAAATGATATCGTATGCGTTGTATTATAACTCGTTAAAAACTCAGACAGTTCCAGGTAAGTGTCATCAAAAATTCAGAGAATCCTAGGTAAGATGAGATTTGGTTAGATGAAATTAAACCAAGTTTCGTTGGATCATCGGATCGCTATTTTGGAGGATCTTTCTGTTTCATTGATGTGTACACTCATTGAAAACATATCTTATTTGAGTAGAAAATTATGATAAAATGAAAAAACTTCCTGATATGTACCTTTTAGATGAGCTGAGAGTTTTGTCTCGATTAGATCATACAATGATGTTAGTGTAATATTTCGTCTTTCTCGAGGTTTCCAATCTAAGTGACTTCTTTTAACCTATAATTTTTCCTGATTCGGAATAAGTTTACCTAATATGGACAAAGAATGAAGATTTGAATGTTGAGATTTCCTTCTACTCATAACTACTAATGATATTGTTTGTTACATCCTGAGAGTTTTACTGCGAGATATTATCACTTTCTGAAGTATTTGACCTTTCTCGATTAAGCTGTTGTTCATGCTAAGTGAATGTTTGCATTCTTTCTTCCTCATTATGCTCATTGTTTTAGGTAGTAGGTTGACATTACATGACAGCTACCTTCTATTACAGTTTTCATCCTTTTCTACCTCTTTCTCTCTCTCTCTCTCTCCACTGGGAGAATACATTTCAAATTAGAGATGGGTATACTCTCTGTCTCTGTCTCTCTCGAGTGCTGTCACCTTGCAGAAGCTGTTTCCCTTATTCCTCCTCCATTCTGATCACTCGGATGATAGAATGGGTCGATGGGAGTATCACGATCATTTTGCTAAGGTCATCTATCCCTCTTTTCGCCCGTCCGAGGATAGAAATATGGAGCGTGACGCTCTTTCCTCTTCTCGTTTTAACCTTTGTGTTGTTATCCCGCTTGGCATTTCCTCAGGTGTTTTCCAGAAATGTTATCGTCGACATCTATTCTCTTCCCTATTGTTCACACCTCAATTATCTCAGAATTGATTTTCAGGAGGACAGAGAGAGAAGTGAGAGACGGGATTATTATTCGTAATATTATCGGTGTTACTTCTTCCAACTGATGAATGATAACATCTATCGAAAAGACGATAATGTACGGTTAGCAGCTTCCATTCTCGTAAGTCTTCCTCTATCAAATTGTTTATTTACGTGTGTTTTTTTTTTGTGTGTTATTTCACATCTTTTTTTCACTTATTGCTTTATATTTGAACAGTAGAGGAATTACATAATAGTTTCTGATTAGACACTATGCTGTTTGCACTCATTGAAAAATTGGAAATTTATAATTAATTGTTGATGGTGAAAAGTTTGTGAGTAGCACTACAATGATCAGATATCCCGTATGTGTAGCATACCATCGAGATATATTAGAATGCATGTGCACAGATATTATTAAGACAATTTAATTGTTGAGAAAAGATATAATCATACATGACATGTAAGCTTTGTTATCATGGAAATATCATGCTTGAACATGCTGAAAAGTTAGCGCTTTCTTGGAGAGATTGGCAGCTCTCTGAACAGATTGTCGAATAGTTTCTTAACTGATTTCTGTAGAAGGAAATTTTTTAGAGTAAGGCGAAAGATTTTTTTCTTTGAAATATTGTGGTAGTGTATTCTTCAGAACGGGGGAAGCACGAATGGAAAGCAGGCCAATGTAGACAGGCGGTATGTGGCCAACAGCGAGCAGCATCCGAAGCCGTGGTATCATGGGGATATCACGCGTGAACATACCGAAAAGTTAGCGCTTTCTTGGAGAGATTGGCAGTTCTCTCAATAGATTGTTAAATACCTTCTTAGCTGATTTCTCTAGAAAGAAATTTTTTAGAATAAAGCGAAGAATTTTTCCTTGATCTCTATTTTGAAATATATTTCGTCTTCTCTCCACTACAGCTGTAATATCCCTTTTTTCTAGAATATTATCCGGACAGGCTGATGGAACATTTCTTGTGCGTGATTCTACCAACTTTCCGGGTGATTATACATTGTGCATGGCCTTCAATGGCAAAGTGGAACATTATAGGTATCTTCTTACATATCAGAATGGAGGATGTTAAAGTGATATGGGTAAATATTCAGACGGTAAACAGATGAAGTACTACTAAAGAGTGACTTTCTTTTACTACAGAAAAGTACTGTGGTAATTTGCAGGATCTATCAACTGAACGGTATTCTGACATGTGACCACGAAGAAAATTTTGATAATTTGACGCAGTTGATAGCGGTGAGCCATCAGATGCCTTTTTCTAATATCGTCAACTTGTTGGTAGTCTGTTGTGCTTCAGTTTTCGTTACGAACTCTTTTTTCTCAACTGGCTTCTTTCTGATTTCACACACTTTCAGCATTACAAACGAGACGCAGATGGACTATGTCATCGCCTTATAACACCAATAATCAACGATAAGTATCGAATTACAAGAGATAATGAATCTTTAGAAGAGCGGATACGACGTTTCCGTGAAGCCTCATTAATTATCAATCGAAGTGAAATACATCTTGGAGACATTATTGGTCATGGAGAATTTGGAGGTTTGTCCCACAGACTTTTCTTTTTTCGTATTGGGACTGATAGTAGTTTGTGACTTCAAACTGTATGAAATATTCTCTATTGAAAAAGTAATTCACTATCAAATCATGAAAAACTGATCGCTTTTTAAATTAAGCTGTATAATGGTACAATCGTTGCTGTGTTTTTCGGATGACTGCCATCCTGATTGGATACTTCATGACTATTTAGATTTTTATTACTATTTAGACGTGCTTTTGGGAGACTACGAAGGGCACAGAGTAGCAGTGAAAGTTCTGAAACGTAGTGAAATGGTGCAGTCATTACTGGACGAGGCAAAATTTATGATGTGAGTGTGCTACAAGGAAACCTTTTCAGTCTTCTTATTGTTTTAGAGGAAATATAACATTCCACTAAAGTTTACTGGTTTTTCAGTGGCCTGAAACATGTAAATTTGGTGGCTTTGCTGGGTGTTGTCATTGATGACGCTAGGGAAATGTTGATGGTGACCGAATACATGGCTAATGGAAACCTTGCAAGTTATTTAATTTACTTTTGCATATACTTCCATTTTCATTTTAGTTTTCTACTAGCTTTGTTTTTAGAGAGGATATGTATTATGTTTCGTATGTCAGATTTATCTGCAAATAAGCCAACTTGTAGGTAGATTTCTTGCGTTCACGTGGGCGTCATCAGGTGGAGAAAATGCAATTAACTCAGTTCGCGATTGACATTTGTGAGGGTATGAAATTCCTGGAAATAAAGAACGTGGTGCATCGTGATCTAGCTGCTAGGAACGTGTTGCTAGATGATGAGCTTACGGCAAAGATAAGCGACTTCGGGCTCGCAAAAGATGCTAATGAGTGTCAGTATGCAGAAAGTGCGCTCAGCAAGTTCCCAATCAAATGGACTGCTCCCGAAGCTCTGCGATACAGTGTTAGTATTTTGTTTATTTCATTCAAACATCTTGATTCATGCATCATTCTTAAACAATTCAGTATATTAAGGTGGATTATTAAAAATTGGGAAGTAAAACAGCGGCATAGTGTACAGATCAACAAAGGTCTTTTTTTGTTCTTTTGCTTTTTCAATTAATTAATAAAACTTGGGTGATTGGAATGAAAGAGCAGGATATGTAATCCAGAATGTAACATTTCGATACCAGTCAGTAAGAGCTTCATCAAAAAGGTTCATTTTAGAAGTTTTCAACGAAAAGCGATGTTTGGTCTTTTGGTGTGTTGCTATGGGAGATATTTTCATATGGAAGAGTACCCTATCCTCGTATTGTAAGTCATGAATTACTGTACTAATTTTATTTTGATTAAAAGCAAGTCAGTTGATCATTTAATATGCTTTCTGTCACTGTTTGAAATTTATGAGCTAGAAGTCACTTATCTATCTGTTATATCAGGAGATATATAAATTCGTGCAGTTTTTCTTTGGAAGAAATTTGAAGACTTAACATGCGTATTGTAAAGTATATTTTCAAATAATCCCAAAAAAACGTTGACCGAAACGACGAAAATCATTTATCTACATTTCAATGGTCTCTCACACAATATAAATGTGATTGCACAGAATTCATGAAGAACTTTGTGTATTTTATATGAAGAAAAAGAAAACTGATTGAACCTATGCTCTCACATATTTTATTAACTAAACAAAGAAGTAAGAAAGAGAAGCAGGAAGAAGTCTAGAAAACTAGTACGTTATTCATCAAATGAAATATGACTCAGCAAACTGTTACGAACTATTTTTTCCAGCCAATACAGGATGTTGTGCGGCATATCGAGAAGGGATACAGAATGGAACCACCGGAAGGATGCCCAATGGAAATATCACGTTTAATGAATGATGCCTGGATATTGGAGCCATCCGTTCGTCCCTCTTTCACTATTATATTACAAAGGCTTAAACTCGTCTATGTAAATGTTGTCTCCATTCTTCATTCATGAACCTGGTAGTTGGACATTAAAGTCTCGAAAATGATTTGATAGTGCATTTCTATCAATTGATCGTAATTCATCGGAATATTAGATCTCTTCCTTGGGGTTTCTTGATGATGGGATTGTTTATGAAATGTATTTGTGCCTTTGTAGACAAATCTTCAAAAATGCACATTATATAAGAAACATTACTTAGCTATTCACTCAATTCAAAGTATAACGCTAAACTTTCGTTTCTCTATCTAATGCTGCTCTTAGGCTGGGAAATGGATTGCTTTGACTGACACTTCAAATGAATGGAATGACTTTATATTTTATATTTAATTGGGGTGGGGAACAAGAAAATGAGTGATTAGAGGTTTTTCTGTGCAGCAGTAGATAGAAACGTCATTCATTTATTTGTTCTGTCTTACGTTTGTGCGTGATTTTAAAGAAGTGTTGCCAGTGGATTGTTATTTGCCGATTTGTCTATCAATATTTAAATGTTATATTTATTGTAATATATTAGCTTTATTTTAGGGGCATGTTAGCCTTTTTAGGCTTTTTCTGTCTGACTTGTTGAAATGTTTTTCATAGGTCCATACAGAAATGAAGTTTGAATTTCTCTGGAATATTCTATGTTAATTAATGGGACGAGATCTCAGTAACTTCAGCTCAACTGGTGGATCATCGATGTGTTGAGTTGGAATTTCATACTGCTTATTTTTGCTATTTCATAGCTGATAGTGCTCGTCATAGGTTTGAATTGTTACAAAGCTTTCCCAAATGCATGTTTTTTTTAATTGATGTTCCTCGTAATCGTCTACACACAGATTGCTCGTAAAAAATATTGAAAGATCTATTATCATATATGCAAATTTAAATCTGTTTTCTTATATGCATGTACGAATTAAGTTGTAGAGGTCATCTCATAACGAGTTTTCTTCACATATTTAGTTGATCAACTGGATTATTACTTGGAGAACTTGCTTATTCTCAGTAACCGCGAGAAGTGGGATATGGTATATTTTGAACATTTAGCTATTGCGGTCTGTTGAAGGAAGTCGACTGTATGAAGTTTCCTCTGTATAGAATCAGTGAAATATTTGAGTGTTTTTATTCGATTTCATTAAATAATATTTGTACAGTCTCTGTAGGTGTTACTTCTACGTCTTTTGGGATTTGTTCCTGCCGAGCTGTTGTCGTTGTGCGATATGTATTTCTCTTGCTTATTACTATAATGCTATCGCATGCTTAATCTCAGTAAATATGTACATAATGATTTAATGTGAAGCAAATATGCACTGCACGTATATGACGTGCTTTCACGTGGATTATTTTCAATGAAATGTTCATATTTATTTGTTAAAGGATTGAAGTTTTTAGTGTGGATGATGTATATAATAAGTAATAAGTATAATATGCTTATTTGGAGCCTCGAATGTCAGTTTGTGGCTGGGACATCAAGGACCACAAGTAGTATGCTACTACATTCATCTGACGAACAGCAACATCGCGATAGTTTTCGTTCCTACGTGGCGGTATACGACAGTCAGATAGCGGTTCGTTACTTCATTTATGAGTGCGAACTATCTTGTTCTTATTGCCACATCTCATGCTATACCCGTTACCGTACGAAACATTCCATAAATGTTATGAGAGAGGAGACATTAAGCATAAATCCTGCGCGATGTACCATATTTCCTCTAAGTTGTCTTTTGGACATAGCTCGCAGTTTAATACAGAACTTACAATGTGTAGCAAATTATCATAAATGAAGTTTCAGGCTAAAGATATTAACGAAGCACCGAATTTCATTCTTTTGAACGGTAAGTATCACTTCATACATTGCGTGCAGTCTGCAATTCTCATATTTAGTAAGCATTTTAAAACTCAGTTGTGTCAAGTTTTCAGGGGAGATAGTGTCATCACAGTGCGATGATGTGTTGTTCTATCCACCCTTCCAGGATAATTACTTTGGGAAGCTTTACTGTACCAACTTTCGCATATGCTTTGTGCCACTTGCTGAAAAGGTTACCTATGCTTTTATTTCTTTATAGCGTATCGTTCTTACTCCATCGTTCATGTTATTATTATTCATCATTATTCATTATTACTCATTACTACTCACTATTATTTATCATTCATTATTATTATTATTCGCCATTATTATTCATTATCATTATTATTCATTACTGTTATTCATTGTTATCATTTATTATTATCGTTCATTATTTTATTCTTTATATTATCCATCATTATTATTCATTACTATTATTACTCACTGTCAATAATAATATGTTATTATTACTACTATTAATTATTTTTGATTATTATTACTATTATTATTATTATATGTATAACGTTTTGCATCGCCACGTTCTCACTACGTCTTCTTGTTTTCAGCAACCAGATCCATGCTGTAGTCGGAGCGTCATATTCACAGACGAACATCAAGTACCATTGTGTTCCATTGCTTCCGTATATTACTCCTCGTCACCCATCGGTCCGTCTTCTATATTTCATTCCATCCTAATCTTGCTGTTGCCATCTCTTTACTACACAGTTGATTTAATCAGAGATATGACATTTTGATTTAAAAGAGCTATAAAGTTTAACTTTTCTCTTGCAGCTAAGTTCAGTTTTGCCTCACTTCTAATGACATTTACTGCGCGCAAAGACATTGTAATGATGCGCTAATTTTCATTTTAAACATTATGAGGAACAAATCAAAGTTGCAGTTGGTCGTTCCAGTGCTTCTCCGAAGAAGTATCGATTGATGACAGCTCCAGCCTCGCAGCTTGATATTATTTCGTCCATCAAAATATACACTAAAGTGAGCTACCTTGTTAATTCGAGAATTCACGTCGCTTTTAAGAAGAGAAATCATGGTCTTTTTTTGAGATTCGAAGCTTGCTGTAGTGATAACTGAAGGAGATATTGTTTCAGGACTTTCGGGTATGGACTTTCGATCTGCAACGAAGCCAGTTTGCTGTAAATCTTGCAAATAATATTTATCATTTTTCTCGCCCCTCCTCTCTTTCCAATTTGTTACAACTTTCCTGCGAAGGATTTCGAAAAGCACCTCAACTAGGTACATTTCAAATTTCTGAGTGGTAATTACTTCATTATAATTCATTTTAAAATGTATATGTTCTTGCTAATGTTTTAATTACTTCAGCTAAGACTAAGCTATTTCTGTTATATAAGAGCCTAGAGATTTAAGCGGAATAATTTATTATAAAATTCGTTTGGAAGACCGGCGTACAATTGTGATTGCTTTTAGACATGGGAAAGGCGTAATTTTATAATGATAGTTATGATAATTCAGCTGAAATGCTGTGTTTACGTAGAACAATAAGAATCAGTGAGTTGACCTTTTTTTCCACATGATTTTTCATAGGATGGAAATAAAAGATTAATCCCCTTCTTCATACTTTTTTTGCATGAAACTTGTGACAAGAATTGTTACAAGTTAACTATATTATTGCTGTAAGATTCATTCTTAAACCGACCAATTTTGTAGCACACAACGCACTCTTATACAATAGTGGAAATGATTGGCAAAAGGAGTTGCTACGGTGTGGAGATAACGTAACACGATGGCGTATATGTTTTTTGAAATCGGAAATATCCCAGCAGAAAGCAGTTGTGCCCAGGTTCGCATGTTTCTATCTTCTTTAAGAACATAGATGTTGAGTCTTTTTATTGCATCTTCCTGATTTTCCTTTCATGAATATTTTTTAGGAGTTTCTTTGCCTGCAATATTCTTTCCTTTTCAAATTTCAGCCTAACATTTGCTGTTGCAGTTATCCATTTTGTGTTGTTGTCCCGAGTGATCTCTTTGATGTAACGGTGTATGAAAGTCTTATACCCAACTGGTGTAATGGTAGATTCCCGGTAAGTTGCTTCCAATGATAAAAAGACGATAAAGTTAAGGGAGATATTTTTTAGGAGTTTCTTTGCCTACAACATTTTGTTCAGGTCTGGTGTTGGTCAGCTTCGAATGGTAGTGCATTACTTCGTTCGTCTGTTTGCAGTAAGGATCTTAATGCTCAAGAATTGTGGAAAAAGTATGTTTCATATTCTTTTTCCTGGAAAATTTCAGAAAGAGATGGACCGGTAAGACCACTTAATTACTGACAGTTCTACTGGTATTTCAACAGTGTGGTAGCTTAAATGAGATTGCAGAGTGTTATGGCCTATTTGCCAGGCTCATCCTCATCGTCGGCCTCCTCAAGTAATTGATTGTGACATATCCACTGTGCGCATATCATCTTCGTTTGAGAAACTTCGCGAACTTTGCTCTTTAGGTATTAATTATTTCATCTTATAGGTATGACGTTAAACCGTGAAAACTGGTTTAAAAAGTTCTCATGGATTTAAATATCAGAATAGAGCTATGCAAAAAGACTGTCTTCAGTATCAGAATGGTTGCTATAGAAATGTCACAACAAAAAATAGAGATTGGAAAACTATATAACATATTCCTTATTGTCTTATTCATACCTTCAGACTCAATGGAACGTTTCACTGAAAAAGAAAAGGAGTGGTACACGTTGGTTGATGATACGGGATGGTGTGCTTTAGTATTTCGGTGCCTTCAACTGTCAAGTAAAGTTATTCACAGACTCATAGACAATCAGCGATCTGTCGTCGTGACAGGTTGGTCTCTTCAATCGTAATACTCCAATTATTGTTCCTTAACAAATGACCGTGAGATTCATTCTGCATAAAACATTGGTGAGTAAGAAATAAAACAGGAAAACGAGTCTATACATAAAGTCTATTATCAGTTGTTTGGTTTATTCCAGTTAATGATTGTTTTCTGAAAAGAAAAAGTCTTTTTTTTTTTTTTTTTTAATATTATTTGAAAGAAATATGAATCTATCATTTTGTGTGATACAGGAAAAGAATACTTTCAGACCAAGATGGATTTAACGCTTCGGCAGTAGTGTCATCATTGGTTCAGGTGTGTACGGATCGTTTCTATAGAACGATAACTGGTTTTAGCGCTCTTATAGAAAAAGAATGGATCGCACTTGGACATCCCTTCGGGCTCAACATGTTTGACTGTACTCTTCTAGCCAGTATTCCGGTTCGAATCCTTTTTTGCAGTTCATATACTGTTCATATGTTTTCCAGTGCAACATGTTATCTCTCCAGTTCAGATTTTTATGTTTATGTTCAATTTTTACATCATAGAAACAGTCCTTACAAATTACATCAAACAGTTCATAGTTGTGGCAAAATATTGCAGCATTCGCGACCGAAAGCTTGTACAGCAACTTTCCTCTTATTTCTGGACTGCGTGGCACAACTTATACGTCTTCATCCACTCTCATTTGAATACTCTCATTATTTATTGATCGCACTCTGGGATCTATCCATAACTGGTCTTGCATCGTAAGATCTTTCCGTCGCTACTTTCTACGCTTATGTAATAGTTGGGAAGCAAATTAGATCAGTGACTGTTGTGTACAATGTGCAGTTGTTAAAAAACGGTTAATAGTAATCGATAAATGATTTGCAAAAATTATATTAGTAGTAGAAATATGATTCTTGGATGTGTAAATTCTGAGACTAATTTCCTGCATTTGGAACTCTTTTCGTTTCTTGAGAGTGATGTCATAATGTTTTTAAAATGTTATGCTTAAGCTTATTGTAGTTAGTTATGTTTAAGTTTACTTGCGACCAACTTTCTGTTCCACAACGCTTTTTTTCTTGTATTTTGCAGCGGTTTGACTTGCAATTCAGTGAACGATCGATTGGCGCTTTGCAAAACAGCTCCAACTTTTCCACTGTCGCAGTATTACACATCAAAATACTGTCTAATGTTCACCAATGTTCTTTATTCAGCGAATCTTTTGCTTGGTTTCGGTACGTTTCTTTTCGAGAAAATAATATAATTCGTTCGGTATATCTGCTAATTTGGGACATACTTTCTCTGGGTGGTTTTGTTAACACATTGGGAATGGAATTGTTACCTTCATTGCGCCGTGATTTATTGTGAAAAATGTGTCAAATTGCAGAATCTGTGCCAGTTAGTGTGATACGACCTTCTTCTTCTCCTGTTGATGTTCAGTTTTGGGACGAATGCTATCTTCGATGGGTGCGGCCAGCAAGTATCGCTGTAATTTTTTAATGCTATTTAAATGCATTATCTAGCAACAAAGCTCTTCACTATCAAACTGTTGCCGGGTTCCATAGAGAAAAGGGCATAATATTTAGGGTGTGTTAATTGTTCAGGAAAAGTGTCTTTTCAAATTATTTGATCTCTTCAGGATGGTGGTATTCTCACCAGAGATTTATCGCTGAGCTCGATACTCTCATCAGTTGCATCTGTTGCTTATCCAGAATGTAATTCAGTTGTGTGGCGACAGCGTCTCCATCCTGCACTTGATACATCGACAGTATGTTATCTGTTGTTGCCGCTACCGCTATCTTGCAATCTTTTTGCGAAGTCGTCATCCTTATTTTTGAAGAGAACTCCTTGATATATCTTCCACCTTTGAGAGAACTGTTATGACTGTCTTATTTTTACCATCCTACCCTACCAGTTGAACTTGATTTTGTGTCTTATGAAGAGTTTTCTACTATTGAACACACTTCATAATGTACTTTGCACATGACTTACCCATTCATTAATATTCCACAAGTAGTACATGTGGATCTTTGCTTGATTTGCCATATACCCATCTTTCAGATCAGTTCGTCTTATCCTTATTCAGATGCTTTGCCCAAAAATACTCCTGCTTTAAGTGAAATGAGTATTGTATCCGACACTGCATCTACAAAATCATTACGACTGCAATTAGAAAGGAGCAGTATTAGTCTCAACCCAGGTTCAGCAGTAAGTTTTCATGGTTAAATGAATTGTTTTGGATTTTAAAATTCTATCAGCCATTACTTCAATTAATAATGTAAGATAGACGCATGCATATTGAATCATTGGTGCTGTGGATATTTGTTCACCGGAGTGTTGGTATCCAAAAGCTCTTGGTACTGTGTTCTTAATGCCGAAAGAGTGAAAGTTGAAGTTTAATAATGAATAGTAGTGATGTAGTTGGATCTGCTACAATTGGAAGTATCACATTTCTTTGACGCAAGACGCGAAAGAACTATAAGGAATGCTTTTTTTGATTATGAAGGTCTACTTTGAAAATTTTTACAGCAGTTTTATGCATTTATTCTGCCTTTTTTTTAAATTAATTTAATTTTTAGAAGGTCGGAAAGGAAAGACGATTTTCGACAGCTTCACTGATGACACGTGTGGATCGTTTAGCGGAAGTGGGTTTGCTGCGCTCTTCGTCACCTCGTTCCCGACATCATTCCCCACCAGGGACTCTCGTGTGACACATATACTATTTTTCATGCTTCCAGTATTACGTTATCGAACAAAGTCAGGTGTGTCGGACTTTCGCTTCATTTTTTGGAACAATAAAAAGGAACTTAAAGCACTAATGGTATCTATTATGGCACTTGCTAGTAGGGTGTGATAGTGAAAACCCAGTGTATCGTTTGCTTCGTAATTTTAATATTTTATCTTTTTCGCTAATATTAAAAGTGTGATTACGTTGTATTGCACGACTGAATATTCTGGTTATGATATGCAATAGATCGAAGTTGTTGTAAAGCTACATGGTGTGTGGGTTGCAGCAAAAATTTAGAAGAATGTAGAATTTAATTAGTTCCATAGAGGCTCGAACGCGAATGAAAAGTAAATTAGAATTGAATATATTTGTTGTTAGCGATTATATATATATATATATTTTGAATTGCTTTGCAAATTTTATGAAATCTCGGATTTCGCGAAATTCTGATTTTTTTTCTTGGAATTTTTCATCTTTTCTTTCTTTAAAAAGAAAACAATTATTTAGCATGCATGACGCTTAGTGTCGCATTGCATCTGTTCACATTCATGTTGCGGAAAATGCTTTGCGACATATGCATTATCAGACATGAGAACAAAGAAATTTTTAAAATTTATTAACTTCCCTAATTTTTTGTTATTCCTTTACTTATTAGAAAATATTTACTAGTTTCACTATTTGTCTTTCATTTGCTACCGCCTGTGCGTACTATTTGCCTTTCTCATAGTTTCACTTACTGCTTGCTTTTTTGCTAACTTTATTTGATGTTTATATTTCTTGGCAACTTCAATTATTGCGTAATTCCCTGCGAAGTGCATGTGTTTTTCTTACTTTTACATATTATCTTGCTATTTGTGAGATATCTCTTTTCATTAATTTCAGTTTCTCAATAACTTTTTGGATGTGTATGCTTATTTATTGCATTTTTTGTTAGCTTCGTTTACTATGTGCATTTTTGGATTATTTTTACTTGCTGCATGCTTCTTGTTAACTTTACCTCTCTTTTCCATTTAATTGCTACCGATGCATGCTTTCTCCTAATTTTAGTAATTGCATACTTTTTTCTGTTAACTTCACTTATTCGATAATATGTATACATTTCCCGCAGTAGAGATATGAAGAGAGAGAAGGAACAAAGAAAAAAACATAAACGGAAAGAAGAGTATCACCGAATAGAATGATTAGAGATCTTTCATAAATCTTAAACTATCAAATTTTAAAAACAGAGGGGAAAGATCAGAAGAATTTCAAAAATACAAAGACTTGAGAAAATTTCAAAATTTTGGAGTTAAAAAGCTGAACATTCTAAAGATTGTAGGGAATAATCTTAAGGTTCAAACAATATAGAAAATTAAACAAATTCAAAGAACGGGATAATGCAAAGAAAAAACGAAGTTGCAGAAGACCGAGCAAAGAACTTTGGATTTCGATGAACTCAAGAAATATGGGGAGTTTTAATTAGAAAAAAAAAAACATCGAAAAAGCATTGGGAGAGAGGTTTAAAAGTTTTAAAGATGAAAAATCTTTAGGGAAGGGATTCGGAGCTGCGGAATTTCAAAAATTGAAATAATGGAAATAAAATGCTTTCACAGTCAATGGCATAAGCTTTTCCAGAACTCAGATGAAATAGCCAAATAATACGAACTATCTTATAGATGATAAACGATATGCACAACAAATTCTATCAAAAAACTAAAATAAATTGAATTCTGATGGAAAAAAGTATACATTACAAGTATGACATATAATGTGGAATCATTGAAGAATGTGTTAACACACAATCGGTAACTCAAAATGGGTTGTTTATATCATGAGAAGCTTACATAAAAAGAAAGAATAAAAGATTTAAATCAAACTTTTGAGTTGTTTTACACACTAACATAACAATAATGATATAAGCGATACAATGATGAGATTACATTGAAAGCATGATATCTTCTCCGATCTATCAAGTTAGGTTATGTTGGGCTTTGTTGAATACTTGGATCAGAAAAGACCAAATGAGAATTTCAATTGTTGTAGATAAAATTTGTTTTTCGGTAAAACTTTAACGACACTATCTTGATCATTACTAAATGCACGGCAATCATATAAAAATGGAAGTTTTAATTACTCAGGTTTGGTGTGATTTAGTGTTTTAGATGTTGTAGCTTAAAATGAAATTTTTTGATAGAAATGTGATCATGTCTACACTTAAGCAAAGTATGATGAGAATTTGTATATGCTTTCATGTTTGATCGTGTTTACGACCATATCACGTCAAAACTACGACATCTCGTCCGATCTGCCAAGTTAGGTAACGTCGAGCTTACAATACTTTCATATATATTAGTTCAACCGCAATGTTTGCCAAGGTATAGTAATGTTTTGTTGTTCCGCTAACGTACAGGATGTTTTAAAATTTTATATGAAACTGTAATAATTCTGGATTCAAACATTCATTTAGCTCAAAGTGGATAATTAAATGGATGAGTGTAACGTAACTATTTCATTCTTTTGCTGTTGTCATAGATCATTATCCGATCCACGTTAAATAGAATTGTTACGGTTTAATTCATTTGTAAAGTCAAAGTCATAGATTTTCTGTTTCTATCACGAGTCTTCATTTAAGTGAGAGAAAGGTCTATTGGTACAACACTTATCTTTTATTTATTCTTTTTTTGTAACTTTCCGTCATGCAACTTTCATGTTTGATTGCTGAATGATTGTAATGTTTTATTTTCATCCTTACAGTCCAGAATTTGAAACTAATAAAGCTAAATAAAATATCAGTTTCATAAGAAATATTGCTTATTTTGTTGATTGGAAATTGACTAAATTTTAACAATTTGAAGATTTCTTTGCAATCCATTCCCTCAATCCGTTTTCCCTTTTTTGCATTGCTCAATTATTTTTATTAGAAATATAAGTTTGTTTTATATATTTTATTATTTTAACTTAAAGTAGCTGATCGTTCAATTTTTTTTTTTTTTTTTATAAACTAATCGAAATAAAGCAAAATAGTATATCACTCTTGAAGAAGCTTTTCTATATTATTATCTTTATCTTTTTTGTTCTTTGATATTTTAATGTGCTTTAAATATTGTTTATCCAAAAATTTTAAATTGTTATTATTTAAACTTGAATTTTTGATGAAAAATTTTACACCAAACATAATTTCCCAAGCAATTAAAAAATTAAAATGAAGTTATTAATACATGTTGATAGACTAACTTATTTACATGGTAGCGATTTACCGACAGCAAATAAAGTGTAATTCAAATGTCTTAAGATGTCCATTGTTTGATCTTTCACTACAACCATATCAAAATTTTTGACAAACGAATCCAATGAAATATCAACATTTCCGTTAAAAAAACCAATTTTCAGTACAACGTTATCGCTTGCATTCATCAAGGAACAGCCATCCAACATACATATATCTAAAACTTTTTGTAACAAAGTACATATTGTAGCAAATATTAACAACTGCTAATTTAAAAATACACTTCCAAAACACCAAAGACTAAAACAGCTGTAACCTTTACAATTCTTAGTGATTCATTGTGGTTGACCAATAGCAAGCTAAGAAGCTTCTTTCATGCATGTATGTATATGTATGAGGAAGTGAAATATGAATACATTTCATCTTCATATCATTAAATTAAATCAGAAAAACAATGAAATATGCAAAGTTGGATCTCGAAAGTTTACCTCCTAAAGAATCGCCCAGAAGGATAATTCGATTCTTCAGCTTTAAATCTTGCACTGTTTCCAAGCACTTTTCTAGCAAAGCTCCATTTTTTGAGAACGAATGTATAATTGGTTCCGAGAATTTATAACTAACACCCTAAAAATGAATGTTTATTATTTTCTTCCTGAAAATGTATAGTCTTAGTTAATTTTCAAAGGATAACGATTAATTTACTTGACAATCACTAAGCTACTTTACAATAAGTAACTCTACCTTACTGGCTGATTATCGCCTTGATATTTTTAATGGTCAAGTCAATCTAAAATTCTCCCACGCTGATCAAGAAGATAAATGTTAAGCTAACCATTTCATTGAAGTACATTGTATTGGATACAATGTGAACATTTCCAGGAATTCTGCCTAATTCAAACAGCAATGACGCCTCAATAACATTAGAGATACCTGCGGAGAAGATTATCAGCGGAATCTTCAGCCGTTCTAATTCGTCAAAATATAAAGCACAATTGGATCTAGAAAAGCAAGAATAACAGCTGTTCAAAGTGAACATCACAAAACAATTGCACCATGTTTTGACGAGTTATGATCCATACCTAAGCCTCATCGTAGATTGTTTTACAAGATCCAATATTTCGTTGTGTTTGAATCCGGCACTAATGATAAGATCGTTAGCTTTATTCCACCTGCAAACAGATAACAAGGATGGGAAAAGTGACATATAAGTACTAAAAAATAAGCAACTATGAAGATCACCATAATTCCTACCCAATAATTCTGTTCTTGAATTCATGATGATAATTATCAAATGATTCTGTTTGTCTTCCGAATATGCTGTTAATAGATCGAATTGTCAGATGTCAACTGGTTAAAAAGTACTCGTCTTTTTTATATTTGTGTTAGATTCCCGGAAGCATATTGTACCATGCTTCAATTCTACTCAACCATTATGATTTTCGCATTACAATGTGTACTTGTAAGAAAAATACGACAAATTACTGTTCAGGATTTAATTAAATTGAAAACAGAAGTAATAACAGATAGAAATAAAAATTAATCGGACTAAATAACAAACGAACCACTCCAACATAGCTAGTGACTTCTCTTTACCAGTCAAAGACAAATTAGTTTCAATGGGGGCGTATTTCTCATTCAAATTTTTGAATTGCTGCTCGCAATTTGATGATCTATTTGCTGCTGGCTTAACAAACACATCATAAGTGATATCAGCTCGGTCACCAGTTTTAGTTTTGCTTGCTGTGAGAGTATAATCAAAATCTGCAACCACCTGCAATATTACTCGGTAATACAAGCATAATCACTCATATTTCTTTAACTCTTCTTTCACGAAGTGAGCTCAAACTTGCATTCAATAAGTCCATTGTTAGTGGAACATAATAAGTCTTATCCAAGGAAATGACTTCCATAACTTTAATGCCTCACAGATGATAATTAAAGTGATCTGAATATGCTATATCTCTAAATCAGAGAAATTTTTTGAAAGAATCCGTAATTCTAAAAACACATGGATAAAACTATAAAGCAAACCATGAAGTTATCTGGCCCACCAACCATAAAATGTTTGATTTTATGCTCGAATGAGTCATAATTGCTGATGCACACTTTCGAATGATTCTTCAGAATATCCATCCCAAAAACACCACCTGACCTGAAACTATTTAAAATTCAGTGAACTTTTTTTTTGGAAACACAAAGACTAGAGCTTTTGTACAACAAGTGCCCTTCAGGTTTTAAAACCGAAGTTCCTTCCAGAAAAAATTTGGATCTCTAAAATGGAAATAATGCTGTAGGGAAACGCATAAATCCCAGCAACAGCATATGTGATTGAATAATTTTCTCTTGAGTATAACTTCCTTCTTAATCCATGTTCAAGTGCTATCTGAAAAGTATCTACGAATTTAGCTTACCAAACAAGCCTTATTTTACTAATACACGGAAAACATATCAACTTCCCTTTTCCGCCACGTCCAACCCATTTAGACGCGCATACTCCCGCTAACCTTTTCCTGTATTAAAATTGCACTTCAGTTCTTTAGGTTTCATTGATTACGAAAAGCAGAAAGCATGTCTTTTCATATCCCATTAATTTGTTCAAAGAGACATATAACCTCTCCCGATATTTTATATATGGGCAGTGAATGACAATCTTGAGATTTTGAATAGAATGGGACATTCTTCTGATAATAAGAGGATACAAGCGAAACAAAATATCCTCGAAAAAACTTCATAATCCTAACTTACGAAAATTTAACCCATGCTGGAACAAATATTGCAAAGCTCATACATTTTATTCAAATTATCCAGTCAGCATTCATTCTACAAATTGTTCTTAAAAAGCATGATAATGTAATAAAAAATCAAAAGAAAACAAACAATTGGTCACATAAATATGAAACCATACATTATGTTTACAAGTGACCAGCACAATCCAAAAAGAGCATCGTCAATAATACAATTACCACATAAAAACTTTCGTAATGTTATTGTTATCCAATTAGTATCGGTGTCTTGATCGAGGACTCCGCGAACGCCGTCTGCCACCACCACTACCGCCACCACCACCACCGCCGCCACCGCCGTACCCTCCACTGCGACGAGAGTAACTGCCGTACTCACCTCCTCTACCTAAAATGTATAATAAGAATTGATAAAATTACTTCATAAAGAAGCATGAAACTCACAAAATGATAAAATTAATCAGCAAAAACTAAAGACTAACAATTAATCTGAAAGGTAAGAAGAAAGTCACAAGAACTATTCAAAATATGGTGCTATATCAAACTTTCCCATGTTAAATCAAGAAGCGAAAAATACATTTCCAGATAGAATTTTGATCATAAACGCTTCCTAAGCAACCAATTTTATTATGGCATTAAATAAATAACATATAGCATTTAGATACCTTTACTGGCATTTATTTCCGTGGCACTTCCTGACATCTACTTACATAGAAAACCAGCAGTGAAATCATTCATTAAAAATGGTAAAATAAAGTACAAAAAGTACAAACCTTCGTGCCAGTTCCCACCACCATAATAACCACCGCCACGATATTCAGCCCGAGAACCATATAATTTCCGCCTCAAATCACGTGATATTTGCTTTAAATGCATGAAATTGCAAAAAGCACCTTTGTTACAACCTCCCAATTCATATTGCCGACAACAAGCCTCACGAAAATCTGTTACAGGTGAGAGCTCAGCATAAACGGGTGAACCATTAAACCTAAAATTGCAAAACAATCAAAATTAAAAACAATATAACTTCGTTAGATTCATGACACTTCAAATGCTGGATTGTTCCCTTACAAGACAACGAAATCATCCGGGTGTATTAAACGCATTAAACGCGTCAAACATGAACATTAGTTTTTCAGACCCATGCTTATCTTTTACTACGCTAGTAGCAGTTTGGTTTGTTTCGCTCCTTCATTAGGGTCTATATTCCTTGGACATTTTGAGGAATTTGATATAAATGCAACCATGAAACAACGAAACGCGTTACCATCTATTTTCAAGTCCTTTGACACATTTGTCCGCATCTTCTTCATTCTCAAATTTTACGTAAACGTTGCCAATCATGTGCTCTCCGATATTATCGCACACATTCATCTCATCAATTGGACCAAACTTATCTTCCAATTCAACAAATATTTCTTCAAAAAATTCTTCAAAATACTGCTGCTCCTGCTCGTTCATTTGGCCAACCTGAACAAATCTAAGTTTCAACTATTGCAAACATAAATATTTCAAGCTAACAAATATCAACAGTAAACAAATCAAAAGATTCAAAACATAAGAATAATTAAATGGATCAGTAAAATTTGAGCAATTAACATTGCCTATCATATCAAAATTAACGACTATCATGAGACTCAATGTCACATGGTCGTCAAATACAAATCATATGTTTATCAAGAAATTTTATCAAAAGAAAGTCTTTTCTTATTTCTGTATTAATATATGAGGACGCCTTATAGTACCATTTCAGCATGACTTTTGACCTCTGATGCTTTTGAAATTTGACCCTCTAGAATGTATTACTTTCCGAAAATCTTCCCACTCCCGGATTTCTCAAATAATTTCTATAAGACTGGGGGTTTCTCTTGTCAATCTCCTAGGCTGAAATGAGAGTTCAGATACGGCGTCTTACCAATATAACTAATGTGCCAAGAGACGAATGAACTGATTTGTATCACGACACGTTCAATTAAATTTTTGGCTCTGAAAATAAGGCCAAAGTGAGAACTACGGCCGGTCCAAAAGACTTAAGTTAAATTTCTAATATTAAAAGTGCTTTCATCAATACTCCACATTGCCATCATAAAAGGTGCAGCTTCTCGAACATGGAAGAATGAAAGCTAATAAAGATTCACTAGGCAAGCTAAGAAGCTTAAAAACGATTGTAAAAGATACAAACCTTAGCAAAGGCATCCGCTTGTCTGGTGTCAATCATTGGATTGTGATAAAGATTCTTCAATAAAACTGTTTGTGAAAAAGAAGGCATGATATGCGTTCTGGAGCATTTGTCACCATGTCGACATGCACCTATTTTGAAGTAGAAGGAACAGTTCACCTAAAGTAATTGCAACCGTTTACATTACTAATCTCATCTATCTCCTTTTCCCAATGCTCTTATTTCCTCACTATTTTCGTCCTTTCTTTTTAGATCTTCTAATCCTTACACTATATTGTTCTACTTGTGAAAACAAATTCCGAAGACTTTTTTACAATATATATTTTTCAAAAAGATCTTAAAAGTGAAGGAACTATTTAGTGAAGATAGCACAAATTTTTGGCACTGCCATGTTAAATTAACGAAAATTGACATTTTCATGTTCATCATCAGAAGGGATACAATAAAGTTTATGAAGTAAAATATCAAAATATTAAACTATTAACCTTATCCTTCTCGGTTCCATAAATAGATGCAAGATATTCGGCTCCTGACATATGATAATTCGCCATGACTTGTGTAAGTACTATCTAAATAACTTTTAATAATAAATCAATTATTAGCGCACCTCGCAATGATCATTCCATAATCTGAATTGATCTAAGTAATCATCGTTAAGATTCACTCAATAACGACATGAATATCTATTTATAAGTAATGATCGATAATAGGAACAGGGAATTCTCGAAGGAAAGCATCTTCACTCCCCCGCGGTAAAATCTCAATAACATACATCTATAGCATAAGAAGCCTATCAAAACTTCAGGTTCGTAACCAGATAGCAAAAAATCAATAATGAGGAGACTTAATGTAATGACATTTGAAGAAGTCATAAAGATGACCGTGTAAGGTTTAAGCTTATGGTTGACATTATTAACAGAAAGATTGACAAAATAAAATTTTACAGTGCGGGAAATAACTGGATTGGATATTCTGGAGGTACAATCTTATTATCTCAAAATATGCTATCAACTGGTGATTCAATTATTGAGAATTATTCCACAGATAATATCTTCAAAATAACTATCAAAAAAAGGAGAAAAAAAAAAAAGAAAAAAAATGTGTATATTTCATCTTTTCTTGTTATCATCAAATTTTTTTTTCTATCCCAGCAAATAATTCCCGAAAGGATAATACTTTCATTATGTCTATATATTTTGTCATTGTTATCATTTCCTATTGGTTTAATAACATTTTTTTTCTTATTCTTTTCCCATTCTTTTTTTTACTATGTCTTCTTTATTCTAACACAGCCTATAAGGATGAAATTCCATTCATTTTAACATTTTGAATTGAATCATAACGGTTATATTAATTCGTGCATCAATTTTTGATAAGCCAGTAGTTTTGTTTTGTGCAACATTTGATTATTGGAATTTCATTTTCTTATCGCATTTTTAAGATTTCCTCGAAATTATTCACACTTTTAATACATTAATTGAATGCTTAACCATATATTATTACGATGGAATCTAAATAGAAATAATAGTTGTTTAAGGAATTGTTATTTCCCTTCAAACTGGATATCTTCTTATCCATTAGAATGAAATGAAAAATTAGTTTCAATGAAATTCCTAAATGAATTTTCTTGTGTAGGTAGTGAATTTCAACCGTATAACTTTCAGCATTGGTTTTTATATGTTGATCGATGTGCTCCTTACCAATGACAAAGTGCGCATGCGCGATTCGTCTGCTGTAGAACAGAAACTTAACCAGATTATCAATGCTGACAAGGATAAACTCTTGGTAAGACTTGTCATTTGGTATAGACTTAAGCAGTAATCACGTTTTTTATACTCCAAGGGACACAGTTTGCAAGTTATTTTGCGCTGATAAATAATTCGCCTTTAGTATCATAGAATTTTTATCCCAACTTTGACTTTAATTTATGCGATTCATTTTTTTGCCATATTTCATGTATATCGGCTATAATAAAACATTATTAAATAAGATTGATCAGTTTATATCATTTCGAAAGAGGCAATATTAATCTTAATTTCCATAATTGATTAGTTGTGTTTGGTAATGAACTATGCAACAAATTAATTTTATTAGAAGACACTTTAGTAATGCTTTATTTACATTGGTAAATGGACTGATGCAAATGTATTGTGAATATTTAGGTGGTCTCAGATTTTGATTATACCCTATCGCGTTTTCACGACGCTGAAGGTAAAAGTTGTTTGACAACACATGGTGTTTTTGATAGTGCTGCATGGACGGTGTCACACGAACTTGGTATTGTTCTCGAAAGACTGAAGGCGAAGTACCTTCCAATTGAGTTTGATCCGTATATAACAGTCGCTGAAAAAATTCCTCATATGGAAGATTGGTATGCTTTCATTCGCTCTTTACTCATATCCAGATCCGATTACATCATTTTTGATATGCATAACAATATACAGTTCATCCCAGGTGGAGAACTTCCCACGAACATATCATCAAGACTGGTTTTACAAAGAAGACAATCCAAAAAATCGTTTCCGAAGCAAAACTCGAATTAAAGTAAGTGAGCAAGTAGCATGCGACATTTTTTTTATTTTGGATTGCAATAACTTTTTCGATTTTCGAAATTATTCGACTTGTTGTGAAATACTTTGTCCTTCATCTAGGATAGTTGGCAGTTTTCTTTCCATTACATTCTATTTTTTCAGAGAAGGAGCAGAAGAGTTGGTGCTAACGCTACGTGACCATAACATCCCTCTAATTATTTTTTCTGCTGGCATAGGAAATGTGATTGACTTTTTTTTACAAAAAACGTTTGGCGGGTCTCCAAGTAATGTGCACATTGTTTCGAATATGATGGTAATTACAATTTCTACACTTCAAAAGTAGATTCACTTCGTGGTAAAAGCGGGAATCTCCAGAAGTTTAGAATTCGCTCTTTCGTGAAGGATTTTGCACACATTTCTTTTTCAGAAATTATTTTATGTTTGGTATTACATATCAGTGTGCTTCCGTATAATGATTCTCCATTTCTTCATTACGGATTCTGATCCAGTACTAACATCAATATGAGACTTTATGAATGACCCAGAATAAAACGACTTACGTTAGTGACCGTCAAATCGTCCAGTACAGTCAACTTTTTGAATATCAACAACTGATGGCACGACAAGGGCCTTGTTGATCTTTTGAAGCTTCTGGTGATACTTGATATCATGTGTGGAATTCCCTAACTGTTGCCATTTTTTGAAATGATGAGGTGTCTAAGTTCATTTTTTGGAAGTTTATTTAAATATGTAAAGAATTTAGAAATATGATGAAAACGATGTAGCAGTTGCATTCAGTGAACCTCTTATTCACACATTTTGTAAGAATAGTGCTGTTATTAGTCATTATGGGTCGTTATTCAATGAAATTTCATCGCGAACGTGTGTTTTATTGATGGGTGACTCTCTAGGAGGTATTTTCTATTATTATCCTTATTTTAAATTGATAAAAATTAAATAGAAAGCTTCATTTAAGTTGATTCTAAAGTTCATATTTATTCCTTGCATTAAATTTGCTTTATTTGTGGTTCGTAGACATCCCAATGTCAGTTCGAGAGTGTGCTTATGTTATGCTTTTCATTTTTTTTTCAAATTTCATCTAAATTTTAGATTCGAAAATGGATGTAGGTCTGGAATGTGAACAAGTTGCATTGAAAATAGGTTTTCTGAATTATAATGACGAAACATTATTGGCTAAATACTTGGATGGATATGATATCGTTTTATTAGATGATCAGACTATGCATGTACCTCGTTTGATTCTTACTTCTATATTCGAAAGAGATAGAGATGAAAAGAATCTATGTAAGTCTACGGATTCTTCGATCAGTTATATTAGATGATTTTGAAATGTACGAGTTGTCACAAATCACTTCTTTATTAAACATGTAAATCAAGTCTATGGTGCTTTAAGTGTGTTTAAGTGATGAGAGCTGGGATGACAATTGTGTCCGTAGTATCATGAAGGGAAAGTTTTGTTTAAAACACCGGGAAAATAGGAAATTTTATGTAGCGTATTTCCTACTTTTCTTCACATTTGGGTTGCTTATCGATTCCGGAGTACTTAACTACCCAGTCCTCATCTCTTGCGATCGTTATTTCCGCTTTTTTGTATATTCTTTTGCTTTTCAGCAGCTTGTATAAATTGTCGTCTGGAATCGAAAAGCAAGTCGCATGTTGTGACAGAGGGAGAATCTGTCACTCTCGACGACAAAATTCCTGATTTACGTTGAATCTCAAAATACTGAGCTTTTATTACCTCCATGCCGACTTGTTGGTATTTAGGGAGACTACCGAGTGATTTTTAACCGGTTTTATCTTGCATAATGATTTCATAGTTGATTAGCTTGTATTTTACTGATTAGATTAATTGTTTGCGCAGTCTTTATTGTCTTCATTTATATAATTTAGCGCTTTACCCAATCTTTTCCATCACTGTGTAGTAGTGTTTGACACTATCTCACTTTTCCGATAACATTCAGATTTATGGAGTTAGTAATCGTGTATTTATAATTGTTAATCGACTGAAATTTTGGCTTTGTATACCTCGTGTTGTCTGTAGTGTCGTAAATTGTGAATAAATTATTTTCCCACTTAATGTATTAATAGTTTGAAGGACCGGTTTTGTGACTTTGTTTAACAGTATTACACAACTTTGCTATTTTGCGTTTTCAGATAAGTTGCAGGTTTCCTAATTCGGGATAGATATTTGAAGTAATTTTGCGCGGATCTGAATAATAGTCTCCAGGAGAGTGATTTGCAGATTAGGAAATATTGCTTCTCAATAGGAATAAGTAGGCTTGTCATAGAGTTTTGAAGTTTTGTCTACTAATGTGTTAAGATTTCGTTATTGCCACTGCTATAAATGGTTGATTAAGAATATTTTCTGCACGGCGTACTCTACAAAGTTTTGTTACAGCAGTTGGATTTCCTCATCTGGAATTGCAGTTTGTAGAAATCTGTTGATATCAATGTCTTCGGACGTAGCAAAGGATGGAAAAAGAACCGCAGGAGTAGTTGTGCCTGTAACCACTGTAACTTCTCTACCAGTAACTGCAGTTCTATCCGCTGTGGCTGCTTCGGGAGAAAGTGCGGTAAATGCTGTAGTCGAGTATGAAATACCTCCTTGGGCAGGAAGACCACCGAGTGGGTGTCATCTTGATGTTGTGAAAGGTGATCAGTTAATTCAGGTATGTCGTTTTTGTTTATGAAATCTGTCATGATGATCATATAATCACCTTATCGCCATGCAATATTTGCTGTTGGATATGTTGGCATTTATGTCTCAGAAACTTCAAGCAGATCTAGAAGACGCTATACTACGTTGGTTAATTTCAGACCAAACAAATCTTTACTGATAATCGCTAAGTAAAAATTCAAATAATATGAGAATAAATCCAGACTGTTATTGCTGCAGTATTTTAATCACATCATCTATATTACCTCAACATCGGATCTCGATGTTATTGAAAAATCTTATGTATATTGTTTCAGAAATTGATGGTTGATGAAAAGCGTGCCTACTTCTTTGGACGTAATCCGAAACAATGCGATTTTGTGGTGGAACATGCATCATGTTCTAGGGTGCATGCCGTTCTGATTTATCATAAATTCTTGCAACGATTTGCACTTGTAGATATGAACAGCTGTAGGTTCTTCGCTGTTTTCATCAATATTTGTAACAATATTAATATATAAATTCAAATGAAAAGGTTTATAAGAATGTATTGAATGTTGACTTCCTCTTTAACTGCAGGTACAGTCCTAATCAACACTATTCGCTCTTATAGATTATATTTTTAATCATTTCACATCGTATTATGCTATGAATCGCATTTTAGAACATTGAAAAAAAAATTTCTCGTATTTGTTGTGGTAGATAAACTATCTGGTAAGTCACATCCGCAAAATGAAGTCTTCGTATAAAGAAAATTAATAATAGATTATTAATTTAAAGCCTTTTCTTCCAGGTCATGGTACTTTTGTGGGTAAAGTTCGTATCGAACCAAAGCAACCAATTTTTATAGATATTGCCAGCGTATTTCATTTTGGTGCTTCCACGAGGAGATATATACTGCGGGCTAAACTTGACTCGGCCAATGATGACGATGAAGGAAATAAAGATTTGCTACCAGAAGAACATGAACTTGAGGTTGGACACTTAGTCCTGAAGTTTTTTCTGGATGTTTTTCCTGGTGTCATTTCATGACTTGCTGTAAGCGAGGATGTTCAGCTTTGGTTACCCCTGTAAAAAATCAAAGTTTCGTCCTCGTTATATCTCAAGTGCCTTAATTAGTCTTTCCACACTATAAAGAACCATAATTTCCTGAGCAATGCTTGGCCGGAGTGAATTACATGGACTTATTTCTGGAGGATTTTGCGTTGGCATGATTCTAGACCATTCCTATGATATTGACCTTCTGAGGAAGCTGAACCATGTTAGCTTAGTCTTTTACTTTTAATTCCAGTCACAGAAAGTATCATTTTGATCCACATTGCATTTGTCTAGCATTACATTCCTTACTGTAGTCAAATCAAGCCGAAAGAGGAATTCATTTTTTTTAACAATTTCCAGAACCTAACTGAGTATAACACAGCACTAAATAGACGAATACCAGTCATACCGATTTCACTGGAAGATGCGCGGCGGAAAAAAAGGCCACGTGGAAATGTTGCGTTTATTGAAGAGGAAACCATAATTAATCCAGGCAAGTCTATAGAGTCATTTTATAAGGTAATGTGCAAATTTATCATGTTGATTTGTTCACAATTCTTTTCTTGGAGTCTTCTCAGTTGTTGATCTTCACTCAATTTAAACGTGTTTTCTCTTATTTAAGAAGATGTCGATCCAACAGTAGGACGTTTTCGAAATTTGGTTGCTACTGCCATTATATCTACAAAACGGAAACCTTTGGATGAAGGAACTGAGCAAAGAGCTAAGGAAGGTCCTACTCAGAAGAAGATTCTAAGGCCTGGACGCGTGGATGATTACAAAAATACAAGGTACGCGTTTTTTCATTATTATCTTATTGGATTATTCATTTCCCAGTAGCTATTTCGAATTGTATTGGTTCATTTTAGTACTAAAAAAAATGGTCAGGATGAGGAAACGGTGCAAATCTGAAAATTTTGTTTTGATCCCGTTTTTTAAGGAGACTTTGAAGGGGAAATGTTTAATTTTTAGCAAACTTCATATTTTTAAACTTAATATTAACTGATCACTTTTCTCTTTGAATGTATTACTGTTCAGGTATGTACAGCCAATGATTTCAAGTCTGTCGATTGTTATGAATGCTGCCCCGGATTTGGAGTTATATGCGAAAAGTTTACCGGAACCTACCTCTGGACATGTTGGGCCTTTCGTTCAAGGAACACATCGAATACATGACGATGAAGATGGTGATGCACCTCACAAGAAAAAATATGCCAAGGAGTCGTGGCCAGGCAGAAAATCAAATCAGAGCCGAGTTCTGGCATAAATAAATACTAATAATACGATTGCGTAAGATGAAGTTATAGGCCAGCTTCAGCGTCAAATGTTTTAAAAATTAAGGTTTTTTCGTCTGTTGTTGTGATTTAGAAGAATTTAAGAAAGTTATTTTTGAATTATCATCCGTCAAATTTTTCAAGTTAGATTTCTCAATTTACAAATTTTATACTCAAACTTCTATCCCCACCCTCTAAAGTATGTTTTGCGTTAGGGAAATTATTTACTCCTCACAGTACTGCTTTTTAAATTCCTGCAATATCAACCATTCTGAACTCAGTTCTTGGAAATGAGTAAATTGCATTTTTTCGTCAAATATCACCAAATTGCAATTTTGTCTGGAAACAAAAGTTATTCAGCGACTGTGTTGTTAATTTATTTAAAATATGCTGTCGATCTGGTAAAACCAATTTTTTGAGACTTGTTATACATCTTTTTGTGAGTTGATTTTTAGTGCTTATCTACTGAATAAAACTTTTAGTGATATGTTTCCCATTAATTACGGTTTTAACACCTTCAAATTTTGGTTTTGCTCTAATTTTGATTATTACTTCCTGAAGGATTGTTAATTTTTAATTTTTGAGAATACTTAGTGAAAAGAATCGTGCAGGGGACAGACGGTAACAAAGAATTTCTGCTCTCCGTTCTTGAAGACACTATTAAAGGTATAGTATAATGAAGCGTTCAGATTTAAGGTCGGAGTGGACTAAGTCGATTGAGCAAGGTAAACTGGCTAAGCGAACAAAGTGACAGACTAAGTTAATGGATGGAGACTGATGTCTTCATTGGTGAAATGTATGTTAGGAAGATTTTGCCGTATTCTAAGATGGACATTGCAGATCAAGTGCGTTTTTAAAAAGTTCAGTTTATTACTCACGTAAATGGAAGATCCAGATGATTATGGAGAAGGTGATGATGAAACAAGTGAAGAGGAAAAGAAAATGCTACTAGAGCACTGCATACGACATCTCAATCGTAAATTTTTTCAAACTGTTTGGTAGGAATCTCTGACCAGTCATGTTTAGAGAAAAACAGTCAGAGAGTTTTAGAGTTGTAAGTGGAACATTATATTATCATACAATCAAATGAAATTGTTGAGCTTATTTATCCCATTTTAAAGATTGGCATCACTATATGTCATTTCTTCATATGTTTATTAATGTTAATTTTCCTGAATTTATCAGTTATTAAGTGAAGATTAACATCGATTTAAACTGTTAATATGGAATGTTATAAATTAAGTGGGTATCAAATTTCAGTTCCCGACTTCGTTATGGAACCACAAATAGTTGGTGTACTGCAGACGTTTTTTCGATGTGGTGGAGATCCGGAAACAGTTGTTAATTTACTTTCGGAAAACTACTACTCATTAGGCCAGGTAAAAAATCCATTTGTATGATAAAAGATGGATATATTAATAAGTGTATGCTAGAAATAACTGTTCATATGGTAATGACGTATAAAGAAGTTATGAATTAATAATAATTAGCTTTAATAATTAACAAGAGAAGAATGCAAGTGAACATCGAGAGAAATCAACAGTGACTCGTTTTTTGTAAATCGTAGCAGTAAATAAGATGGTTGTAAATTTGAAGGTTACATTACAAAGAATCGTTATCGAACGGTTTTTTTAAAGCTTTGTAATCTCATCGGTGACTGGTTAGCAGACTTGGAGGGTAGTCGAGCGACAGTAGACGAATGTTTTGAATCGGCCTTAAGTACTCTGATTGCGAAGCATTTCCAACCTGAATTAGCAGACAAAATATTCGAAGCAGATGGTGCTGGCATTGAATGGCTACCCGAATTGATCTCACACAAGTTGGTTACACGTACATCTGACTGGTTAAAATTTCGCCCTCGCTTTTTTAATATATGCCTTCCTTATCATGATGGAAAAAAACTTTCCAGGTATTCACTAGTCATGTAAAGCGTGAAACAAGACCTCTTTTCAACCTTTAACCGGAATTAGTGATTCATCCCACTATTGAGAGCTCAAAGAACTTCCGGTAGGAAATTATTTTGAGATTTAGTTAAATTAAATTTTTTGTAGACCTTGGAGGCGACTAATTTATTCGCTTGCTGAACAATATCCTCATTGTTTGATGTTAAACTTTGCTGTAAAACTAATATCAGATGCTGGTTTTCAACATGAAATTAGTAACGTAAATACTGCAGCTCAACAGGTAAAGTTTTTCATTTATACTTTCAATTCGATGATTTTTATGGAAGTATTTGAAAATTTATTAAGTTTTCGACTATGTTGCTAATGTTATAGTTCGAGAAAAATGTACCTCAAGTACCAGTTTTTCATTGACAATTTGAAACAAATTTGCTGCAAAATATATTTTTTCGAAACAAATTTTTTTAAATGTATTCCAAAATATGACTAATATAGTAATATTTTGATTTATTTCAGCTTGAAATTTTTTCGCGAGTAGTTCTGTTCACAATTGATGCTGTATTTCATGAACACCGACGAGGTCCGATGACGGAAGCTTACGAAAATGCTCTTGCAGAACTTGTTCGAGTCGTGTGCTACAGTGAGCATACATATCTATACACGCAAGCGCTGTTACATGTTATATGTGAAGAAGTACGTTTAGATTTAATCAATACTTTTTAACAATATACTGCATGTTGGCATGTTCACATATTTGTCTAAATGAATTGGAGAACCACAGACAAGTTGAATGGCTAAAATCTTATAAGACAAACTATAGATTGCTTGTCCAGCATATATTAAATTGAACTGATAGTTCGGTTATGAGTCTTTCAAAAAATTCAGAAAAACCAAATCTAAGTGTGTAGTGCATTAGCATCAGAAGATACTTTAGTTTGATGACTGGCTAGTTCTAGTAACATTGGAGGTTTCCAATACTTATAATTTACTGTATATAACTTATTAGGAAACTGGAATGGCTTCTGCTGCTTGTGCTCATATCTCTCAAGTGTTGCGTATGGAAGCACACGATCGTGAACAAGACACATCGGCGTTACACATTGCTTTGAAGCAATCACGTGAGGAACAGATTACATTAAATTTATTACAAGCAATGCATACAATGATGAGCAAGCAGTGCTTGAATCCTGCAGATATCACACAACTTTATCAGGTCAATCTATACTTTATTTATTGTAAAATATAGCTTTATGCTAATCACTCATGAATTTCCAGTTGGTTTTACTCATTACTCACTTTCCTTTTGTATTGCACTTGCAATTAAATAGTTCTTTTCAGCAGTACGTTTCGTCAAACCCGCCGCCAGTTGAATTAATTCGAGAGTACTTCTTTGTTGATATGTTAACTGATTCACTCTTCGCATATGAAGGTATCAAAGTTCATGTTGATCATCGTCCGAAGTATGTCTACTTGTTGGCATATGCATCATGTGTTGGTGAACAGAAAACGGCTACCGGCCGAATACAGAATCGACAGGAACTGAACATGACTCGGGACACCATCGAGCGAATAGTTAGTTTGCTGGAAAAGACAGATGACCTTATGAAGGAAATGAAATCACTGTTATATGCAATACGTCTTCCAGTCATTGCCGCTGGATTATTGTATTATTTACGTGGAAATCTTTTAAGTGATGAACTTATTAGTGAACCCGAACCCGTGCATTTTGTATTGCTTGACCAGATTGCTACAACACATCCTAATTTACAATTAAGGTATTTCTTTAATATCTTTTTTCAGCATTAGTCTTAATATTATTTCCATCTTTAATGACGTTTCTAAAGTCGTCTAAGGTATTGGTTGACTAAATTAAACAAGGAACAGTCTTTTTGGAAATTTGTAGATGTGTCTCCGTAAAATGATACTGATTATCATTCATAAGTCCTACATGCTTTTATCGTGTTTAGACTGTTTCATGCGTATGGCACTTTTACAACCGCTAATATTGCTTTGATATCTTTTTAGCTGATAAGTTCAAAAGTTTTCGTAACCTTATTTTTCATTCCTTTTAGAGTTTTCCGAGTTCTTTGTGAGCTGTATGATAGACAGTCAACGATGAATGAAGCTGCTGAAGTTATTATGGAGAAACAGCGCAGTATAGTCGACCGTTTCGTTCATTTATTATCGGTTGGCCTAGCTTTACCGGTTGTTGAAAAAATCAACAAAATGTTTCGTGATGGTCAAATCGACATTTCTCTTGTCAGGTAAATCTTCATACTACTTTTATTTCTAGATCTTTCTCAAAAATTATATCAGCACTATCAGATCGTGGTGCTATTCACCTTATAGAGTCATACATGGAAGTTCGAAGAAAGGTTGATGATCCCGCCTTCGAGTCACTCCCGTCTTTATCTTCATTTTTGCTGGGAAAGAGATAGAACTGGTGACTTGCGGATTTTTTAAATTAAATTCAATAAAAATTCGTCTTAAATCTTTTTTAAGATATAAGTTCAGCTTAAAATTCAGGTATTTCGCAATTGAAGTTCTCGAAATTGTTGCTCCACCTTATTCAGAAGATTTTATCAGTGTTTTCCTGCCAATCGTCTCAAATCCCGAAATCTTCGATCAAAATATTAGTGACAAAATCCCTGCTGCGAAAGAATTCATTGATCATTGCACGCCTTTAGTCACTGAAGCTAGATCATCACAATCTTAATTCAGTAATATTCGGGAGCTCTAATAGTCACGAATACCATCATTAATTACTTAAAAATTAAACTTTCATCCTTTGATTTAGAAAAACTAATCAGGAGAATGATAAGAGTAATTTTGTATTTTTATGCTAAATGAAAACTTTGCATTTCCTTCATGCTAAGTGAGGTGATGCGCTCACTTCCACAATGTCTGAAGGATATCAAATAGCACATGAAAGTGAATATTGTAGTTTGTTCTTTAACTCCAGAATGATAACGTTGCAGGGAAGTATTATAGCATATGAAAGTGAATATTGTAGTTTGTTCTTTAACTCCAGAATGATAACGTTGCAGGGAAGTATTAAAGTAATGTGGCATATTTGGCTTTGAAATTCCTAACTTTAAGTTTTCTGGCTTTTGATTTCGGTAAATTTCTAGATGTTCTCTAAAGGAAAGCTTAAATTAGAGGCGTTTGGCCTCTAAGTGCTGCACAGTAATGTCAAACGTAGACACTCGTATAATACCTTTTCGTGGAAGGCATGTTTATAGGATAGACGCGGATGAGATATCCTTTGAAGGAAATCCGTGATACATCTGTTTAATCATTTATACCAATCAATCTATTGGTTACACTGCTTTGTAATTTTGTTATATAGGATTTATTGCACATGTTTCTAAATCCCCGGTTTCCTGAATCTTTACAACGATTAAATCTTTTTATGAATTATTTTGAAGCGGAAAAAAAAATGTTGCCACTCACAGTTAGGCAATATTTCTATCATCTCTACTGCGAGTGATTTATTAATTTATTGTTTGGTAAGTAAAAGTCGGATAATATGGTATCTACAGTACCTATCTCGTACTTAATAATGTTTCAACGTTTTCGGTTCTTGGTTAAATAAGTGGGTTTCCAGAGACTCATCGTGTAATCATCTTGAAAACTGTAGTTTGAAAAACTCTCCACATCAGAGAAGTAAAAAATAAACCCAGGAAAAATTCTATTGAGATTAGTAACAAACATCAAGAAAAGATACTTTAATTGCAAGGACAAAGTTCGTTAAAAACCTAGTTTGAAAAGTTATCAATTTTGTATATCGGAAGATGCACAAGTTCTCAACGCACCAAGGTTTTAAACCAACTATATAAAGGCTTCATCTTATCTGAAAGTTTGATTCAGCTATGGTCCATGTTGTTTTAAAATTCTTTTATTAAATGTTGGAAAGATCACCACCGGTTTCAATGTATTTTACATTACTAAGAGGATATTATTTACATTCTCATGTGCTTCTAAAAGCAGAATGGTGGATTGTTAAGTACGTCTCGGCGAATTTCACGTAAAAGCTTTATAAAAGATTATCTTTTAGCTTCAACGTAGCGGTCGCTGATTACTTTCCAGTTCGCAATTTTCCAAATAGCTTTCACGAAATCTGGTCGTACATTTTTATACTGCAGGTAATAAGCATGCTCCCAGACATCGATGCAAAACAGTGGGATGAGGCCTAAAATAGTAACTAGTAAATGAAGTGTGCAATTGCGCTGCTGAAACCGCTCTATACTTTTCTGAAAACTTAAAAATTCCCAACAATCACTGTTTTGAACGACATATCACGTTTTCTACATCTTATACGTAATGTTTGTCAAAACGAGAACTACCTCATTATAATTACACGACATAAACACCGACATCACTCATTAAGAGAAAAGAATGGTCATGACTGAGACCTCCATAAAAAAGAATATTTCCATCCCATTTTTGTTATTTACTTACCTGTTGTTGATTGAAGAAGATCTTGGTTGGGAGAACAAGCAAGTTGCAAACGTTTCATTTCCTTGTCATAAGCAAGCCATCCCCATCCAGAACCTTGGATCGCAATTGTTTTAGCACTTAACTTATCTTTCAACGTTTCCAAAGATCCGAAATCCTTCTTTATAGCAGTCATTAGTTCAGCTATAACGAGACTATCTGCCGTGACAACAAAAAAAAAAAGACCTTGTAAAAGATCTAATATATTACCATAAATTTGTATTAAACAACTGAATTTGTATGAGAAATTTTCCGAGTTTTTAAAAATGTTCCTTGCTCATTGTCCAAAGATTTTTCTAAATTATGAACGTAAATCACTGTACAAAAAAAATACGAAATAAAACTTGAAACACTGATTGAAATCGTGTTTTTCAAGAAAGGAACTTACAGTTTGGTTCTCCGCTATCCTTTACTGCAGTCAATCCTTCCCAGAACAGCGTGTGATTAATGTGACCGCCAGCGTTGAAATTCATTAGTTTTGTGGCAGCAACAGCAGCCTGCATATCTCCTCAAAAAAAAAAAAAACAAAACTGGAGATAACTGCTATTCTAACTCTACAAAGTCTTAATTTTTTCTTCAAAACAATTTTTTTTTCTTAATTTTTTTTTTCTTTTTTCTTAAAACATATTCCATAACGTGAGAAATAAAGTCAGGATTGTATCACGCCATATTACTCAATTTGAATCGATTCATTACATCATTTACAACCGCTTTAACTTCTGGGAATCGATATCGTTTTCCATTTTCCTCAACCCTGACAATAACAATTTGTCTAAGGATGAATCAAACATGAGAAGATTCCAATTTTTGTTTTGACTCGAGAATATGTTGTTTAAGACTCTACCCATCTGCCGATCCAGGTAGGCAATCTATTTACTTCATTTTCAAGAATTATGTGGAAAACTCGCAAACCTTTTGCTAGCGCTTCCTTTACTTTCTCTTCGGCTTGATTAAGGCCATTCACATAGGTAGCGTGATGTTTGTCATGATGGACTTGCATAATTTCGGCCGATAGTATTGGCTCCAAAGCCCCATAATCATATGGTAAATCCGGAAGAGTATGCTTTATCCGTCGTAAGCTTAAACCATAGCTACAAATACGGAATCCAGTAGGTTTAAAATAATTTTCATTTTAAGCAATTTTTCTACAAAGATCCTCAATTAAAGCTCACTACGAGACTTTTGTGGCAATTTTTTTCCTTAATTCAACAACTTCGTAGTAACTTAAAGAAAGCTAACACAACAACTTGCTAATAATTCAGTAACTCGAAATTTTTGCTAATTTACTTTTTGCCAATCAATAAGCGATTTGCGACACCAATAAACAAATTCATCAGTGACCTGTAAAAGGACCTTGTCAACGAAAAACATGACCGCTCACAACGAAAAACCTATTTGTAACGATTCTCGACGATAACTGCTGACTGTGTACAAATGGCCTACATGTACTAAAGCAGACATGCTTGAATTTAGAGCCAACCAAAGTGATAACCCCAATATCTGATAAGAAATTACTAAAGGTATATACAGGTACTCATTGACATTTTTTGCATGTAAGCCTGAAAGTCTCAGTCAGAAAAAACTAAGCTTTGTTGGCAGCAACTATCTAACCCAGTATCATAAAGTTCCATTCTATCCCACACTATATCTTCAATCAAATCAATCTTGACAGCCATCGCCCACGCATAATTTTGCACCGCCCACGCATAATTTGGCACCGCCCACTCACATATCATACCTTAAGTTGACTTTTCCTTCTCTGACATTGGTTGTGTGTATGATAGCTGTACGTGAATTCTGCGTGTGTCTGTATGAGTGTTTACGTTGGCGTATATGTATGCTTATTAGTTTTTATTGTTTCAATTAGGTAATTTAAGGTTAAATCACAATTAGTAGCTTAATAATTTCTATTGTTTCAATTCGATAAGATTTATTAAAATATGCTCGTTTGATCTTCACCGTTTTTGTAGCATTTTTTATTCAGACATTAATTGCAATATTTTCAGGTTTTTCTCAGCGAGTCGATCATTTCTGGTAATTTTAAAATGATTTTAACATTGGTGGCCGAAGATTGCTTGCATTATTTGTCACAAATATACGTTAACATATGTATGAAGGACAATTTTCTCGTGGAATAAGGTAAAGATTTCTATGATTTTTATGTTTACCTGTAGAATTTAATTTATTTAATGATTAAAAGAATAGGTATTAGTTGTTGTTTCCATCTGTTTGTTTTGTTCATTCCCCCTGCTCCCTTATTTCAACTATCGTCTACTTTGTTACATGTCCGTCTTCTTTCATTATTTTTAATTAAATTCCACTTTATGACCTCAAAATATATGACAACATGGCTCTGAAGCTATAAATATAAATTTTCATTGAAACTTTACCTATTTCTTACTGTTGTAGTGTACAGTGCGGTTGGAACGTTGCTAAATTATAGGTAAAATCTTACTGAAATGTTTGACGTATATTTGAAGGTGCAGCTGTCCCTCATTAGTCGTTGTATGCCTACCAGAGAGACACAGATGGCTCTTGTTAAGTTTGACTACTTATTAATAGTCTGACAAAGTTTTGTTTCAGTATGAAAATTTCCTGATTTTAGGATAACGTGTGGAAAAGTATTCGTTTACTGTCTTGTTATCTATTGCTTCTCATTGAGGGATGGGTGCTAATAATGCTGCAATGAATATGGTAAGCAAATTTATATGTGTTTTAGGTAAGATATTACCGCTTAAGAACTTGAAATTTGGGAAATTTAGATTTATTTGAATTTACTCACTTGCCAAATATTTTACAATTTTCCACTTTAGTACTAAAACATTCATCTTTCTGCAACTTACGTACTGTTTAAAATCTGTTGTTACCTCATGGAAGGTTTAATTGTGTACTTCATTGCATAATATTATTAGTAATTAACAAATCAAATGAAACTTAATATTAAATGATTCTACGAATGATGTGTAAACTTTCATCTTATATTTATCTGAAAAGATTTTATTGATTTAGGACGATTTAACTTAGCAAATGAAACACATCCGCATCAGAGACGAGGAAAAATTGAAAACGGTTTGTGCTATAATGCATCTGACAGTTTGTCCTTGACAATGTAGCTACCAATTTTTCCTCGTCTTCAACTTGCTTTAGTATCACCTTTGGATTGCTTCCTTCCTATTCAGGATTTCTTTTTATAAAGTCTTCACGTGAAATAGTATTATATTTATCAGTCTCTCTGAAAGCCCATTTTGAAACTACTTAAGTGAAGTTAAGACTGCTATGAAATAGTAATGAATGGTGAAGAATAATGAAAAGCTGTGGAGGGAGTAGTTCTCAACGTTTTTAATTCATCTTATGAGCGTAAATTTCATTGTGATATAAATTGCAGGACAACCGGGATGATGATATAGATATGCGTCAAGAAAGAGAGGCAAGGGGAACAGGAAGTTTTGTTTCGAATGATCCTTATTTGGTCGAGGTATGTTTGGTCATAGCTAGTTTTGAATTTTTTTGAATAATATTTTTTTCCAATTCCATAAAATTTCAGTCTTTTTAACTACTGTGAAAGAAGGAGACATGGTTTTGAAATCAAAATTAGTGTTTTTGGAATATATTAATTATCGCTTTAAGTGTTTTGGTTATATATAATTTGCTTATTTTTCAGAGTGCCTTGAATTTGAAGCAAACGACAGCAGCACTTTCCGGTGCTATTTTGCCGGGAATGTCAGTTCAGAACATGCTAAGAACTCGAGAAATAGGTAAACGAGGAAGACCGAGAAATCGTCGTATACTTACTGAACGGGATTCATCGCTTTCTTCCTTGAGAGGTTCTTTTAGCCCCGGCGAAAAGGCCTCTATAATCAATAGGTAGTGTTTTCATGATTTCATTTTCACAGATTTTGGATGATAAATACTGCAGTAGTAATAAAGAATACAGAAGCTCCTTATTCATATTTATACTTTAAAAGTGCACATTTTTCAACATTATACATCAATTTGTGCTCCACAAAACAGATATTCACTTAAGCTTTAATATTCCTTTCTTCTTTTTTTCATGCTTTTGTTTAGAAAAAAAAATCAATGTTGATTGATTTTTCTTTTAATTTTTAGTGAGCTTTCAAGTTTTTTTTTTTTCCTAGATATCTGCCAAACCAAAGAGTTGTGATCGAAACAGTGAATACAAAAACATTCTGCTGTTTGTATTTACCGGGTAATAGGATCGTTACTGCAAGTCAAGGTTATATATGTTTTGTATTTTTTTTTTCAAATTTTTTTTTGGTTCATTAAGGATATTATAAAAGGATTAACAAGATAGGACCAAAAATTGATGATTCATTGCGAAATATGTTTTTTTTTTCACACATTTTGTAATTATAGAGATAGAAGCTTTCATTAGACATGATTGCCATCTTTAGAAAATTAGTGCAAGGTGTTTTTTGTATTTTCTACTTGATTAGGAGGATTGCTTTTCAGATGATAAGTTACGTTTTTATGTACGACAAGATCGTCTGCAGTCTAGATATACATTGGTGGGACCGATAAATTATTCGGTTCCTGACATTGGCTGGAGCATTCTTGATTTAACTATTAATTCTGTTGGTAACCAAATTGCTTACTCAACTTGGAGCGATTCCAGTACGTTTCTATTTCTCTTTTTATCTGATTCGCACAATTGTGAATATGTCGTTATGATCAGCACATTTTATATATGCATCTCCGATGCTTTAAAAATTTTGGAACTCATTACTTGGGTCGCAAATCTGCCAAATCTTCTCACTTATATATATACATTTTTTTTCTCGAATTAGGGAAAAGTGATACTAATTTATCAATATTTCGATAATTTTCTGGGAGGAAATGGAAAATTTACGCAAAAAATGAAATTCCTTCTAAAAAATCGACAAATTTCATAATTGAATAATGGATTTCAATGTTACAGTTCATTATACTACTGTTGATACACTAAGTGATCATTTACATTGGAATACATTCTTTGGAGCAGAAATACCACCGTCACGTTCCAGCAGGTAAAATGTTTCCATCTGATCTTTTCTTCGTGCTCAATTGTTATTTTGATTCAATGTGATTTAAAGTTTATCACATTTTTATCAGATTTTCATTATCCTTCAATCTAAAACTATCTATCGAAGGAATCAAATATCACGAACACTTGTTTACTCTGTGTTAATGTAATTTTTTGATCCTTGTTTACTATCTTAATCCAAAACTTACTTGTCATTTTGGATATAATGTTCCCTTTGAAGTTTTCAATGGTATACAGTTTTAGATTTGCATATTTTTCCTTACGATATAACATGGATGACCGTTATCTCATAGCCGGTGGATCGGATGGTTTTATATACATGTTCTCTCGTGTGCAACCTTGTTTACAAATGGTATATGTTGTTTTCCGATCAAGTTTTTTCACGTAAAATTCTATCAGAGTATGAAGTGGTAGTTTGAAAGCGATGGGCTAAAAGCTCTTAAAATATGGATGGATGCCTCAGAGCTTTTCAGCAAGCTGAAAAAATACTAACTAATTTAACTTGTTATATTCGAACAGTGCAAGAGTACTTTGGGTTCTAAAAATCTCTGTGTGAAAGTCACTCTGAAGTCATCCTAACAAATTGCAACTGATAACTCTGTTCCGTTATTTGCTGCTTCTCTTGCGAAATCATTATCGATATGAAAATTTCAAGAGTACATATTTAATTTTGAATTGGAGATTTGAGAAAAGCAAGTTCGAAGCACTAAAAATGCAAAGTTTTAAGTCTTGTTACAGTTCCAAGCTCATCAGGATGATGTCAATGCAATTTGCTGCAGTAAAACTAATCCGCATATTTTCTGCAGTGGAAGCGATGACGGACTTTGTAAGGTGATTGAGTTTATTACGTTAAAAAGGATGAAGAGGATAAGTGATTTCTCTGATCATCCAAATGAATCCTTAGAAAGAATAAGTATGCTCTCAGACCAAAAGGTTAGAATGAGTGGCATTTAGTTGCTGTCGTTATAAAAATCGAAGAAGACCCAATAGAACCAAGTATCAATCCTATCAATTTTTCAGGTCTTGTATTGAATAGTTAAGTAATTTCAGAATAATATCTGAGCTTGTGTATGTTTGCTATTAGTAAGCTACTTATAAATTCCGTTTAAGCGGCAGTGTTGATCTGTTTACAAAAGGAAGATGTTTTGTTTATCATAAATCTTAGATATGAATATCTATTATAATGTCTAGGTGTGGGATACTCGTTTGGTTGGAAACACTAGCCTTCCTGTTGGCTTATTCGCAGGACATCGTGATGGTATCACTTACATTGACAGTCACGGTAATGATAGATATATCTTGACAAACTCCAAAGACCAAACTATTAAGATTTGGGATTTACGACGATTTTCTTCAAGTGATGCCGAGGTAGTCCCTTTTGCTCTTACTCTTTTATCAATTCTTGCTTCATAACCAAAGGATTATGAAATGCTGATTTAATCGTTGTGTTAGAATGACAACAAGTAAATAGTATCAAGGCGCAGTTCATCCCTAAATTTCAAGTAAGCAAAGAAGAATTATTTGCATTTTGGATTAGATAATGTAATCTTTTTGACCTACTGGTAGCTTTGTCAGGGATTGAAAAAGTTAAAAAGAGCACTTTAACTGGTAGTGTGACGATTATCTTCCAGAAAGCCAGTAACATACTGCGTCTGACTTGCAGTCATGCTACTCCGGCAAAGCACGCTACATCGGGTGACGAAAAAGTTCTTGCATGTTCTTATTGTATAATAATATGTTGGTATCGTATGGTTTCATTAGCAGCATTGACTGCCATCTAAAGAAGATGAAATGGTTTTAAATTGCATTTTATATGCTATACACAATGAATGAGCCTCAGTTGAACAAGAGGAGATGGAGTTGGGCTTGTTGAGATATTTATTCTTATAATTTCTTTCTCATTTCCTAAAAATTTTTTCAGAAGGTTACACTCAGTGCAGTGCGAAGACAGAGATGGGATTATAGATATCAGCAGATACCGCCAATTTTCCAATCTGTGGGGCCTTTGCAAGGTGTGTTTCTTGTTGCTATTAAAGTCCTTTCTTTCCTCATAAAAATCACCTTTCTAGAATTAACATATAGAATGGCCATGGCGGAAAACAGAAAAATACGGTGGAGTGAACATTCCCGTAGGTTAACGTTGAGAAATTTTTTTTTCTGAGAATCTAGCAGATATTATTTTGAAAGGACGAATATCTACCGTTGAATGTCAATTAATAATGCACATAAAATAGGTGATGGATCATTATTGACTTTCCGAGGACATTCAGTGCAACATACTCTGATTCGGGCCAAGTTTTCACCGGAACGAACTGGATTTCGCTATGTATATACCGGTAGCACAGAAGGAAATTTGTATAGTTAGTTTTTGTGGAACTTTTGAATTCTTACATATAGCATATTAAACACGTCTCATATGACAGCATGTCTGTTGTATTCAAGATTAAAAGATTGGATGATTCTTTTTGCAGTTTATGATATTTTAACGGGAGATATTGTTCGAACTTTGGGTGGACACAGAAGTGTAGTACGTGACTGCTGTTGGCATCCTGACGAAAACGAAATTATCACCGTTTCAGTAAGTTCTACAACCAGTTATTTATGGCATCACTTCAATTTTTAAGTTTGCTAGTTACCGATCACTTATAGTATTAAAGTTTCAAGTTTTTGAAATGAAGATTGAAAATTAGTGGAATCATTAAACAATTAGTGTTGGTTTCTTTAATTCTTTAATTTTGTAAATTCAATAAATCTAAACATCTGTCTAGTGGGATGGAGTAACAGCCAGATGGTATTACAATTCGCGATATGATGATGATCAGGAGGAAGAGTTGGATCGGGTAAGTGATTCAAATTCATCTCCAGATGAAGATTATGACAATGACAATGATGATGATGGATATAGTGTCGCTCATTGGAGAAGTAGCGGGCATCAACCTCTGAGGAGGCAGCAGAAAAGAAATAATGCTTCCTTTTCTTTTGTTCGTTATCGTTGAATTACCCTCACAGTTTCTTAACACTTTCAAGGCTCCGTTTTACTTTTGACTGTTAATATATCCTTTGAAGTTTGAAAGAAGCATGTTGTTTCAATATCCTTCAAACTTAAGTTGTGTTCGAAGTTTTTTTGAAGCTTTTTAAAACTTCCAGTTTTTTTTCTTGACTGAATCGTCCTCCGTGTTGTTATTGTTATGCGCATTTGCCCTCTAATTCATTTCCATAAAGATTTTGGGTTAACGTTTAGTTTAAATTATTTATGGCTCTAAAGAGTTCTGATTAAACTCAGTTAGCAGAAATTATCTTGCCATATTTACTTTCTTTTCCAAATTTCTCAAGCTAACATAGAATTTGAATATGCTGGAGTTAGCTGTCATTCTGCAACTAATCTCTTCATTTTATTTCATACTAAAGTTTGAACTTTTAGAATTTTAGTGGAATAAGTCTCACAGATCTAGGCTAGGATCTTTTGTAATTCTGAAGTGAAATACCACTCGGCATGTTATTATCGAAAGCTATAAGAAGATCGTACCTTCGTTTATTTGCGGTGCTAAAGTATGGGCAATCGGTTGACTGAACAGAATGCTTTGAAAGATGGCATCGCGTATTTTTTTGAGAAATTTAGTGTGCTCGACGTATCTAATGAAGACTAATGCTATTCTGATGTCTTGATGAGTGAAAACGGATACTATCACGATATCTTGCGAATATGCCAACAGGAAGGCTAGTACTTTCGACCTTTTTTCCTTTTATAAGAGGATATTTATAGGTTATTTTGCACCTATGGGAATAATACTGATATGAACATACCTTATTGAGAAAAAAGAACTGAAGTACTACATTGATATGTGAGTCACGATATTGTACAGTTTCTTGATCTTATTGTCTTGAAGTGAATATGTGTTCATATTAAACTGCTAAATGTCCATTTATGATTATTTCAATAATATTAATACGAATTGTACAAATGAAACATTTTTTTATGAATTGATTTATGTGGCTTAAATAACTTTGGTTTCAGTTTTGAATAACTCATTTGTGGTAGTAGGTAAATTAAAAAGTTTTTTAAAAATTATGGTGTTGTGAAAGAATAAGTTCTAATTAGAAGGGATTACAGTTTCTGAAATACATTTTGTGTTGCATCATCTCTCTCGAATTCAGTTAATACTGAATAGTGGGATAAAAGAGATAGAGAGAGAGAGAGAGAGAGAGAGAGAGAGATGAGTGCTTTTTAAAGTTTTTATAATATATCCTTTGATTCGGTTGACAGATACTTGGAGTTTAAGTGGTTGAAAAGGAGCTCAAGCATGAATCAAAAAACACTTCAAAGGTTTAGGGTAGCCTTCAAATGTAATAAATTCTGGTTACTTATAATCGGTTGTCATAGTATTTTCCTTGTCACCCTTTATCTTATCATAGGTAAACTCATGCATATTTTAAAGCTTAAACAAACAAAGCATTTCAAAAATAATGTATTTAAAGGATAAACAAAAGGAAACAATCCAGTTTCCTGTATAAAAATCGTCTAAACTCCCTCAGGACTGAATTTATAATAAGAAATAATATATTTATCTTATTCTCATAATATCGATTTTCCGATTAGAAATCGTTTTGAGCATATGAATGAATAATTACAAAGTACTGAAATATGCTTTGAAAGTATTGGTACCTCTCCTATCACTTCCAAATATACAGGAATTATCTTTTATAATCGCAGTCAATTCATTTGATATTAGTACTTCATTCGAAATATTATCAATCAATGAATTATCATCAATTCAACGCTATTACCAACCGTCTTTGATGTATAATCATTTCTGCATTTCATACAAATTATCACAAATAATTTATAAAGTGATCAAATACAGTCATTAACATAAAGTTAATAGGAAAAGTGGAGAGAATGTTGAAAACAATTGTGATAAAGAGGTGATAATGACAAGATAATCAAACCATTGGAGATAATGACAGATAATAATGAAATATTGGCTAACATTACTCAATTGAAAACATCTTATTGATAGCATGATGTTTATCATCTCCTGTTGCATTGATAGTGAATAATTCTTCATTAAATATGATCAATTTGTAAATATAGTTTCGTATGCATTAACATCTCACGATGAATATTTGCATTTTAAAAATCCATTTTAAATTTTATTTCTGTGAATTTTTCTAATCAACGCCAAGTTTATTACTGTGAGTAACTTTCGCAAGTTTGAGAAACAGAATAGAGTATAGTGAAATAAAATATGCTTCATCTAAAATGCCATATTGTTGCCAGTTGAGGATGCTGTTGTTTAAATTTCAGAATGTTGTTGACAACTTATAAGCTTTAGCCTAGACTTCGCTTAAGCTTAAATTATTTTTAAATTGTGGCTCAATTTGATTTCAAAATTAAAGTTTGCTTGCTTTTTTTTAGTCTAAATGGCCTGATTTAAAAAATTTTTAGAATATCATATTGGCATCAATACTAAGTGATATTTTATAAGAACTTCTGATTGAGCCAATATTCTGTAAACTTGACAAGTATAAATGAACCAGAAGTACGAATCATTTTAATCATCTCTACTTTAAGAATATAATTGTATTTTCTCAAGTTGCTATATGAAACAGATGGCTTTCAATTGGCAAAACACAGTATTGTAGTAAACTTAGAATATTTTCTTAGATCAGGTTTGATTTGTAGTTTGAGAAAATTTTTCAGGATACAGTATGGTAATCTATTACTTCTGAAGTGGGCTAATAACCGAATTATGTAAGCAATCCGTTTATTGGATTTCGTGAAGAAAGCCAAAGTGAACAAACTACCTGAGCTACGCAAGTCAATTTTAACTTTTCTGTAAAAGATTTTGTATGCTTATCTGAATTAGTCGCAAAATTCCCTTCTAAATCTTATCATCGGTATTCTTTTCTCTTTTCGATTTCATTTCTGACTTTTGAAATAAATCAAATTCAATAAAAAAGAAATAAGCAAGTCCACTTCCATCTTATGGTCTCTTAACTATATATTTTCAAAAAAATTTGATTTTGTAAATGTTGCAATATTATTTTTTGTTTTTTTGTATATACTTTTGATATCCTTTTCATTTTTTCGCTTACTTATACATTACTGAATTATCGGTAGATGTTGACAGGCCTTTTAAAGCTTTTCACAACAAATCATTCCAAATGTCTATCCTATTAATTTTATAGTTAATTCATTTCTTTTTGCCCTGAAAGCGACCAAAAACATTTTGAAGGATGATACCTAGAAGTCTAATGATACAACTAGGTTGACATCACACTGCTACTACTTTACAGAATCATGATTTTCTGCTCAGTTGCAGTTTAACTTGCTGATTGGATTGATGATGATATTTAAATCTAAATTTTAAAGTGATCATGAATATTATTTTGAAAGGATGAAGTTTTTAATTAGAATAAATGACTCTTAATATGAGTTTATAGATCCCAAAGATTTAAAAATTAAATTTTTTGTTACAACAGTTTCCCCCTACTTCAAAGAAATATGAACTTTGAAAGCTTGTTGGTAGAATCCCAACAGTGATAAAATTATAGTGATATCAGTAAGATATATAAAAAGTGATTTATGTTCATATGTTCAGTGCCTACACAAATCCTAAATCAGCAGCACATCAAATTTATCACTGATATGTCTTTTTTTTTTTTACAGACAATTTAGTTATGCAAAATACGGAAGGGAAAAAAAAGAACAATCGAAATGATAAGCAATTGTTTAAATCGATGGAACTTTTCCAACAAAGGTTGCTATTTTAATAATTTATAATGCCTCATTGTCGTAGCGCTTTATTTCACTGTGAAATAAAGATGAAATCTTGCAGAGTTTTCAAAAAGATAACATTATTGCTGACCTAATCTTTATTGTCAACCGGTTTAATGCGACGATTAGCTCAAATTTTTTCCCTAAGCTCTATTTTGTCCTTTATATGCGCAATAAATAATTTCAATTGGACAGGTTCATTTCTTTCTTTAGCCAAACACTTTAGGTAAGTAAGTTTGAAAAATATGAAGGAGATAGGTATGTCGAAGAATGGAGGATTTTGTTTAGAAAGTAAAATAGCTCGAATGAATCAACAGATCATATTGGAAATGAAGAAATTGCGACAACTACAAATCGCATCAGTGACACAATCTGAAAGAGGACATCTATTGGCTTTTGCTATTATCGCAATTACTATTAAAGTTATTATCATTGTTGGAATAATATTTACTCAACAAGGTATAACTGTACATTTCAGAATCAGAAATTACAATGTCGTGAAGCAGTAGTTAAAAAGATAGTTATGAGAAATATAGGCGGGTTGATTTCTTTGATACTTTTTAAATTCGGTAATGATTTTCTTCCGCAAATTATCTATAAGTTTTCAGCTCTTTCATTTTCGTTTTGTGTTGTTCGATTTTATTTTATTATTGGTAGGAGATTTTAGATCCGTGTATGACTAGGTCATTGAAATAAGAAAGTTCTCAAAAAAGTGATGTTTAGATCAGAAATTCGCAAATTAATCTTGAAATTTCAATCGGAAATGATTCGAGCAGTGACCTTGAACTTCGAAGACTCTACTCGATCATCATTATCGAGAATTTGATCTCGCCAAATCTCTGTTAAGTGCATGTTTTTCAGCATATTGGATCCAATCTGATGATTACGATATCGAAAATTCAAGGCAGATGTTTTATGAGGTTTGGGTTAGCGAAACAATGCGTGAGGAAGAAATTAGTGGAATTCCAACGATTGATTTCACATATCACGAAGGAAATCATAATATCATTGTTGGTGTGTACTGCTAACGCAATCAATTTTTTTTTCAGAAATTAAATAAAAAACTCCGGAGATACGAATTTAAAATTTCGAGATGTTTCATTATTTTCTTTCCATCCACATCTCATCAAATGTATTCAATTCACTGAAAAAGAAATGCTACTTCTTTTCCCACTTTACCGTCCTCTAACTGTACAGATTTCCAATTAGCATTGTCATCATACTTTTAAATTTGCTTAATTGCGCAAATAGTGTGATGTGATGCGGAAATTTTTTTTTTGTTTTTTGTTGAAGTACCTCTCTAAAACTCATCAAGCAAGAAAATTTTCATAAAAATTTTCATTTGTTCAACTGAGGTTTCTTTTCAGAGTCACCGAAAATGAAGGCAAATTATCAGGACAAAACATCAAGAAGCAATTTAATTAAATTACCCATATGGTTCGGTTGCTTACATCTCTCTCTAAGTTTAATTTTAATCGCATGCACCCTACATGCTACTGTTTGGTGGAACTTTACCATACAACCAGTGCCATCTGTGTTGCTCGATTTTTGTATCAATGATTTGGAATTGTGTCGACGACAATGTGACATACTCCTCGATGAAGGTTATTTTAAATGAAACATCACATATTAAAAGATAAAATGGAAGAGTTGCAGTTTCTTTAAATTTTAAATCAAATGAGTAAAATCTTGAAGTAAAAGGTTTGGTAAGTGACATTTTGACGTTTCATCGTCTACTCACAGATTTCGGGACAACAAACATAAACATCATGCCTTCATATAATTATTTTATTTAGAAAACGATGTTGATACTTTTAATAAAAACATGCTTTTAAATCGATAGGAGGAAGCACGTATAAGTGAGCTTTTAAAATAATTTTACAAGTCTCAAAATATCCAAAAAAAATTACAACTAATCTATCCGAAAATTGTATTTACAGAATATCCACTTATTGTAAACAATGATTTGGAATTAGTGACAGAAGAAGTGCGAAGAAGTTTCAATAATTATTTATCAATTTTGGAAGAAAAACCTCAAAAACTAAAATGGGTCATGCTATCTGTTTGCTTTTCCTATGTTCTGTTGTTGGCTATTGCTTTTGTTTCGGCCTTAAATTCATTCTTCCAACAAGTGATTTGGAAGGATAATTATGGTATGTTCTGAATTATATACTTTGCTTGGCTTAACATTATACGATTTCAGCTTTTTAAAGATTGTTCCGTTTACTCGTTGCTCTGGCATTTGAGCATATAGTACGGTAGAACGATATACTGTATACTACAGTATTAGATTGTCTGCTTATTCTTTGCACCAATTCAGTCTGTATCAGTTCAGTTAAAAGCATTCAATACCATGATACTTTAATATGTTTTACTAACATTTTAGCAGTTTTTCTTTCTTTAAGTGTTATTTTTTGGCTCTATTATTTACAATTTTCGAATTCTTTACTCCTCCCACTTGGAGAGGAGGACATTAATCATAAAAGGAAAAACGAGGAAAAGATTCTCTTTCATTTATTTGAATGAATCAATGGAAAGTTTTTCCTGCAAACTTTACTGCCCAGATTTATATTTTTGCATTGCAGTTCCTCTCTTGAATAAAAACTTTCCAAATTTTTTAAGAGAAAATGATAAATTAATCAGTTTGTTAAACCATCATATTCTCTTTTCTAACTAAATTAACTTATTTGATCTCGACCAGTTTATTTTTCACAATCAATAATATGAAAAACTTCCCTACAGTTACACTTAAATTTCAGTTGTGGTTTGTGAATCATTTTAAGTTTATGAGCGCAAAAGTAGTTTCTCACGCTGTGTGCCATCATTATAAAATATCTATTTCTCAAAATTTTTAAACGAAAATTGTGGAAATTTTAGAATGGACATGCAGTCGACTCCAACAAAGGCTTTATTTACTGTTGGATATAATTTCCGTAACAGTGATTATTGTACTATATTTGGCTATTTACGTGGAACATAAATTTGCAAGCAAGTTTAGTTTAAAACTCAAAGCATGCCGTCAGCAACTGGACTTGTGCATTTGTTAATTTATGATTGAAATTTTTGTTTACTCTTTAACTAATCATTGCCTGCAAAATATTTGTCATATATAGCTGATGCTTTGAAATGTCATTGTGCTTCAATGTCATTTTAATAGTTTCGTCTTGAAGTGCCAAATTTTCGGTTTTCATAATACATCGAATAACTTTATTGATAAGTTTTTAAATTTTATATTGAAAGTTGTGAATAAACAGAACACATAAAACAGTACGTATATGGTTTTTTCACAAGAAATGATTAATTAATTAGGAAAAATACGACAAATTAGAGTAACATTAACAGTCTAAAGGTTTACAACCTGAAATTCTTCCTCTAAAATCATTGTAATGAGGGCGGTATCTTCGTGTTTCGACGGCTTTGACTATCTTAAGCTTAGATGAAGTAAAGTGATAAGCTTGTTTTAAACAAATTAGACATGAAAAGGGAATAATTACTGTAAATAAATTGAGAAATAATTATATTTCACTACCCGCAGATCTATTGTCGAGATTCTAAAATATAAAAGTATGTCTTCAAATAGCAAGAGAGAACTCAATTTCGATTTTAAGTGAAAGTCAAAAATTCTGTGTCAAAATTCCATATAGTTTAAGATGCAATCCATACTAACAAAATGGTAGAATGATAAATCAGAAGATTTGACTTCTATCAGCCTATTATATCTATTGAATATAGCAATAACACCAAACATTTGATCCACTGGTAATCATAACTTAGCAATAGATCCTAAACTTTATTACCTTCAGGAATCTTTAGCTTAAATTTTTGAAGCTTCCTTAGAAGTCGAAACTATCGTAAAGTCTGATCTTTATCATCTGCAAAAGACTGATAATGAATTATATTGTTATTTAAGGTACAATTTTGGTTTGCATAGAAATTTTATTCATCATTCCCAACAAGTGAATTTTATGCTAAATTTTAAGAATTAACTATTCAAGTTTGTCAAATTCAAAGGCACGACGGTGAATTTTGTGAAGTTCAGAGATCATTTTCAAAGCTTGAAATCAAATTAAGTGATCAAAAATTATTATCTAAAAATTTCTCCATAATTTTATTCTTTGATCAAGAAAGGAGTATGTCAGGTGATTAATCATTTGCTGACAGTGGCATGAACCAAACCAACTTCTTTTATCAATTGTTGACCTCGCTGCGCCAATGTCAAACTTCAGTAAAGAATATTTTCTTGCTTAGAAGTATTGACAATGGTTTCTGTTCAATTCGAACTTTTTGCATGAAGTTGTTTTGCTTCACTTCATGAAAACTTTCTAAAATAAATTTCGAAATCATAAATAATGGCTGCTTATCAAAAGACATGTCACAGAGATTTCACTGAAGTTTACAATTTGTTTTATGAAAAGATAAGAAATCCCTTTGATTATGTCAAAGCAGAAGTGAAATCTTGCCCGGAATCGATCCGTGAGAAAGTCTAAACTAATATTAAAGTTAATTATCAAAGTTCCAAAATCTCTTTTTCTTTTTTTCGACCATTCATTATGCTTAGAAAAAAAAAAAAAACTCCCCGTAAAGTAAAGTTTAAGACTTTATTGCGATGTGTAAATTGGAAACGATCAAGGAAAGAAAAAAAAAAAAAAAAAAAAACACAAATTGGATGATATTTCACTTCGCTTTTCAAAATTCTAATTTTTATATTTGGTATAAATATAAAAAAACATTAGATAATTAATGATTTTCCATCAATTCTTTCTCGCCCAAACACTTTTACTCCAACTCGTTAATACAAATGCAATCGATTGAAGCCTATCGATCCGAGAAGAAATTTAAATGCCAATTGTCAATTAGTTTCCTTTGCACATCATCTCCTACATCAATCTATGCTTTCATATCAATCGACGATAGAAACCATATAAAGCTATCATTTATCCTAAATAGTTTAAATCTTTCAAATGAATAATTCATGACGAAAGACGATCTCCTAATTCAAATATGCCTTAATCTTAAAGAAATTTGATATTATTTAACTTGCATCTATTTATATATAATTATTTTCTCGTTATTATCTTATTCCATTTATTTTTATTCTAACAGAAAATGAACGATACATTTTTCATTATTTTTTAAACAGAAGTGAATCATTTTCGGATCAAATTATGTCATCAAAAAATTTTGAATTTTGAGAACATTTTTCGATCATAACGACAACATTTAATAATTTGTACCGTAATTTGTTTAAATGATTCGTCCTAAATCATATGCAAACAGCGATTAATTGATGGCTGTGAAAAATTACAAAATTGTCTGATTTATTTTTCATTCAATTTCCTCTTGAATTGTAATGCTTCCTGTAAATAACGATATAGAATGGTGATCAAACAATTAGGCCCTTTTTTCTTTGTATAGATGCAAGGTACCTATCGGATAACAATGATTTACCACTTTCAAATAATACGGTGAATCGTAAAGCTTTAAGAAGAATGAAAAGATATGAAAAAGAGTAATTAGAAAAGACTCAACAAATTATTTTGTTGAAAAACAGTCCTATGCTTTTTCACTTTGACCTTTTTGACATTAATTTTATAGTGGAAAGTAAAGATAATATTATCAACTGTTATTTGTAGTAGTCAGGAGATGAAAAAGTTTAGAGATGATGTTATAGATTAACGCCACTAATTTATTGAGTTAATTAATTCTTACAACGATTAACTCTACGGGAAGAAAGGGCAACAAATGCATTATCATCATCATCTGCTTTGTTTACTACAACTATAACTACTCCTTCTACTAATGTTATTAACAATGATAATATTATTGATAAAGCAAAATACAAATGCTGCTACCAGTTTGATTATTGATATATCTAATTGAATTATTATTCTGCTCGATAAGGGTTGTAATCGATGATAATTGAATATTTGGGATCATTAATTTTTATTTCATCCGATATTTCCTTTCCATCTTTTTTAATATTTGATCTTATCTTTGCCATTGCATCTTGCATAATTTCAAATGATATTCATTGTATTGCATTGAACTGTAATTGTATTAGAGTGTAATATCAATGTTATCATGAACTCTTATGTCATATTTCTTCCTTTTTTCATCATCATTCTGTTTATTTTTCCTATCAAAAACAAAATTAAAAGATTCGTTTCATTCCAATAAATATTTCATCGTTTTATTTCCATAAAAAATACCTATTTTAAAATGCATACTTTCTCTAACATTATAATTGAATATGACAGATATTCCACCCAACATTCTGAATCAAGAATTACTGAACAAAATTGTACTTCTTGATTGAAATGAAAAATACAATAGAAATTATATTCATTGAGCAAAATCATTATTAATTAAGATTATTCCGACCGATTAATTGAAGAGAGAGAAAAATGTCCATCCCAACCGAGTAATTGATATACATAAAACAACTTAAGAATGTAATTAGCAACACCTGAGTTCTTGCTGATTATTTTTTTTAATTATTTGATTTGCAAGTGATATCGATTTGGTAGACGAATTTTCATGCACATTCCATTCTGGTCAAATTTAATGGTCGTATCTTATCATCTTATCAGCTTGCCGATGTTTGCTATTATGTTCCATCAATATCAGATAGGATTCAACTTAGATAAAATGATGAGTTGTATTTTCAACCAATTATCTCTCAATTTTATTTGTCTGAAATTCTCGCAATCTTTTTCTCTTAATGAATTTAAATCAGAAAATATAGCAAAGTTACTTCTTATCAACCATCATTTAGTCATTTTGTTACAGTAATGCAATGATTATCACGGTAAACTAATAGGATGAATAAATTTCTATCTACTATAAAATATGCAATAATTTCAAAAGAGATGATTGAAACGTTAGAATAAAAAGTGCTAGTAAATTATGGAAATTTAAAACTGTCACTTTACTTGTTTATCAGGAATGAAAAGAAATGAATTAGTTTAGGGCTGTCAACTTTATCTGATCAAAATTACTTATGAGCAGGAGATCTCTTATGAGTTTGGAAGATGAATGTTTCCAAAATCAAATTTCAATTTCAGCAATTAAATATTGATTTATGTAAGTTAGTTTCTCAGAGGTAATTTTTGTGGAATTTCTTTATTTCTCTTTCGATTCCCTTCCCTTTTAAATTGTACAATTGAGAGGATTTCAAATTCAAAGTACCATAGTGTGTTATTAGGTCAGTAGGTCGTTGACCTTCTAATGTATATTAAAGTTTAGATTGGATCGAAGAAGACAAATTTGAAATTCTTTTTTTTTTTTTTCCGATTCATCAATGGAATATATTGTCGTCTATCCTATGCAACATTTATTATCCAAATAGACAAATGTATGTGTAATTGATAATAGACAAAATCTATTTGGTTTATAGTGACCACTGATGAATCATAAAAACGAAATGACCAAATGAGAAAAGCTTGCGATAATTGTTTTAGCTGAGAAACGAACGTCTGATGAAGAGAGTTGAAAAGAAAAAAAGGAAGCGAAAGAGATGAAGACGATTGACATAGCTTCACTTCCTTTCATTTCCAACAAATTGGTATCGAGCAAAATTATTAACGTTCATGATATGACCTCTAATGTTTCTCTCGGGGTTATTCCCATGACATATTGTCATCCAGGGGATCTTGTTATCTTATCTTATCATTCATTTATCCTATTGTTTGTTTATTTTATTGTGTTTTTTTTTTTTTTAATGTGATTCGAAAGGTACCATTTTTGAAAAGTAAAAGGCCAGATAAGTTCATAGTAAAAGTTAGTGAACTAAAGTTTATATTAAAATATTTCTCATTATTATTAGTTATAGGATTGCTCAAAATGAACGGATTGAAGTAAACGCTGTAATTTTTTCCATTTGTAAGTAAGGATCTTCTCATCCAAAATTAGAAACTGTTTATCTATCCTGCAGTTCATTTTAAAGTGGTACTTTACACATTCATTCATTCGCTACTATAAAATTCTTCCTATAACTTGCCATTTTGTTGGGAAAGACTTTGACATTGATTCGTTATTTTAGCAGCGTTTTAAAATTTTCTTCATATCCGTTGCACATACTTTGATTCCTTTTCAATTATCTTTTCAGTAAGCCTTAGCTGGGTGACGTATGTAACGTTCGTAGTAACGATCGAAGCTAATGCATTCGTGAAGAAAGTCAAAAGCTATGAGTAATACGCTAGCGAATGGTGCAGTAAATACATCATATGCATTCGATCCACAAAGCCTTGAAATTAAAACAAAATCAGTAGAGCAGACTCTTGTCCCGCTTGTCACCCAGGTAGAAGTTTACTTACTGTATTACTACTTACTTACTTCGCAAAACAGCTTCTTTCATTATCCACTGATTCATAAAGTTTTGAAAGATTTCCCTGTAACATTTCCATTTACTTCTTCCTTATCCGGATATATTTATAAAATTCAGTCAAGTTAAATGTGGTGTTTTATTGTTACGCAAGTAGATATATTTGCCTTGCCTAGAACTGAAAAACTAATTGTTGCTGATTTAATAGTAATTCTAGAATTGAAAGCGTATTTGAGTTTTTGTTTCTATAACTGTTGACGTAATCCTTCCTGGAAATGAAACTAGCATAACACTGTAGTAATCAAATTTTTGAGGAATTTAAAGTTTCTTCAAACATATTTAGTACATTAGTTTCTTTAATTTTTTGTAAACACACAACCTTAGAAAGGTTAGTACGAGAAAGACTGTAGCGCTGTTTAGCATGCATTTCATTATGTATTTCCTATTTAGATGGTTTGTTTCTTGTTTCGTTTTGAAGCTATCAAATAGGTCATTTTTTTCAGATAACAACGCTTGTCAATTTCAAGGAGAGTTATTTGTCAAGTGGTAAAAAACGATCCGAGAAAGCTCTTCGCTCAGCTTTGAAAGTAGATGATTTCTTTTCATATCGTACTGTGACACCAAAATAAAGTCTTGCTGACAATAATTAGAAACGGGACTTTTTTAACATAAATTTTGAGTTGACTCGAGTATAACTCTTGGTCCCTGCGATAACCTTTTTCAATTTGTTTATACTTTTCATTTCGGGTGCACATTGTACAATTTCCCTTATTTCAGAAATTGTTTTTATATATTTTTAGATAGGATCAGCAGTAGAAGCAGCCATCGAACGTTTCGTAGTGGTCGGTGAAACGATTGCCGATGAAAATCCAGACGTTCAACCTGAAATGTATGATGCATGTCACGAAGCCCGACTCGCAGGTAGTAATGTAAAAGATTTGTTGCCTAGCTAATAGTCAATTGTGTACCTTAGAATTTTTAAAAATGGATAATTTTCAAACAGTCAATCAGAAAAAAAGATCCTATCAACTTTATCATGAGAGGTTTGAATCTTCCTTTTTTGCCGTGTCTGCTACTTAGTGGCATTTAGATATACTTCATGATGATGGAAGTCTTTTGTTTTGTTTTACGAACATTCTGCAATAAGTTGAATAATTTAAAAGTATAATGAAACATAGTGATATGACGAATTTGTACTCAATGTGCAGGAGCTTCAATAGCAAATTTGAATGGTTGTTTAACGGATGATTCGGGTATTGCTATCGACAAATCGGTTCTTGTACGAGCTGCACGACAACTCCTAACTTCTGTAACACGAGTTCTTCTGTTAGCAGATCGTGTACTTGTCAAACATATTCTTAGATCTGAAGATAAGGTAAAGACTTAAATTTTAATTTTAATGTTCTATTCTAGAACGTCGCTTCCAAAATTATTTGCGTGGAAGTTGACATCTCTTCAAAAATTCCAAGCAAAGAAAATTCCAGATTTTTTCCACCTCAAAGTAATGAAATGTTAAAATAACGATAAGTATTTTTTTTTTCTTTTTCATTTTCATTTTATTATAGATAGCATATTCATTGGTAAAATTAGAAAATACAACAAATTTCACGGATTTTGTAAAAACTTTCACCGAATTTGGTGGTGATATGGTTGACTTGGCCCATCGCTCAGGTGATCGACAGAATGATTTAAAAAGTGAAAAACGTCGTGGACAAATGGCTGTAGCACGTACGATGCTGGAACGGTTGACGATGCTACTGTTAACTTCAAATAAAACACTTTTAAGGCATCCGGATAGCGACAGTGCACGGCAGTGTCGAAATGGAGTTTTTCAACAGGTTCATTTCTTGAAATATCTTATTTGGTCGATTTTGGCTTGAAAAATGAGTCCAAATGCCGCTATCATTAAGGAAGCTTAAAGCAGTATTTTATTATAGATAGTGTCGATATAACAGTAAGTATATATATATATATCAGTCATTTTCAGATGCGTTTGGCTCTTCAGTTGATTGCACTTTGCGTCTCCGATGGTATAATGCACTTTGACTCATCACATTTTACATCACCATCCAGCGAAGAAGTTTTAGATATTGGGATACAACTAACTGCTAATGCAGCTATTAGGCAGTTAATGGTATTTTCTAATTTTAAGCTATAACAATGGACTGTTTATTTTAGAAGTTAATAATTTTTGTGTAAATATTAATAGTTTTATTCATAATCTTCGATTCAACAATCTTTTTTTTTTTTTTTTTTTTCTATTTTTTAGGAAATGTTGGAAATGGTACGGATGACATGTAACATTGGAACCGGTACAAGGGAACGATTAATAAGTGCTTTGGATTCATTGTGTGAAATGACTCAGGATTTTACCGATTCAGCCTATACTCCACATCATCATCGTGAACAGATTTTGGACTTCTTGGAAGAATGTCGATTTGAATTGACAAACCTTATACAGCCTGATGTAAGTGATTTTTCATATAACAAATAGTTAATATTTGTGAACTATATTCTGGAATAATTTCTGGCAGCTATTTGTCATATCCATGAAATCTAAATCAAACACTACATAGTTATTCGGAAATGAAAACAGTACGGTTGAACATGTTTTTCCAAATTTTAAGCAAAACGAAAAAATATTGCTGTGCTCTCAGTGGGATTGAGCCATCAGTACTTTAAACCATTTAAGTTATACGAAATGACTTCATATGAATCAAGAAAACTTATTAAAAACGCTGCTTATTTATTCAACATGTAGTCTGTATTAATCATTTAATATATGGTCTTTACCTAATCCACTTCTTGTTTTCAAATCAACACTTTGACGTAATTAAATCAACAATAATTCAGGTTGCTGATGAACCTTTAAGGAATGAAAGCATCGAAGTGAGTGTGGAGAGGCTTACTCGAAGACTGAAGGATCTCAAGAAACAACTACAAATTGTAGCTATGGAACAAGTTAGTATTTTATTTTAAATTTCCATTAATTCCATTATTATACAAAATGTTGTTTTGCTTTGTTATTTTTTTTCTTTTGCAGATCTCGGAAGTACTGCGTACCAATGAAGACCAAGTAATTTTGTCATCTATAAAAGCGTGTTCTGTTTCGGGTGATATTGATGGTGTTGAGAAATTTCTTGAGGAATTTCGCGAACATGCAGAACACATACAGGAAGTAACTTTTACATTTATTTGAAGCTCTCATTTCGTATTTGAGTGAGAAATTAGTGTTTTTTCTGATCAATAACTAGACTGGATGTATGGTGACATCTTAACCATACTCAGGCGTCACACTGATCTTAGACTATTTTAATTTCTTGTTTCCTAAATAAACTAAATTTGTATAGTATTTACTGTTCAAGAAACTGGATTTTGCATAATAGTTTTTAATTTGGGTGTGTCGACTGTTACATCATATATCGTTAACGGATGGTTTACATGTTGCCACAGGTCACGCGGAACGAAACTTACGATCCCTTGCTCCACTGGTACGTTTTAATCCATTTTCACAATGCTATTTCAACACTTGGTCAAGATTTGCTTCCTTACAGATCTAAAATATCTTGAGGAAAAAAATTATTTCTGGATGCAATATTTGAATAATGATGGTTTGAAGACATTGTTGGCTGGTCGCACGTTGTGCATACATCCATCATCACGCATAGCACGAGAGAACGTAGAAGTTTTTTGTGACACATGGGCACAATGTGTCAATGACTTGTCGAGATTGGCAAAAGAAACGGATGCAGCGGCAAGCGGTCGTTTAGCAGCGGAGAAACAAGCCTATATGTCGCTACCTAGGCCAGGGGTAAGTCAATCGATTACAGATAGTCAGCGAAGTGACTGTGTACCATCTTTGTCTGCTACTTCATCATCGACGTCCGATCGTTCATCTGATCTTTCCTTCCCGAAATGTGTCACATCTTCCCATTCACAGTCAGAAGATCAATTTAATTCTGATGGTTTGGTATTGATCAGACATTTGAAGGGTGCTGTAGAACCTATGGAGCAATTCCATCGATTCGTTGAAGACACTAGCTCTTCATCGAATATTTCGACGGCAAACACAAGCAAGCCTTTTACTGCGGGTACAAATTCCCAGTGTATACTGGACGATTTACAAGATGAAGTGAGTAAGGTGCATATCCAAGATCCACCACCACCGCCTCTTCCTAAACACAGAACAAAATATTGTTGAGTACTGCAAAAGTCTTTCTCGATTTAAAAAGCTGTAACTATTTCGAAATCGAAGTTTGGTTTGCAGAATTTCTAAATCTCAATTTATAATGTGTGGCTTTATCGTTAAACTTTTGGTTGTGCATGAGATTTCTGACCTTTTTCTTGTTCGACATCGTAAAAATCGTATATTTACTAGATTTACTAGAATTTCGCCAACAAACCAGTAATAATTATTATGTTTATTGTATCAAATTTGCATCATATTCTTGTTTTGGTCGTTAGTTACTCTTTTACTCTTTTTTTAGTTTCACTTTTGTTTTGTTTTATTTATGATTTTAAAGTATTAAATTTTTAATTTACGTGTTTAAAATTGAGCCAAATAATTGGATAGCGATGAGAAATCTGCGGCCTTTGAAACTTAAAATCTGCTGGTTTCTCATTTCTGTTTGAATGTTTGTATTTTTGTCTCTATTTATTTGTTTGCTTTTTAAATGTTTTAGACTTCAAATTACATTTGTGTCATGGAATATTTTGTTTTGCAAGTTCCTTTTTCTTCAAATGTTCAATTCCGGTACGCAGAATTTCTGCCTTTTTTATAAGGATTCGTCGTGTACACATTTGCTCCTATTATCACCTCCAAGAATGGAACAAGCTAGCGCGGGAGACAGTACATGTCCACGTACATACCTAATAGCTCGCATAATCAATCGGTGGATTGCTGCTGGCTAGATTTTTATGAGCGTTGTAGACGTTTTATTTTATGATCAAGTTATGGTAAATACTTGGTATTGGTGTTGTGAAGTGATTTGCATGGAGTTTTATAATTACTTCGTGATATAATTGTCAGCTGGGTCAAACTCTTGAATTCTTTACTTTATTTTCAAAAACTTTGAAGAAGTTATTATGGTGATATTGCTATCATTATACCGACTTTTAATAATTGCCATTGGTTTGCATGCTCGAAATATGATTATTAACGCTTGATAACAACTATGGGACAAAAGATTAAATTCAAAAACTGAAATTAACAGTTGTGATCTTACTGCATCCGAAGCTTTCGCATATCTGACATCGAGTCTCACAGCACAGGAAGGGTGACATTTAATCTGTTTTCCTGACTGTTCGCTGTCTGAAGTTTTACCATTTCCTCTAAGTTCTTTCATCAAAATTGTTTGCTGTGTTAAAATCACCATATGCTATGGTTTATGTGGTGCATGTGAAAATGACTAATATATATATATATATATATATATATATATATATATATACATACAATCAAAAATACTGCAGTAAAAAATATTATGATCATAAACAGTTAGGTTTTCAGTTGTAAACCTAATGATTGATGGCAGATCACTTGAGGAAAATCAAATAAGTATCCATGAGACAATAAAGTCGAATAATATACCTCTGCTGGTTGTGTGGGATCCGTTCCGGCATCCCGCTCAAACTGTTTTCATTTCTGCAAATGATTAACAGTTAATTGATGGCTGGTAAAAGTATCAGTACATGTCACCCACTGTTATGCGGTAGTAACTTTAGAAAATCTTCCCTTTTTAATTGATAGGTAAATCATATATATTCATATAATCTAAGCTCTTATTATACCGATGTTGCTATCGAAGTTGCCGGATTGCAAATTGTTCGAGAACCGGTTGTTTCAAGTAGTTTTGCGTACTTCGTTGATTACATTTCATAGGTGATTCATTTTCAGAAACATGGTACGACACAAAAACCAACAAAGCCGATTACACTTGACGTGGAAGTAAGTTGCTCTTGACAATTCATCCACATGGGAAGGATGGAATTTGTCGTAAATCTGATTGATCATTCCGGTATTAGCTATAACAAGATCCAGAAATTGTCAATTTATGATAAGCTGAAGATGTATATAAGCCCGAGAGACGAAGACACTTATATAAATTAAATAGCAAAAAATAGGAAATCACACTCGATAATAGCTCATCCAGTTATATTGGGCAACATGGAATTATTGTTCTGATAGTTTAGTTAAACTTAATTAATGAGGAAGATAAAAGATACAATTCATCAAAAGCATCTACCGAAGACATTCATTTTTAACCACTTTTAGGATCAACAGAAGATAGCGAAGGTTGGTTTAGAGATGAAACTTTTAACTTCCGAAGTTGATGCGGAAGCAGAAAAATGGGATGAATATGCAGAAAATGATATTGTCAAGCGAGCTAAAGCGATGTCTTCAATGGCTTACAATATGTATCTTTTCACGAGAGGTGATGGACCACTGAAAACAACGCATGACCTTTTCACACAGGCAGAATTTTTTGCAGAACAAGCCAACAAGATGTATAAAACGGTCCGAGAATTTTCTTATGAGGTGCTTTTTTGGTTTTTATTCATTTTTAAAAAGAAATCAACGATAATAATGATAGCAACATTCGTAGGAATAACTGCAAAGACTATGATATAGCTATAACAGTGGCGTAAATAGAAATGATAATATTATTATTTCCAGTATTTGTTGATGCTATCCTTTCAGCTTAATATAATCTATAATTTTAGGTACCTGGAAGTGCTGAGAAAAACGATCTGATGACGATTCTAGAAAAAATACCGATACATTGTCAGCAGTTACAAGTACTTGTGAAAAGTCCAACAGTTGGTAAACCAGCAACATTTTCCAAAGTAACTTACATATTTTATCATTGTTAGACAAATGGAAAATGCTCTGATTGCAATAGTAATTAAGTTTCAATCATCCTTCACAAACTTAGGTTGTGTCTTCGAAAATCAGTACTATCTGAACATTTAATGTTAAGGCGTTGGATTTTCTGGACTTCTTAAACCAATCACTGGTTAAATCGTCTGTTGTTTAGCTTTCCTAGCTTTCCGGCTGTATTCGGATTGTCTTTTGTGTCCATTTGAAGTTCTGAAAATGAATCCTGTCTTACTTGACAAGAACCGCCAAAATTAATTGTGTGGTGATGAGTAATCTTTTGTTCTTAAATGAAAATGTTTTTCAGGTTGATTCGGTGATACAGGAGACGAAGAATTTGATGAATGAAATTGCTAAACTTGTTACTGCTTGTTTTGTTTGTGCAACTAAGGTCAGTAGTAATCGCTAATATTTATGCCATTTTTTTTGCTTTGTGCTAACAATGTGAATTCATTGTCCATCCAACTTTTCGCTAAAATTTCTTTTGAAACACGAAGCCAACAAAGCCAACAATTTTTTTTCAGTTCGAAATTGAATTCCATGGTTCATCTGTTCCACGACAAGTACTTGCCGATGGCGAATACACGCAACGTAACAGCAGGGAATCTGCGTTGTGGCGGCGAACTCCATCAGTGCGACGTACTACACAAGCACTATAGTTTATGTTCGTTCTAAATATGTGATCATAGGAAGAAGTTGAAATTTTAATAAGCGTTAGAGATCAATTACAGTTGAGTGGAGTAAGTACTTGCTAAGAAATGGTAATTAGGCTTTTCTCTTTACCAAATAATCCAATAAAAACACTGAGCTATTACTGTACTGTTTGTAGCACGAAATGCATTACTATAATTTATTGAAACAAACCAAAACGCAACATATTTGTAAAGATGTGATATCACTTCATCACATAAGATTGAGATTGCAAATACTGTAAAGGGCTATTTTAAAATAAAGTCAAATTTTTCATAAAGTCGAATGGCACTTCATATTACATATCTACATTGGTTCGATTTTTTCAATCGTATTTAAGAACTCTTAATTTTTCTTTTATTTTGTCGGATAATGCTCTAATTATTAGCTCATTTTGCTTTCTGACCACTGATTTCTAGATTGTTGTTGAAAACTGTGCTGAAAACTAAAAATATTTCACTATTCAGGGTTTGAAACTCGTGTATTATGTGTTTGTGATGATTAAATCAATATAAAACAGTGAAATATATATCGGAAATGAATTTACAATAGAAAAAAGATATTATGGCAACTAGCTCAGCATGATATGAAATAATGGAATATATGAAATAAAATTAACTGATATAGAACAGATGGGCTGTTTTTGTCAGCATTATCGATGAACTTGATTAAAGTAGCACATATCATTAAAAAAAAAAAAAAAAGAATTCCATTCTGTGACTTCATGCTGTTTTGTGTTATACTATTTAATAAATATTATTGTAATAAATTCGGTTGAACAAAATCAAAAATATTCCAAGCTGCAACCAATGAAATTGTTGAGGTAAATCGACTAAATGTAAAGAATTTAAGTTTATTCATGGATACATCCTTCTAATCACCATGAAAATATCCAATGTTATCACTTGTATCTAGCAAAAAAGAAATAAATCCTAATTTTCTGTGATAGTTAAATTAAACTATTCATTGTGTTGAGCAAATTGTTGGGTCAATATAGTATGAGAATACCATTGGATGTTTGTGAATAGAAAAAATACGATTTCCTTTTTTAGACGAAATCTTCTCAACTTTAAATTTCAATTGATACTACAAGCATCTTTGAAATGTTTGTTTTTGTTTTCTAGATAAGTAATAAATTCTGATGATAACTTGGCCTTTACCTAAATGAAAAATTGTTCTTGTCACTTGAAAAAGCTTGTAAAATAACTTAGTTGAGAGGATTTCTCATGCATTCAATTTCAAATCTGCAATAAAATTTCAAAACCCTTTTTATACTTCGACGAAAAAGCTTTTGTTGTTACCCTTTTTTTTTCTGTTTTATATGATTTATTGTGCACTGTTCTCATTATTTTATATACTTCTCACTTTCATAATTTATTTTTTTTTTTTTTTTTGGAATCTCGGAAAAGTTTAAACGATTTATTTATTGGTTTGTTAATCTCCCTCGTCATTAAACTGTTTTGCTACACCACAAATTCCTTTCATTCAATTGTAAACTTCCCAAAAAAAAAAGGAAAACACATTAAAATTGAAAAAAAAAGTGGAAGATCTGCAAACATTTCATATTTTTTTCTTTAAAAAAACTATTAAATTGTATCGCTTCCTGAAGTTTTTTTGTGAAATTCACTAATGAGTTTTCAAATGTGAAATGGATGAAAGTATACGGAAAGTTTGACGAAATATTGATGATCATACTGTGGCCAAAGATCATGTTCTTTTCAATTTGATCCTTATTACTCGGATAAAAGGTTCAATTTCGGCGGTACAACAACAAACATTCGTATCTTTCATTTAGTTTGTACGATATGAAACAATCCTTTGGGTAAGCGGTCATTTGGTAATAAGTTGCGAAGTGGAACTACCGCAGGAAGGTTTATTACAGAGAAAATAATGGTGGTATCGGTTGGAGATTTTCACATTGTTGCTCATCGGGTTTGCAGTTTTCCGAAATAATAACAAAAAAAAAAAAGAAAAAAACCCGAATATTTATAGCTTTTGCCATTGTTTGATTCCAGATTAGTATCATTTGTGTGAATAATTAAGTTCTATTCAACTTTTTCTGCTTTTTCTTTTTTTTTTTCATGGAATTGTTAAAATTTTATGATACTTTTTGCAAGATATTTGGTGAAATTTTTTACATTTTCAAGTGTAAATTTCATGGAAATCTCCGATTTCTGATTTCAATGAAATCGTTTTGAAACTTTGATAGCATCGCATCTATTCGATAAATTTTTTCATGTGTGAGAGCATAACATTCGGGATGATAATAAGATTAGGTTAAACCTATTTGGTAAGAGTTCCCTATCAAATAAACTAATTTGATCTTAAAAATACTTCATTTATAATAATGTATCCCACATTTAACATTCCCATACG
>JABVXV010000001.1:1285486-1369540 GCA_013365325.1 Dipetalonema caudispina | reverse complement strand
TCGGGATGATAATAAGATTAGGTTAAACCTATTTGGTAAGAGTTCCCTATCAAATAAACTAATTTGATCTTAAAAATACTTCATTTATAATAATGTATCCCACATTTAACATTCCCATACGTAACCAATTTACAATTTTTTTTTTCCCCCTGAAAAGCACATTCATTCATATGGTTGAATAATTATTTAAACAAGTAGCACAATGAGAATTTTGATTAAACTCTATTCTTTATCGACACATTCTGATAAATCATTTTTTAATTACAGTTTGTTAATTTGATTTGATAATATAATATGTGATAATAATGTGATGAATAATTATTACAGAAGAAGGGAAATGAAATAGAAGAGTAATAACATGCATTTTACATTTTTCTACGTAATCTTTGGTACATTGATGAATGTATAGCAAAAGTATTATTTGCATATTGATCTTCAAACAATATATTCACTTGTTAAACGAAGAACAAAGATCTCAAAACCTTTATAAAAATTGCTGGGAGGGGGAAAAAAAAAAAAAGCTAAAATATCAATTTGTTATACAAAAAGTCGTTATGATTCAATGGGTAGGTTATATTTACAATTGCATGTATTTATTGATAATAAATTTATAGACTTTTTTCTTTTTTTTTCTTTCCCTCTCCCCGGGAAGACTATTGAACATGTTGATACTTAAATTCGGGATGAAAAAATTTGGTGTCCAAATGAAATCGATAATTTAAGAAATCATGAATTATCTTCCCTACTGAATGAAGTATCAATATGTCTCGGGAAATCGGAAAATAATCCCTATCGTATAGTTTTATTTTGTGATACAGTATGTTAAACTTCTTCCTTGTCAAAATAAAGAGATTATACGATACATTTTAGTATCATTATGGAGTATTATCTGATTGGTATCATTATCGAGCTTTATTTTATTCCTTTTACAGTAATCCTAATTTTTTTTCTGTACTTCACATACAGATACAAATAGGTGACATTATCTGTTTGTGTTTGTATGTGAAGTAAAGGGAATAATCACTCATTTTCTGGTTACTCGTTTATTCATTGATATTTTTTTAATTAAAATTATTTTAAAATAGTTCACAGCTTCTATAATCATCATTTTAATAATGGTAAATATTCGCGAAGTCATTTTATATCATCCATCAATATAGATAGTATAACCTAATTTTTGCAAGTAAATGACCTCACTTTTCTTGTTGCAGAAAGTTGCTCAGACAAGTGAAATATAATGAATCAGAGAAAAAGTTAATGAAATTCACGGGACATTCTAAATTATTTTGATCAGGAAGTTCTCTTATTAGAAATTCATCGTGCACAAAGAGGTGACTTTGTATGCCTTCTTCTCTTTCTAAGTATAATTTTTACAAGATTTTGATACTTTCACTTTTTCATTCCTTAAATAAATTAGTGTTAAAACTTTTCATTTAAGTTAACCTTTCACCCGAATAGCATATTAAAGTAGTAGCAAAGATTACGATAATAAACAGAGAGATTAAATTCGTTGTCTCATCCGACTTGCTCATCATATAACAACAAACTGTGTCATTTCTTTCTCACAGTTGCATTGATATCGGCGATACGCAATCTCATCGATTGAATTTATTTATTCCAATTTTGCTGTAATTTAGTTCATACTTTGATGCATTTGTTGCCTTCTGTTACGACAACTGTTTTTCAAAAAATTTTTGCCTGAAAACATTGATGTAGTTGGTTCCGTTCCGGTTGCATCGTAATGTTAGAAGAGCAGGCCCGTAATTGAATTGTGAAAAAAGAAATCTGTCACATTTGTTCACTCATTACACTTTTGTTCTTGCTTACACTGCTTAAGTTGATTAAGATTGAAGAAGAAAATTCCAAAAGTTCCATTTTTCAACTGTTTGTTATTAAATTTACAAAATTTCACAGTATCATAAAAAGCCAAGTTCATCAACATATAAATCAAAAGACATAAAACATTTATATAAACAAAACCGTTTAGTGTTGATAATGAATTTTATTATGCGTCATTTAATTTGAAATAATTTAAGTAGCGTTATATTGAACCAAGATTTAATTGGATTTAATTAAGAGCCAAATCGTAAAAATATCTGCTCAAAGTCTTACATTGTCCCTGCTAATACTATAAATAATTATCATTCATCATCATTTGACTTGATCGATTGACGTTTGCAAATTTTTACAACCTATAAATAAATGTTATTTATTTTTAGTAATAAGGCCATGTATTACTTATTTCCTATTGCTGTTGCAAGTTTCATTAAATTCATTTATTGTGATGAACTAACAGGAGAAAATGTTTGCACAGTACCTGTCGAGTAAGTTAACTTTTCATCACTTCCCGATTAGTTTATTAATCTATTTGTCGTGTTGAGCAATCTTTGAAAAATTTTCAAATTTTAATGAGCATATTTAAGATTTATATTTTACAAACTTTGTTCATTAAGAATGATGAGTGTGTTTAAATGAATTTCATTTCAATTCTTTTCAAAGTATTCAAAATTATTTAAAAAACTATTTTATAAACTTGGAGCAAAACAATGTCTTGAAGTTGTCGAAAAAGAAAGTAATTTGAAAGAAATTTATGGGAGGAAAATTGCCACTGACCCTCTTCTTCTCAGTTGAAATGACCCTAAAAATAAAATCTGGAAAAATGATTCTTAATTGTTTAGTAAAAACTTTAATAATTTCTTTACAAATCACATTTTCACATTTTATTCAATTTTTGTAATACATTCCATTCGAAATTTCCCTCTCTTAAATCATAGGATTGCTGAAAATTTTGTTTCAATTTATAATCAAAGATGTTAATTCTTGGATTAGCAAAACTTTTCACTTTCTTAATGCAACACGTATTGATACGGTAGTATGTAAACATACTTAATCTTCCGGAAAGAATGTGAAATGATTATGAAAACAATTCTAGAAAAGAAGAATTTCAATTGGAGAAATATATTCAGAAGGTACCATACAGGACGACCGTTTGGTGTGCAGATATTAGTAAAGGTTTCAAATGCACTGACGTTAGGTAAATATTAGCTATGGATCATTTCAATTTACCAAATTCAGATTCATCCTTTAGTTTATTGAGAACTTCATCAAAATATCAAATTTCAAAAATGATTTCGATGAAGACATTTATTTTACGTGTTAATCTTCGTTTTTGGATTAGTTGCTAAATATATCAGAGTAATATGGATGGATCAGCATTGAGAGATCTGACTTGCAAATTGACAGGTTAGATCAAAGTCTAAAGGTTAGTTAAAAATTCGTCTTAAAAATATTACAAGTTTGGAGGCTTTTAGCATAAGTTTTCTTTCAATTTAAAAAAAAAAAATGGAAATATGGAAAATATCTAAGATTTTTTTTAACTAATTAGGTATGGTGAAAAATTATCTTATCGAAATGTGCCAAAAATTGTAACAGTGTATGTAAAGCAGTGTTGTGATGGCTATGCAAAAATTTCAAATAATACTTGCATTCGTAAGTTTCTTTAGAGAATTTCTTCTCAAGAATATACAGAAAAGATTTTGGTAATTTAGTAAAATAATTGAAGGAATTGAATATGGAAAAATTAAGTAAAATCAAGAGTTAAGTAAAGTACTAATTGTTATAATTAATCTACATGCGATATCTTTATTTTCTGATTAAGTGAATATGACTCCTACTCTTTTACGTGATCACTTCTACGTCCATTCGATTCTTATAAGTACACAAACGACTTTTCATTAATCCAGAACACGTATTACTGTTTTAGAACACGTATAAACAACGTAGTGAGATGCAAATGAAAAAGTTTGTGCGATCATTTAATTGTATGTAGTAACATTGATTAGAAACATTTAGATGAATTACGTTAATTACAAACATTCATATAAATTATTCAAATATACGTAGAACTTCTGGCATTAAATTCAAAGAATATATGAAATTGAAGATAACAGAATGGAAGATTTGTACAATTTCTTATAAATTTTATTAAATTGTTGTAGCTGCATGTGATCCACCGTGTCAGAGTGGTATTTGTACATCACCAAATAATTGTACATGTGATTCTGGTTTCGGTGGTCCGACATGCTCGATAGGTTCGACTACTTTTTTGGAAAATTTCATTCATGAGAAACAAATGGGAATTTTGAATTTTTGATTTCGATTTATTTCTAAAATATAAAATTTATTATATTTTGTTTATACTCACCAATATCGTTGTAATTGATGACTATACTTGTTTTTGCAGCTTGTCCATCAGGTTTTTGGGGTCCATCTTGTTCCTTGAAATGTAATTGCAAACGTGGAGCTTCTTGTGAACCTATTACGGGTATTTGCCATTGTCCAGCTGGTATCTGTTATGTTATTGTTTTCTTCTATGAAGATTATTAAATTTCAAATGTATAATTTAATGAACTTAAAATAGTCGGATTACATACATTATACCAGATATTATTTTAGGTTATCATGGTAAACATTGCGAGGAACCATGTAATAGTAAACGGTGGGGTCCAAGTTGCGCATTTCTATGTTTATGCCAAAATAATGGTACTTGTAATCCGATTGATGGTTCATGCAAATGTACTCCCGGATACTCTGGTACATTATGTCTCGAAGAATGTGAGGAAGTGGGAGTTGTTCTATCATAATTTTAATTTTAAAATAAAATTTGAAATATTACTGTATGAGTGCCAATTATAGAAATTATTGTTTTAAAATTTTCAATAAAATCGATATAATTTCCTGAAATTAATCCATTCATGACTTGTTGCAAATTACTTATTTATAAAATTTATCTAATTAAGGGAAAGCATGGACTTGATTGCATATATGACTGTAAATGTCAAAATCAAGCATATTGCAATAAAAAAGATGGCAGTTGTATGTGTCCTGCTGGATTTTCAGTTAGTTTTTTTTTTTTTTTTTCTGGCCTATTTGATAAGCCTAGAAATAATGGTACAAATGGTAAAATTAAATGATACTGAAACCTTCCAAGCGCATATTTAGTTTATTTCATTCTAATTTAATTGTAACCATTATCAGTGTTTCATTTCAACTTTTTATTTCTTTTCAATCATCTTGGAGTTTTCCTTTTCATAACATTATAATTATAAGCCTAACAATAATTTCATGTTTACCTCCATTTGGAATAAAATAATGTTTTCAGAAAGTTCCACACTAAAATTTAATTCAATAATCCAATTTAAACAAAATTTCATTGCTGTACTTGTGATTAATTTCGGAATTCAGGGTCGATTTTGTGAAAACAAATGTCCTAAAGGAACTTATGGTATTGATTGCGCTTCGAACTGTTTCTGCTACAACGAAAATGAATGTGATCCGATAACTGGAGATTGTAATTGTATTGGCTTTATCGGAAATCAGTGTGAAGAGCCGTGTCCAGAAGGCACATATGGAAAAAAAGTTAGTATCATTCAGGAGAATAACTGAAGATTCTGCTGCTTCCATAGCCTAAACATAACATCAGTTCATCTAACCGAAATTCGTAAACTTTCAATTCTTCCTTCTCTTCTATGTTCCTCGTTTCTTAAACGGAACTAAGACAACTAACCATCATCGTAAGTTGACACCTCTTCCAAAAAATCAATTTAACTCAAATTATTTACATTAACGCTTATCTGAGAAATTAGTACAAATAGCGCATATCTAATTAGTATTTAATTAACTTCATAAAATTAATGTTCCCAATTAACGAGCAAATTTTTAATTAACATACACGAATTATTTGTTTATCAATTATTCTCTTTTCATTGCGCACAAAAATGTAACTGTGCAAACGGAGCCCGTTGCCATCCGATCACCGGAAAATGCATTTGTCTAGAAGGATTCCATGGAGAACGCTGCCATCAGAAAAGTACTGCTTAAATTGTTTCCTTTTCTTCATTTTTGAATTTTATCCATTTCCTCTTATTTCCAAGTCATCTTCAATTGGTCACTTCTTGTGGCTAATTCTTTTATTTTAAAAGCTAGTTGTTTTTGTCCCAATTTTTACTTTATTTTGATCAAACATTCTAAATTTGTCAATGTTTCCACTTTGATTTTTGGCTTAATTTTGAAATTATAGTTTGCCCATTTGATCGTTTTGGGCCAAATTGTGAGAACGAATGCGCTTGCAATCTGAATAATACAAAACTGTAAGCTTTAAAAGGCTAAGTTTATCATCGTAATTTTCTACTTCTTTCTTTTGCTGTGCTTTTTTTTTGAATTTCTTCCATTCTTTGTACTTAGATAATTGAATTCATTCATTCATATATTCTATTTCAATTTTAGGTGTCATCCAACCATTGGTTCTTGTAGTTGTCGTGCAGGTTATACGGGAGCAGGTTGTAACTCTCCATGTCCAACATCATATTATGGTGAAAATTGTGGGAAAAAGTGCGAATGTAACCTGAATACCGGATCACAATGTGATCCGGTCACTGGACAGTGCATCTGCGCTGCTGGATATCAGGGAATCCGGTAAAACATGATAGTTCATTTTGATTTCTATCCTGATTTTGAGATCAAAGAATTTTAAATTTCGACGTTTTTCTTACCATTGAAATGTTTTATTTGGATTGCTTTTATCAAATATTAAATTATTATTCGAATATTTAGTACTTGATTTAATTTTAATTTGAAATTCTGAAAACTTCAGTTCTTCTCAAGATTCAGATTCTTTTTCAGTTGTGATGAAAAATGTCCTGAAGGTTTGTTCGGTATGAACTGTGAATCGAAGTGCAATTGCAAAAACGGTGCATCATGCAATCATCGTTTTGGTACATGCAGTTGCACTGCTGGTATGTTGTTTATACATTTCCTGTACTCCGGATTCAGCTTACAGTATTAGTTGCAATCCAGAAATGAAGTGATAAAAGCATGAGGTTTATGAATATAATAAAATAATTTCAGGTTGGCGAGGACCGCAGTGTGATCTACCTTGTTGGGCTGGTTATGGTGGTGCACAATGTAAGGCATGTAACTGCGAAAATGGTGCTGGTTGTGATCCATTAACTGGTGCATGCATTTGCCCGGCTGGATGGACTGGAAGAAAATGTGAAGTACCATGCAGTGAAGTTAGATCATTAATTACTTATTGAATGTATGAAAAAAATAATATTTGTTCCATCTCCCAATTTACCACATTGAAGTAAAATAAGCATACTGTAAGTACCAAGGCATCTGTTGATACAATTTACATTATTTTAAGACAATTTCCTCCAATATTTAATTCATTTTCAAATCAGTGATCTTTAGGGTTTCTATGGAATGAACTGTTCGCAAGAATGCCAATGCCAGACTGATGCCACATGTGATCCAGTAAATGGCGAATGCACTTGTGCAGATGGATGGGCTGGTTAGTTTTCGAATTTGAACTTTTCATGACACAAATCGGAGAACTGATTGAACCACAAGAAATTTGAATCAATCTTTTTTAGGACCAAATTGCTCACTGTTATGTCCCGCAGAAGAAAAAATGATTTGCTTGAATTCATGCCCATGTGATCATGGAATTTGTATGGAAGATTCCGAGAAGTGTGTTTGTCATCCAGGATATACCGGTTCTTTATGTGATAAGGGTAAGTTTTGCCTTTGCTTCATCAGAGAAGTTACGATTATGTTATTCAGAGTGAAGATTTTTAGCATTACTACTTTTTTAGGTCCTTACAATAAATATCGAGATTTCTTATTTGAATTCCTGTTTCAATTCTTGTTTCTTTGAAAGCATTCTTTCGAAGAAACTATCGGGGAAAGTTTCATCGAGGAGGGCAGCAAAAAAAAAAAGATCAGCACTTGACCTGAATATGGCAACTCTACAAGTGACAGCTTGTCTCGACTTTCAATTGCCAATGAAAGTAGCAAATGAAATATTCCTGCCTTGATCTCCTAGATTATGCCAATCTCACTGATATTCATTCTACTAATTCGAAAGCTAAAAAAGTATCTTATTACCGTCTATGAATTCCATTTGGCTTATCACTGTGAGATTCTGAGCGTTTCTACCATTTTGTTATTAATTCATTCAAATTTTTTAGAATGTCCCTTTGGTACCTACGGAAAGAACTGTGCGCGAAAGTGCATTTGTGATCATGGATGTAATTCACGCACTGGTGAGTGTTTGCAATGTCCAGCTGGACGAAGTGGTATACTTTGTAAGGAAAGTTGTCCGTTTGAAAAGTGGGGTGAAAAGTGCATGAATCATTGCGATTGTGCAGAAAGTGCCGAGTGCAATAGTATCGATGGTAGCTGTCAATGTTACAACGGTTTCACTGGTGTAAGATGTGACCGAGGTATCAGAAATTATTTCTATCTTTTATAAATTGCTACTCAAAAGAATCACTTTTTTCTAGCTAAGTCTAAGTTTCTTTAGTATTGCGTTAAGTAAATCGATTAAACCTAAAAAATTTTGTTAAAACAAGAAAGGAACTCTTCTTAGTTTGGACGATTCTTGAAGTTTAGTTTTATGTTCCTGAATTGCTGTTAGATTCCTTTAGGCTTCTTTAACATTTTACAATTATTATCAAATTTTACCGGCATTGATTTGAAAAGCATATTACAGCATGTCCCACCGGTAAATGGGGTGCAAACTGCTCTCAAACATGCAATCAATGCAAAAATAATGGTGAATGCGATCCGGTAGACGGTGAATGTCACTGTGCGCCAGGTTTTATGGGAGAAAAATGCGAATTAAGTTAGTTTCCTGTTCCTGTATATTTGCTTTTAAAAAATACGGATTCTTAAAATGATGGAAGATTCTTTCTTCTCGTTGAGTCCAACCATCGAAGGATATTATCGGACTGCTTGATATACTTGCAATCTTTCTGTTGTGCTATACACAGAACTACCGCAATTTTGATTATTGCAGAACTTCAGGTAGCATTACATATGTATCGCATACTTATCTGAGACATCTTGGATTTATATTTAAAATTAAACTTAAATTTTACTATCATATTTTTTTATAGTTTGTGGAATGAACCAGTGGGGTGTGGATTGCTTAAACGAATGCAAATGTGCAAGTGATCGCAAATTGTGCAATCCAGTCACCGGTATTTGTCATTGTGCTGCTGGTAATTTTTTTAAATCATTGATGGAGGTATTGGAATTGTTTGAAATTTTCATTTATTTTTTTCATTACTGTATGACAAATATATAGTATTATGAAGTACGTCATATTTTCTGCAGGTCTTATGGGTGATCTGTGCAATCAATATTGTCCTGAAGGTTCATGGGGCGTAGATTGTGCTTTTCGATGTACCTGTCAAATGGAAAATTCGAAATGTCAAGCAACAACGGGTGATTGTGTTTGCCATCCAGGTTTCACCGGGCCAAAATGCAATCAACGTAAGTTTTGAAAACGTTTGATTTTCTTTTTATTCAATCAGATATATGCTTGTTGAAACACAAATCTTTTTCAAGCCAAATATCAATTTTAAGTACATTTTTCAGTAGTTTCCTTAAATTGTGAAAAAAATCATTTAATGATTATCCAGTCGTTTATTCAATAATTATCATTTATAGCGTGTCCTGAAGGTTTTTGGGGTGAACACTGTGCGAATGTTTGCGATTGCGGTGAAGATATCTGCGATTCAGTGATCGGTTGTTGTAATAAAAATAATCACTTCTGTCATCCGATCAGTATGAAGTTTTCTCCCTTTTTTCTTCGTCCCTTTTTTCTTATTTTTTTTTCCTTTCTTTCTTTAATAGAGCTACGCCAAAAACGTAAAGAGTAAAGTATTAGGAGAATGTAATCCTTTCGAAGACAAATTAAGTGTTTTTAGAGTAGCAATTTATTCTTCAAATGTTAGTTAAAGCATTTGAAGTTTTTTTTAATTTGGATGTCATGGCAAAGTCATTCAGTATTACTTGTGATACCAAGCATTTGAAATTGATTCTCAAATGTGAAAAATCCTGACGAGTTTAGCAAATTTTGTACTTCATTTTTTTTTTTTCTCTTTATCCATCTAAAATATACATTACGACATAAAATGTTCAAATGTTAAGTTCTATAATGATCTTACCGTTACTATAACTTAAGATATATTATTTCAGTCTTACTTCTTATTTCTTAGTAAAAATTAAGGACTGAAGTATCATCAACCGGAAAAGCGTACTGTATTAGCAACGGTCACCACAGTTGCCAGTATCCTGATTGTGATAACCGTTGCTCTCGCACTCCTTGTTGTCTACTATCGTCGAAAATATATGAAGGAACGTGATCCTGTCATTCCGACTATCACGTAAGTTAGCTATTTTGTCGATTTTTTATTATGTCTTCTATCGGTCAAAGTAAAAAAAGTGAAAAAATTGAAATGACCTGAAAAGTGATAGGATTTACACACATATACCAGGATAATTTTATCATGATTCTCAGCACATTACCTCCAACTTTTTTCCTCCTTGTAAATTGTATTTTACGAATTAACATTTTATGTTTGCTTTAAAGAAATAGAAAAATGAATTAACACAGAGCAAGTGCAAGTGATACGTACGTTTTTCAAAGATTTGCTCTGTTTACGTGATAGTCGTATACCGAATAGATCGCTTTCCCAACCGGATTTGCTAAGTATAGCTGAAATAATTGCTTAAAAACACTTTTTGCTTCGATACACTTCAACAAGTTATTTATGAAAGTCATTAAAAAAGAGATACTGAAGCAATTAATTTATCGTTTCAGTTACCATCCAACAGTGATCAATAACGAACCGACCTCAACGAAGAATGAATTCAACAATCCACTTTATAGAAAAACAGCAGGAACTGCAACAAACGATCAGCTTGCATCAAAGGATAACAAATCAGAACGTTTAATGAACAAGGGACGATCAGACAAACTTCAAAGTATGACATTCGGATAGGAATTTATTTAAATAGCTGGAAGTGCTGGTTCAAGACGCCCAGTTCCTGCATTCATCGATCAGTCTTGCTCAAGTTGTACTCACTGATAGGCAGCATTGTTTTTTCTTAGAAAAAATAAATTTTTTTTCACATTTGTAGAAGCATATGATATTTGCTTTTCCTCGTTATATTCAGATGACTATGCCAAATTTGACGATATCTATGCAGAAATTGATTCATCGCTCGGTGATGAAAAAAATCCCGGGAATTCTGTAAAACGTAAGTCTTGTCGTCTAAAGCTAACTTCTTTAGCTTGGCTATATCCTTCTTCAAATTCTCCTCACTTTTTTTTCCTCCTTCGAAATTCAATTTGCAGAATAGCCCATCGAAACTAAATTTCAACTTCACTTTCAATAATTGATCCATTTGTTTTACTTCAGGTGTTTATGATTATGAAGTACCGAATAGTACGACAAAAAAAACCACGCTTTGAACGAGAAATGTTGAATTTGAATTTTTCAAGCTTTCTACTGATGTGTTATAGTCAATCCATTTGCTCACTTCTTATACTTAGTCTCCATTATTATTCATTTTTTTTTCGGAGCATGGATGCCGAATGATTTTTCGGAGATTTTATACTTTTTGAAAATCAATACTGCTACATTCCGTATGATGTGGATTTTTAAAATTCCACTTTTAAAAGCACCATTGCGAAGCCTTTTTGCTACTGCATTGGTGTTACATTGTTTCATCATGTCTTGATGTAATCAATTGCTTTATGAAGTATGCAATCTCCTGCGAACCCTCAGAGACAGCGATTTTACAACTTACTTCATCTTGACAGATTCTATGCTTCTTATATTATAAAACTATATTATAAATACCCTGTGGTTGAATTGTTTTGCGATGAATTCATTGATAACAATATGATTTCATTATTATCGCTGATTTATGTGGAATTATTTTGATTGCTCAGCTCATTCCTCCTATCCACTATACTGTGATATAATTTCAATGATACGGGGAAACTTCTAGTATCAATTTTATACCTACCTCGATCGGTTTTCCATTTGCTCTAGTGGTGCACATTAAACGGATATTACTGATGATATGGATTCCGTATCATAATGGATACCAAGTTAAATGAAGGGAAACGATGTTACACCGTTTATTCATTATTTACTTTTATTAATCTCAGACATGACCGCAATAGATGCAGCTATTTTCGTTTCTCTAAGGCGCTTTTACGACTTTCGCATCTTTGATAAGACAAGTAAACTTAGCTGCATTTTCATGTATTATTATGTGCATGTGGAAGTATGCTAGATCAAATATAAAAACTATCATTGACAGTTAACATATGCATCACAGTTGTGGCAATTGAAACCTATCAAAATATCAGTGCTCTAATAATTGATTTAAACCAATGGACTTTGCACTTTTCTGAGAAGGTTTCATTTTCATTTCTCTTCTATTACTTTCACTGTCTTTGAGGAAGTGTCTGAAAATTTGATCTTTTTGTTATTGTCGAAATTTCAAATTAAATTTTGAAATCATACCGATTTTATTAGACGATTGTGCAATATTATTTAACAATAGAAGATTTAAATAGTTTTTAATCGTTTTTTCATTTTTTTTTATATCAATATGACCGCAAAGATTAACTGATAATCATCAAAAATTTGTTCCCTACGTGAATCAGTTTCTGTTCTTTACGAACTGTTAAAGTTTCTGAACTGTGAATCATTGATATATATATTTAGTGATTGAGAAGATCAATATTCATCAGATAGAATGAACACACATACAATATTTGCTATTGCATAAACAATTTATTTTCAAGCACAATTTGATATAACTAATGATAATGGTATCATATTAGCAAAGAACTTAAATTATTTTCTGTAAATTATAGCACTAAGCTGCAGCAATCTACTAATAATTGCCAAGGACCCTGGTATATTTAGACTAGTCGATATCTTGTCATAGCCAGAACAAAGCAAATATAGTTAAAATTGGTCCAGGAAATTTTTATATTTCTGTTCAGGGAACAAGTTCTAGCATTTTTATAAATGTCTTCAGTGATGTTTTTGCAGAAACACAGATGGATCTGTTCTCAAAATGCCTATTTCTCAATTCAAGAAACAAAAAAAAATTATAACACTGGAAGTTCAAGTAGCGATTTCTTGTATTACATTTATTATATATCAACAAAGACAAGTTGATTGATTTGTTCTTAGTATAGTAATACTGTAAATTTGAATTTACGAGATACAATTTCAAATGTAATTGAAAAAAAAAGAATGACAACTTCTGATCTTTGTTCCATTTCAATACAACAAACAAAAATGAACTATACAAAATTTCTGCGGCACCAATAATGCTTTTGCCGTTCCTGCCGAATCGTTTATTTATCTCTCATTTTTGACCTTCCACTTTTTTGTCACTTTATTCACTTAATTGAAAACTTTTCATCTAAAAAAACAATAATGTAAGGTAAAGTAATATGCAGATGAGGCCTGTCTTTACTTGTCATCACAAGACTTTTTTTTAGTTCCAATGGTACCTTTACAGTTTATGTATATACTTAAACTTTACAGTTCACATTTCATTTCATTATTTTCATAGAATCTGAAATAATTACCATCGGACTAATCTATGATCGTTTATACAATAGTGAAATAAAATTTTAATGATTAAAAAAAGTTATTATCGATTTGGATAAGTAGTAATTTATCAAGTAACATTAATAAGTAGTATTAAACATGTTAAGTAACATTAAATAAAATCGCTTGTAACTTATACTGTGCAGGAATATAAATATGTAAATGTTGTATATTGCAAATGTACTCCGAAAGAATATCTGAAATGTCGAATTTATTTATACTTTAATTCCCTGTACCTTTTTACGGTTTCATCAATTTTTGAAAATTTAATGATACATCCCAATAACAAATGCAATACATTTCTGCTGTAGTAATCTCGTAGATTTTATCTAAGTGTGATAACTTCTAAAATCAATTTTTTTTTTTCCTCTTAGGAAATAAAAACAGTATTATTTCTTATTTGTCCTCATCAACCAGTATTTTTATTAACGATTCGAAATTATAAGATTCTTAAATCGTAAGTTCTTGAAAACATTGAGTTTTGAAAAGAAATTTTTTTTCAATTTTTTTTTTTTTTTTCATTGAATAAAATATGTAAAGCAGTTGACAACATCGCTGTAATACTTTACGAATCATTCAATCAGGAAGCTATCATTGCAAAATCACTTGAAAATCATGTGTCCTTAAATTTCAAGAAGAGGATTTGATTGATTATTTTAACTAGAAGATTAGTAATAGCTGATACAGTGTAAATTAACTGAAAGCGATCACCGAGAGACAAATTGATGGAAGATTGGCTCTTATCTGAGAAATAGATTTCACTTTTAATTATTCAACTTTCCGCACAAACTGTTTATTCGAATAACTCTTCCGAGCTGCAGAATTCGAGTGGTAAAATGAATTTCCTTCTCCTACAACATAATGCATTAACATTGAAATTCACTGCGACAAATCTACAAATATCCTGACATGCTAATTTTTCTTTCCCTCAGAGAGCTCATAGATTAACTGGACTTAACCGAATATATTTACATCAGAACCACATAACTAATCCATAGTGGTTTCATATGTATTATCTGAATAAAATAAACGATTTTTGTTGAGTCATTTTCCCATTCAATATTTCGAAAAGGGGCATATATCAAAATGATGGGAAATCGGTTTTGATTTCTGAAAATTTGTTTTCTCTCTTCTGCTCTTCACCATATTTCCATGATAAATGCTAGGATTAAACTTTTGAGATTGAAATTTATTTCAATTTTAAAATATTTGTTTGTACTATTAAGTATACTACGAGTAAATTTTACAAAATTAAAAAAATGAGATATTTAAAAGAAGCAAAAAAAAAAATCTTGGTATTAAAAGTTTGCGCCCTTCGTGAATTCAATTTTTCAATAATTTTTTCGAGCTTTTTACAATTTTTGAATTAAGTCAAATTGCTCCAAAACAGTTTATATAATTTATAGGATCAAGTTGAAGATCTACATTACTTCCAAATGTTTAGAACGGGGTATTTGCCCACATCTAGCAAGCATTTTAAACTTAAGTACAATTCTACGTCACACAGCAACTTCAAAAAGCGTTAATTCAATCAATCAATCACAAGTATTCCTACCACTGAAAGTCAAAGTTCAAATATTCATTAGTCTTATGAACTAACTAAACTTCCCTTAACAGTAAACTTATCAATCAATCAGTAGAAGAAATGTTTGACATATCTTAGCATCTTATTTGATTTATACTAAGTGGATTGAATCTTAGCTCTCTTGTAGAGTAGTAAGATTATTTGAAATTTAATTATTCTTCTTTGTTTCCTCTCCTATCATTTACTTCTGATGACATGAATTTATTTTTCGTTTGTTCAAAATTTTTACTAAGATTTCGAAATCAATCAATAATGCTCACCTTCTCATAGCTTTCGATTGTTGTGAAGAGTGCTACTAATGTGTCCACAAATTATTTTGTAGGTTTTATTTATAGTTTTATTGGATCGAAAAGATTTACTTATTGACTTCATTGACTTTCATGTCCGCTTATTCAGACTATTTACCGTAATTTATTCCATTTCAAATTTCCGGTTATGAACCGCCTTCGTCTTCGTCAACTAATTTATTTCCAATTTCATGCCATTTTTGTATATCACATTACAAATCATCCAGTACTTTTCTCGATATGATAAAAAGAATGATGAATGGTTGACACTCACAGAATACTTTTTTAGATTGTTCAAATAAATCAATTTTTACAAAAGTTCCTAATAAATTGAAGAAATGCCTCTTTCACTAACAAATAAGTGAACTGTCTATACATTTCAAGTCATTTTAAGTTTAAAATATTCTATGTGTGAGTCATAAATGACTCATACTTCGAACTATTTGATGATTCAGAAGAAAATTAACGAAGTTTTTGAATAGGCCTGCTGTATTTGATGAATGAGCAAGCAAATTTAACGAGAATTATTTGTGATTAATTGTGATTTCTTCAGGTCAGTAAGCGCATTAACTTCAACAATGTCGAAGTGCGCCACTTTTTCTACAATGCTGAAATGTATTCATCGTTCATTGACTTTATAAAGCAATATATTTTGAAATGAATCCCAAAAATTCATATGAAAATTGAGTAAAATGACAAATTCCTATCTCCAATGTTTTTTTTTTTTTTTTTTTCATAAAATTCATATGTAAGACTACCAGCCACATATGGCATAATTAGTTCAATTTTAACGCACCAAAAAAAGAGAATTTTTGAATAGAGAAATTTGAAAATGGTTTAAAATTTGAAGTTTAATGAAATATAAAAGAGATATTTATCTTTATCAATTATCAGCATGACTTGAATAAAAGAGAGAATCTCTTATTATTAAGCCAATTTCCCTTCTAGAAATTTGGAATTACATAAGTTCTTCTCAAATTGATTCATAACAAACAAAAAAGTATTCCTTAGAAAAGGATTTTCAACGATCCAAGTTCGATACGTATGTTGAAAAGGTTACGCTTTCATGATCCTCTTCCTCATTTTCTGTAAATTTTACTCTAAGTTGGCCAACTAATTGTTTATTATTGACTACTGGGCTCTTAACTTCCTGCTTATATTACATTGATGAGTAAAACATGCTCGATTGAAGTACTTATATTCTACCTTTATGCATTTAATTCCCTGAATACAGTAATCAAGTTTCCCATCTACTCAACAATCAATGTTACCTATGACTCTTTATTGGTGTTACTTTGATTTCTCAATTTTTGATTTACTCAATCATTTAGGCACCAAGAAAAAAGAAAAAGAAATTCTATGATTTTAATTCGGTTAATTGCTATTTTCACACTACCTGTCTCTTTTATACCTTTACTTTTGAACTATCCATTTTCGCTTTTTCACTTTCTCTGTCATCCCTTTTTTTTTCACGCATCCAATATTCGAATTTGTGTTGATGGAAAATTTTTTGACTTCTTTTCCTTCTCCTGTTTCATTTTTCTCCCACTTTTTTAGTAACTTTTTTTTTTTTCAAAATGAAAAAAATTACGGTGAAAGTCAAACGAAGGGTCAATTATTATTCCTTCTTATAACTGTTTTATGATAACTGCAATGTCATGTCCTGAATAATTTCGAAGATTTAAACTGTTTCAAAAGTGAAATGTGATCACAGAATTACCGTCCACTTCATTCACTAAACGTTTTACCACATCAATGCATTTTTGTTTCCGTTTTCAACTTGGACATAAACAAAAGATGCTATCGATTTTCCAATCAAGACAGACCTTAAAGGTTTTTATATCGTTGAACGAATATGTTTGAAATAGAATTTTGAAATGTCCCAAATTCCTGTTCTTTCAATGGCGAATGGAAATGTCCTTATTATTATTTTATTTTATTCTTTTATAATTTCATTGATTTCTTCATGTAATTTCTTCCTTTCTCCCTCCCTCTCTCTCTCTCTCTCGTTCTTTTTCCCTCTCTCTCTCTCTCTCTTTCTCCTTAATTCTATGCTAATCCTTGAACAGATGAATTGATGTGAACATTTAACATTTAGCAAAATTATTTAGAAAGGTGCCATATTTTAACATCTTTGCATCAAACTACAGCAATGTATTTTCAGATTAATCATTATGGCATGATTCAACTGTTCAAGTTTATTTCTTTCTTTAATTTTCTCCTTTCTTTAAACTTATTTTAATCACTTTTATCTGTTTCAAAATTATGTAGATAATTCCAGTTGACAAATTTTAATAATTGCATTTCGAAAAGAATTATAGTGAATTCATGAGAGATGAATAGATCAAATCTCGGATCATCACAAATCAATAAATAATGAAGTATCATCAAGTTAGGGGAGAAAAATATTTATCGGAAGAATGATATAAAAGGTGAAAAAAAAGAGAGGATATGAAACAAAATTATTAGCACTAATTGTTTATATTTAACCTTATCGAAAGTAAACAAAAAAAAGAAAATTGAACGTCTGAATGAAAGGAACATATTGAACAGTTCATATTTCCGATATTTCATGAGGTTTGGTAAATTTATTAAATTCCTTGTTGAAATTATCAGCTAAGAATTGAGCAAATTGTGGTTCAGTTAATATTTCTGTCATTGTCGATTAGAAAATAAACCATTTTGGAATGGATGGGTCACTCTATTACTCTGTCCTTCTTTCGTTATAAGCATCTCAAAATGAATCCTTTCTCCTCGTATTTACTCCCCTCTCCTCGAGTCATTGATGTGACCTTTGTATAGGAAGGTTCTCGTTATGACCTTTGCATGCCAACATTTTTTCCCCTATTATAAGCTTTATTTATGGTATATCAACAAACGGAATAAGTTTGTATCTGCTTGATAATTCAACTATCATCATGCAATTCCTCTAATTTATTTACTCTATTCTTTTCACAATCAAAATTATTTAAATATAAAGAAATTATATTTTTTTGAATATAAAATGTGGAAATCATTCCTTAATGCAGTTATTATCAATCCAGTGCCATTGACAATTGAAAAGTGTGGCAGAAGACTTCATTGATACTTAGACAAGTGTGAATGTATCGGTAATTATTCACACTATTCTAACACATCTATTTACTACTATCATCTTCTTATCATATCATCTATTTTCATTTTCGAGAAAATGCTCATAAGGACTTATTCACCTAATAAATTTATTTAACTAGCAAGCATTATTTACTATGCAAATTTACTGAAGATTTTTGCATTTTCCTATTTTTATTTATAGAAAATATTCAATAAATAAACTAAAATTCCTATTACTAACAAGTTTTTCTCCAATATCTTCGAGTTTTTCTTTTTTTTTCCCCCCCCCCCCCAAATTTGCTCTAACGAAGCATCTTAACATTTTTACAGTTAAGAGTTGTTATCAGCAAGGTTGCTTAATGTTACTATCACTGATAAGCGCATTTTTATCTCTTCCATTCTCCACAACTGACGAAGTTCCCCAAAATCAAATTCCCTCTTCCCTTGTTAAGATGATAAAAGCCTGTCACACAGTCTATAGTCCATTCAGACTTGGCCATAGATGAATTCAGTGAATCTTTGTTCGTTAGAGAAAATAGCATAGTAGCTAGGAGAGGAACAGGGAATAATGAGATTTGTAAGATATTGTGCTAATGAAGATGAAAAGACAGATAATCATATATAACTATTGAAGCAGTAAGTGAGAGTAATTGAGTATTTCCGCAATGTAGCATTCCTGAATACCGAGGGGATTTATTAGGGTCATAGGTCATCCCGCTATTTGGCATTTCTTTGTCGGTGTACCATGTGTAACTTGACGTGCGTCAGTTGCCGTTTGAAATGGTGCATGTCACATGACACGTCAGTTGCTGTCTACATGATACGTCAGTTGCCATAGGTAAGTACTTATCCGGAAGATTTTTGTTAAGTAATTTTGTTAAGTACTCCTTAATTGCCGTGGTAATTCAGTTGTGGGAAACGAAAAATGACACGAACTGGTCACGAAGTACAGGCATTAATGAAATGAAATCGTCACAAAGGTCAGTTCACGATGATCAGGTACTGGTTAGTGCAGATTATAGTAAGTCACATGAATGATAAATTTCATATGTAGTACCTTCGTATGTATCTGAATTTCATATTTGTATCGTTCTGTCGCCTATTGCACCATTTCGGTGACTCCTTCCCACTTTACAACTCTTCCTCTCTTTCTCACCGCTCTCTCAATTTGGTGGGTAAACAGGTTAAAAGGATACTACCGACGATGTGTCATCAATTGATCAATGAGAAATTAGAAATCAACCGCTTTGGATTCCTTACTAATGACTAGTTTGTTGTTCCCATCAAAAAGAGTCATGACTTTTTTGTTTTCTTCAAATGAGTCAAAAATATCTGATAGTTCGTACAAAAAAAGCGTAAAATAATGCATTCATTTTTCTCATTTTTAACTCAAATTTGTTTTTGAAGGACAATTTTCAATTCCTTTTCTTTATGTGAATGATTTTTAAGCTGAACGTTGCTGATATAGTAGTAATTTTTTGATTTGAAATATGCATTCCTTTGAAAATTTCTCGAACTTATTTACATAAATTTCATTATTCCTTGCACTATAATCGAATGATTACATATCTTGGCATTTTTGTACAGTTTGTATTTCCAGTCTTTGTAATAATTTCTCATTTCCTTAATAATTCAGCATTACTACCAGTGGAAGGTCTTAGAGCCTTAAACTACATAATAAACACAATAGTTATTGATTTTTGTTTGTGTGCAAAATGTAAGCATTATTTTCGTGCTATTTTTCGTCCCGCAAATTTGCGCTTTTATCGCACTTTAATAACAGAGAAATCGAAGCGATGCAATTTGACAATTTGAGTGTAACTGCTTCATTCTGACTTGTCGTAATTCGCTGGTAATGTAATATTAATGACAATTATAAGTGAATAAGTATGTGTTACTTATTATCATTTTAGCAACACCTTATTTCAGCATTGATCGATGGAGAGGACGATCACTTCATTAGTTTGTACAGTGACTGTTATTTTGCACTTAATTAATGGACCTTCCGTGGATGGTGCCCTGATGAATGCAGCAAACGTATGCCCAGTAGAAGAAGAGTATGTACTTTCTCACGTTTCTAAGTGTTCCAAAATATTTAAAAAAATGAAATTGATTGTTGTATACCCCTTTGGAAGGAGTACGAGTAAAAGCAATTATCTAAAATTATTCGTGAATTTGCTGCACGAAGTTGTTGGTGGGATGTTTTATGTTTCACTTTTTGAGGATTCGGATGGACCTGCTTGTGTACGTTCATATGTAGCTCCTTTTGTACCTTCTTTCGGATGTTTTTCTAAATGTTACACATAAATTTGAAATGTGGGCTTAAATCAAAGTTTGAAGAATAAATTCGAAAATAGAAACTTTTTGAGATTGAATTGATTCTGTGGTGAGTATGGGGGGATATTGATTCTGTGGGGGTATGGGTAAAAGCGACTTGATTGGAAGCACTATTCTTAAGTGCAGTACTATACAATATGGTCGAGTTTCTTTTCTTGGTACATATTGTACAAAATAGGATACTAAAGGAAAGAATTTCACAGGAAATGTAAAGTACGGTTATATTTGGTAAAGACAGAATATGCTTCTTATTTCTTATTTTTTTGCACCCCCTTTGAATTACTGATTCAGAATTTTTGAGCTTAAATTTATACGGATTTGAGTACTTGGTGTTTGGTTTCCAGGCAGTACTGCATATGTGCGGTTCACGGTGTAGATTATGTGCTTTACTTTGTACGTATTTCTAATCCCATAACATTCGGTTTCACATATACTTTATTTTATTTCGTGATTTGGCTTTATATAATGTGTGCGTATCTAAACTTCACTTTTTACCATCGTGTTGTTCAATGTTTCCTACGGATGATCTTTCATGTTATTTCTCATTACATTCCATAATCGTTAGCCATCACCTAAGATTTGGTGACCTAATAATCCTATAAATGATCGACGGATAAAACTGGACCTTAATTATACAGTCCGTTTCATACGTCTCGAACTTCTCATTTCTGTGGCTGCTTCAAGTAATATCAACAACCATTTGGCTAATAAGAAGAAAAATGTCATTGAGCAGTTCAGCAATTTGATAGGAATAATTATCACAGTACTAAGTTAAATGATTTGGATTAAGTGTGCAAAACCAGAAGGATAGCATTTTTATTCTTACTCAAAGTGATACCCTTCAAATATTCCGAAACTTTCTACGTATTACGACCATTGGAAAGGAAATGATATGTTTTATTACTGCAAATGTTTAATAATAAAAAGAAAAGACAGGATTACTTCAAAATTTTCAGGTTTTTAGGAGCTTTATATGCTATTTAATCTACTAAACTGATTCCTTTCCTATCAGTACCTCGATATACAGTCACTAAAATGTAAGATTAGACTATCTTAAGCTATGCCGTTTATGCAAAAAAATTAAGTAGGAATGACTTTTCGATCACTAAAATTTGGTACAGTAGTAAAAGTAAGGGCTTAATCTTAAATATCCTTGTACTTAATATCATCAAAACCAGTCAAGTGCAATCTTGATTAGGTTCTATGTATAGCTGAATTTTAGTAAATAGATATAATTTTTAGTAAGGTTTAACTAATTGGATATAATGTGATGTCATTTTTTTTGATTGGGCACAGTTCAGATGAGTACAGCCGTATCATTTGAACTTATTGTTTTAAGTATTTTACCAGTTCTTTTAGCTTTTTAATTTTCTAGGACTGAAGAGTTGAGCTTGCAGAAACACGAGCAAACTGTTGTATTGCATACCACACAAGCTTGCTGGGATGTCTCACAGGCATTCCGTTGTAAAGTAAAAACGTAAGTTCGAAGTTTTTTTAAAAACTTAGTTTGAGTTCATCATTTTTCGTATAAATTGCTGATTATATGGTGTTTGTTGATGACAAATGTTGTCAACAACAAAGAATTGTTCGTGAAATGGTAGACCTCAGCAGTCGTTAAGCTTGAAACTGTGATATTTGCGGTTGGTAGGCATATAATAATAAGTGCATGCACCGATACGTAATCCCTGATTGTATATTGTCACCTAAAAGTGACTAATAGCTTTAAAAACAAAGCTTTTCATTTAATGCATCCATTAGTTAAGTTAATAGTGAACTAAAAATTTTGAATATAAATATATGGTTTCCAGATCTTGAATACTGAAAAGAGCGTTAGTGAAAGGAAATCATTGATTTTTTAGTTTCTGTATAAAATAAATGTTCTTCAGTAATGGAACAAAACTCTCATATAAGGCATTACCAAAGAAGAAGAAGGTAATTGTCTACAAATGCTGTTCTGGGTATTACGAAACGCGATTAGAAACTTGTGAAGGTAAGATAGTTATGAACTTCCAAGCAACAAGTTTAGTTTACCATAGTGTATAGGCACATTGAGTTAGTTTCATTTTGCTTTTTTTGCATGAAATATATAGAGGTAAATTTTCTCGAAGACATGTCGAAGTCTTCGTCGAAAATTTACATTATTAAAGGTATAAGAATTTGAATATTAGGTCTTTGGAACTTGATTGGAATGCCGAACATCAGAACAGAAAAGAAAGATTTGTGGTGACTTGTTCTCCTTTCAAATAGATTTTGGATAAAGCGATCCCCTGGGATTTAAAATCACCGTATATTCTATCTTTAAACTGTTTAGTATGATGTGATAAAAAGAGTCTTAACTGCACAAGTTTTTAATGTAATGGTTTTTTGAATTTTCATTGTTTACAGTTTGCTTGGAAGGTTATTATGGCAATAACTGTAGTTTACGTTGTAACTGTTCGGAAAATGAGATGTGCGATAATGTGATTGGATGCTGCGATTTGCTCACAAAACCATGTCGTATTATGCGTAAGTTACTCTGTATACCTCGTCAAACGATCCATGAATGATGTCGAATTTCAGGTTTCAGTTCACATTTCATCACGTAATGTGTTGACCAAATTTTTTTTTAATGCCTTTATCTCAACAATCATAGAAGCAGTAGCAGTCAGAAAAGTTGGGATTGATATAAATTATTCATGTAAAATAGTGCTTTTGGAAGAATATCAATAGCATTCATTTCAAAACTAAGTATGCACACTTAGTTTGAATATAGAAATTATTAAAGGAAGTGCTGCAATGAAAGAATATGCTGAAAGTAGCAGTTGGGTGTTTCCTGTTCTTCTGGCATCATTGTTGGCTATTGTCTTGTTATCATTCGGGACAATCTTTTATCGGAGAAAATATAGGAAGGAGAAAGATCCTGATCTTCCAACTCTTACGTAAGTGCTTTGTGACGTCCGCATTGCAGATAGTTTAGATAAGCTATGTTCTCGTTCACTGTGTGGTTCATCAATTTCAATTTATGAACCTTATGCTTAAGTTTTGTCAGTTTTAATTCACATTAATTTTCAGTTATTATCCAAATGTCAAAGAACTTTTAACTCATAATGAAATTGAAACACGAGAATTCAACAATCCAATGTACCGCAGATCAGCGATTGAAGCAGTGCCGGTAAAACTGATCCCGGATGAGCCAGTGCCTATCGCTAACAGTGCGTATCTAAGAAGTTCTTCAGTTACACTTACATATTATTCTTTTATGTAGATGTTTTTATAGAGTCGGAAAAAATTAAGTTTGTCCTCTGTTTTCAACATCTCACTCTAAAAGCAGCTCTGAGCTACTTCTAAACATGTCTCGAGAAATCTGTAATATATCTTGATTTTCAGACGAATATGCGACCTTGGATTACGCCGTACCACCAAGTATGGTCCTTTTATTGAAAAGTCAAAATTTGTTGCGTGTGCTATTTATCATTTCCTTTTTTGGTTTACTAACAATGCGACTATTCTTTTTCTTTTTTTTTTCGTTTAGTTTATGGTTATGAATATATGATAATTCACATTATCTTGAAGAGGTAGGGAGTAAAAAGTCTAATCTCAACTTCTAATGGCTGCTTGTTTATTGTGGCCTAATCCAATCATTCATTGTTTTTATCATGGCACATTTAAAACTGAAGCACATTAGACTGCACTCTTTGATTGGCGACAATCTACCCTTTCAAAGGTTATGTAAATAAGAGATCGAGACTGAAAGAATGTACCTAATGTTTACCTTCCATTGTTAAACAATTTTTAATTGATCTACGTTACCTGCGTTCATTTTTCGGGTATACTAATCTTATAATTTGCTTTCTTATGCAAAACAAATTAAAGGAATTGAATTAAGTCTTCAAGTTATCAGATTTGCATGTCGTAATTAATAAAATTTAATACACTAAACAAATAAATTATTTTGGCCATTAATGTATCGAACGCTCTTTTCTTCTTCATCTCTCCTCCTGAATCATTTATATTTTCTAGAATCACTGAATTAGGTGCTTCCAAAAACTCACAACTTACAGCACGTACGATAGAACTGCTAGTTTACTTTTAATAAATTTTAAAGAAAAAAGCCAATTCATTATGGATTGACGTTTCACCTGTTTGTTTGTTCACTCTTTCATCCTTTTGTATTATTTTCGACTTTTTTCATCTTTGCAGTCAATGGGCAGTGTTTTTTCAAGCTGCGTTCTTAATCATCTTTCTAATTTATACCTTCACTAATGCTTCTTAAAAAATAGAGTCAGAGAGATTACTAATTTGTTTCCTTAATTGTAGTGAAATAACGTATTGCTCAAATTCAGGTCCATATCCCTTCAAAATTTTCATATTGTTTCTTACAGCTTTAAAATATTAATTATCATCTTTCCTAAATTAAAATTGCAAAAATATCGTGTTATATGAATATCTTTATTTCAGGTCCATATGAGATTCCACTGCATTCAACATCGTCACTGAGTACTCGATCCATTGAAAAACTAGGAAATGAAGAGAAGGAATAAACATAATCCGTGTATAAGGCGGTTCGAATGATTTCACAAATATTGAGCTTGTCTTAGAAAACTAAACTTGAATTTTCAAGAACTACTACTTTAATTTGAAACAAATTTTCATTTTTTTTTTTTATACACCTTTTTCCATTTCTTTTATCACTTCGTCTATTGACTGATTTGTGAAATTTATTCGGCCTTCTTTTATGCCTTCAAAAATATATTGTGAAGAATTCATCCGTGGAAATAAAAATTGGTCTAATTCACGTTAAATAAAATAAGATATAGAACTGATTTTGAAATAAGATCTGCACTTTTTGCAAAGTTTTTCCAAGAAATGTAAATTTAATAAAATTTGATATGAAGAAGTTTTTAGTGAAATTATAATTCAAGGCTACAGCAAAAGATTTCAAATCGACTATGCACTGATTTCTTTCATTCTTCGATATTTTTTAAGGTAAGGAAGGCCAAAATCGCTTTCAGCTGTGTGATATCAAATTATTTTTTGTGCAAAAGAGAACGGTCACACCGTTAATCTGTTGTTAAAATTTGTTCAAAACTTTCTGTTGTAATGAGAACCACGCATGATTGATTAACATAATGATGTGCTTCCTTCACGTTTCATTATGACAGAATTAGAATGCTATAATGTATGAATTTTTTTATGTAAAGTTAATCAAATCACTGAAATGGAAAGATCAAAATCTTGAAGCTCTCATTATTTTCGGTATATTGGCAATGTTTAGATTACTTCTCCATGGTGGTAATCATCAAGTTAATTTCCTTCATTTTGTATCGCTATTTATCACATATTTTTTTTTGCATTGAAATTTATTTTTTAAGTATTTATGATGAAATTATATAGTTCCCATCTCTGTCTCATACAATAATTAGGAATTTTTGCAACGTTTGAGTTATACGTTTTTTTGTCTTTCTTTTCTTCTAGTAACTTATTTTCCCCTGTAAATACTTAAATCATTATGTTGATCTAAGCATTGAATTACTTGTAAAAATTTGTACGAGAACAATTTGCAAATGTATATGTTGTTTATTATCTGAAAAGATGAATCTTCATGTCACGTAGTGATTCTGCTACTCTCTAAAATTGTTTGAAGTTGTGATTTGTTCTATAATTAGAAGATATTTGCATGTTTCATTTGTTTCAAAAATGAAACATATTGTTGTGTGCTGTTGCAGGCATGCATTTTACAGGATTTCCCGTGCTGTAAGAACTGTTACCAGTGTGCAGTTCGATGCATTCCATTCACAAGCTGTTATCAAATTTTAATTGAAATTTTGCTTCATGTAAAAATATAGTATCGTTTGAAATGGGTTGGTGATATCATTTCTCCCACCATTCTGGTGGCTATCGATTTTGGATGATTAGAGATGAAAGCTGAAAAGAGTGATATTTCAATGATGCTTCATTAGAATGGGTCTCGGGATTTCTAGAGCTTCGAAAACTGAAAGGAAAAGGGAACAAACGAAGTTCCTTATATATACTTGACACAGCACCTTTTCATGATACTCAAAATGTGGAAATTTGGAACTGTCCTACTCTCGGGTAAGATCTTTGTTTTTGCGGAACATGCTTTCTCGTCTTCACACTGATGATATATTGCTGGGGAATTTGAAATGGCTCATTATATTTCGAAGGTATTCCCTTGTGGAAAGGTTTTAAGTGCTTCGAAAATGGAAGGAAAATGAAAACAAGCGAAGTTAAGCGTTATAGAGGTGCAAAAAATTAGAAATGCAGTGAAACTAGGTTAGAAAGGTAAAGGGGAGGTTGCATCTGGCAGAATGAGGAGTGTTTTTCTGCATCTACTCTTTTGCTTCAGATGCAATACGGTAATCATGTTCATTACATTGTAGAGTGAAGAAAAAGTTATGAGCGGTATTATTGATAATTTCCAACTAATGCATTAACGTGTTTTTTGTTCCTAATAACCGGTTTTGGAAATCAGCTTCAAGTGAGTTGACATCATCAGTTTTGGAAGAGATGCTAACCTAAATGACCAGATGATGGTTTATTCAAATGTTCGATAAATAAAAATATATCACTTCTTTCATGTCCACATTGAAAGGCTATACATCGTTGAAGATTCATTTTTCCATTCTTGTTTAAGATTTTTCCTCTCACATTATTGATTCGAAGAACTCTATCTCAGCGGAATGTCGCATACTTCTTCTCTTCAAATTACTAAACCAGATCTCAGAGCTAAAGTCATTTTCGTTGGTAAAAGTGGTAAGTGAGCGATTCGTTATTGTTGATTCTTTTTGATTTTTTAATTAAGGAGTAGTAATATTTTTCCATAGAAATAATTTTTAGATAAATTAATGTATGGTTTTTATTGGACAAAGATTTGTTGGAACGAAACTAAGCACTTATTTACTTTAAAATTTTTGTGTTTTTGCTTGGTATATCTTTGATCAAAGTTATTGCTCATTTGTTATTACATTTGTTGTTATATAAGCATTTCATTTCAATTTTTTAGGTGTCGGGAAAACGAGCATTATTCTTCGACATGATGGTCAAGGATTCTATAGTAAAGTTAGCCCGACATTAGGAGCCAGCTTTATTTCTTCATTTTTGTAAGTTATAAAAATCGGCGGTACAGACTGTGGCTTAATAAAAATTAATTTGGGATAGTGAACATCATTTTTATATCAATTTAAAGATTTCCGGGATGTTAGCAAATTTTTTTTAACCATAAAGATGACAGAGTGATCACCAGAGCAGTAAATAAATTGTGTATATCCCGACTTTTCACTCGAATTTCGATCTCCTGTGACGAATAAACATGCATAACGCCTATTAATTCTGATAACTAGCTTTTTCAAATTTGTTATTAAAGTTTTTTCAAATTTCAAACTTTGATTATAATTTTGAGCAGTGTTTGATGTAAAATTTATCCTTTTTAAAGACTTGTGAATGGTAAAAGCGTTGAACTGCAAATATGGGATACAGCAGGGCAGGAGCGATATGCTTCCATGGTAAATACTCTTATTTTAGAGGATTATTTCGATCGGAAATCTTATAAAATAGATAAAATAGTTTGACCTGGTGTTATTCGAAATCGTTGATCGTTTTTTTAGCTTCCAATGTATCTACGTAATGCAGTTGCAGCAGTAATCGTGTACGACATAACTGAGCGTGAATCATTTCAAGAGATCAAAAAATGGGTTAATGGTGAGTTCATTTCTTCTCAATGCTTATTTAAAATCTTACTGATGGGAACAATGGGTCAAATATTTGTTTTGAGAAGTCTCAACTAAACTGAAAAGATACCGTGTTGTATATTGTTTTAATCATCGTATATACAGCAAACTTTCTCAATGACTCTAGGATGATTTTATCGTATAAAACAAACCTCCAATAGGAAATTTCTAAAACAGTTATTTTTGGTTTGCATCATTTACTGTGGAAATAAAGTTGAATACTATCCGGTACTTAAACATTTATTTCAGTATTTCTTGTTTTTGTAGAAGTAGAACGTGGCTCGACAGTTCCTATCTCGTTATTTGTTGTTGGTAATAAGTTAGATCTGGAAAATGCTCGAGAGGTGCAGTATCATGAAGGAGCGCAATATGCAGAACAGATTGGTGCTGCTTTTCACGAAACTTCGGCAATGAATGGTGAAGGTATTCGTAAAGTAATTACTGCTGTTGCTGAGCATTTACTAGAACGTCAAAATGGTGAGAGAAATGCAAGATCGAGTCAGTTGGACACTAGCAATAATTTTGACTTGCTTAATGATCGCAAAGTTAAGAAATCTTGTTGTTTTAGGAGCTGATTATGTTGGCTTGAGTTTTTTTTTTTTTTTTTTTTTTTTTTTTTTTTTTGCATATAATTCATACTACTGCTACTTGATTATTTTCTAAAAATAAACTTAAAATTTATCTACTCGTTTCATTTGTCTACTCATTTTGCTTACTTAATAGTATGAGGATTTGTAGCAAAAATCAGAACATCCTTCTGAAGTTATTTTAGTATTTTCTCGAAATTTTTTGAAGATTTAAAAGATTTCATAAACTTCTCCTCTTTTAATAACATTTCCACATGTTAAGAGACTATTCAACAATGAAGAACTGTTTAGTTACAATAGTTAAAACAAAAATAGAAGAATAAATTTTACTTAGTAAAAAAATACTCAATTTTATTCCTTATCTATATAATCTCTGTTTAAACCCACATACACATAACACTATCAGATTTTCCAGTTTATAGTTGAAGATGTCGTCTGAATAACTAGTTCATCGTTAGTTCCATTTGTCAGACTTCCGCTGATTCCAGCATGTGTCACTTGGCTAATTCAATCTTCATTTGATATAATACTGCTGAGTTGTTTAGGACGTGGCCAGGAACTATACATCTGTAAAAGTTTATCGGTTATAGTTCTCAATCATCCATATTCCCTTTAGGTTTATCTATCTGTCTAACTCCAAATTTTTTGCTATAATTTTTCAAATTCAGAATCTCATGTCACCTTATAAGTCAGTGATTGAATTCTGTTTGAGAAAACAAATCATACAATTAATCTTACAACTGTGGAAACAATAAGTCCTTTTCTTATAATGAGAAATATGTTTTGTCATTGCTCAATTCCTTCTTTTTATTGGGTTATCGTTTGCTTTATATTTCGAAAACAGACTGGTTTTTTTGCGAAGCTTTGACTCTTGAGTAGATTCCCACTTATATACTATGAATCTTCATATATATTTTCTAAATTATGATTTGCCTTTCAAACTTGTTTGGAGCATGTCGTAGTTTGATTTTCTTCTTACCTCTAATTTTAGCACGTTTCAAAAACAGTTACTCTGTTTTGATTTCTTATATTAGTTGCAAAATACATTTTAACATCATACATTTCAATTTTCAAGCATACTTCGAGGAGGAAAAAATTGGATTGTGCTTATTTTTATTTTGAATTGATCTGCACGAAAATGACATCTCTTTACCAGTCACCTTTTTAAGTTTTCAATATTTTAATCCCGATTTAAATTTTTGTTTGCTCTCATATGCTTTTACTTCACTTAAAATTTTGCATTGATTTTACTGATGTATAATAATTGTTTCATTCTTGTTATCTCTCCATGTCTAGTTCATAAATTTTATTTCCTTTTTTGTCTTCTGTCTTTATATTTGTCACATCGTTGTTCATATCGCGTATGCATTGTTTCACATCTTATAATTGCTCATTACCAAGCTGTTATGAATGAAATTGAAATAAAACTCGCTATTGTGACAGTTGTTGACAGTTTTTTAGTCCCGAAAATTTCGGATCAGTCTTTTTTTTTAAATTAATTTTCATCCAACTAAACTGGGATTTGGATGTATTTAATGGAAAAGAGGAAAGTTTGAAACTATCGTCTTCTCTTTCTATCTTTCTGCTGTTCGACCATTTTTTGTTTTTTTTTTTTTTCTCTCTTTAAAAGAGTTATTATTCGGAAGAGTGCTGAATAAATGGAAAGAAAAGAAAAAAAAATGATTAAAAAGCCAAGGAAAAGAATGTCAAATGATCCTAATAAGAGACGATATGAGGAATGATTCCATCAGTGAAGATATCATTTTTTCCTGTCAAATGGAAGAATTAATTCTTTAAAAGTTGATTTTACGAAAAGTTCTGTAAGAGAAATATGATTGTTAGAGGAATCGAATTGTTGATTTTGGATGTATAAATTTATGAAGAAGCATATGGACTGTTGAAATATATGGATAGATTGACAGGTATACCATACAAAAAATGTTTACTTGAAAAAGAAAAAATTTATTATCAACAAATGACGTAGCATCCTGTATATCCCGCACTACTCTTCATTTGGAAATTTGTCACAATTTCATTGTTCTGTTTGGAAAAACATATTTATAATGTCCTATTCGAAATTAAGAGTGGAAACATTGAAACCGTTCAGATTCTAATAAAGTTGATGAGATATCAATGGGTTGCACAATTTTATAGTTTACTAACATCAATTATCACTAATCCTTTAAGAGTTGAAAATAAAGATTAACTGCAGTAGAATTGTCCCATTTCTAATCTATCATAAAATAATATCTATCACAAGATGGGATGTTGTAGTAGGGTTTAAAAATAGAATAATGAAATAGTGACAAATTTCATTCCGATTATGTTGTTAGCATTAGAGGAAAAAAAAAAAAAGAAAGGCAAAAATAAATGATAAAATGCAGGATGATATCTGAACAATTGTTGATAAGAAGTTTCTGTAAATACAGCAAAAAAAAAAAAAGACTTCATTATCCGATTAGGAATTAATCAATCGAACTTTCATTTACGAAATTTAGACTTGAGAGAAATTTTCTTCTATTTTGGACTTAACTATCGAAAGAAATGTCATATTAACATTGTGAATTCCTTTTAAATTCCATTTCATTTCAGCCTAAATTCTTATTATTTGTAAGTATTGGAAGTCTCGTTCCTGTCCTAAACATTAAATCTACATGGAATAAAACTCAGTACTCATCTGTTTCAATGAATTAAAATTTTGAAATGAAATGAACTAACAAGAATGATTCAAAATTAAGCATAAAATAAAAATGTCGCTTGCCCTGGATGAAATTATGCACTATATAACAGGTTGAAAACTTTATAAACTTTTAATTTTAAACACTTTCTTTACGCAGATATTTGTCGGATATAAATTGTTCTAAATTTTAACTTTGACCTCACTCTTTACTTTCAAGGAATTATTACGCAATACAGTACCAACATTCAATGTTTTCAAATGAAATTTATTCAATTTTTTATATTATTGTTGTATATCGAGATATGATTTAAGACAATAAACTTGTTTCATTCAACTTTGATCCCAAATATCCGTCCATCTTGTCATTCATTCGACCAATGTATTTGTTGCTATTGTTAATGAATTATGTTATGATTGACACATGTAGGTTACTACGTTAACGGGTGAAGTATTGAAATTCGATGACGTACGTGTAGCAATAGGATAGCATAATCTAATCAAACTCATCCCTTAATCACTCGATTTTTTTTTTTCGATTTTTATGACTTCTTTTTTTGCCCTTTTGTTGCACTATGCATATTTGTTTTACTATAGTTTATTGATTTTTCCTTTTCAAAATATTCTCCAACAACAGAGATTTAAAAGTTTAAACTATCGCAATTTAGGTCAACTTGATCAAATGCTACACTTCTTATTTCGTAAGAATAAATTGAACTCTGCCAACCGAGTTCGGATAAATTGCTGTCCCGATTTCTTGAAATCTTACTCGGATTACCTGAAAGCATAAATTATTTAATACACATCATAGACACACACACACACACACCCTCCCCTCACTTTATTTCAGCATCCTGCCTATTTACATAAATATTACATATACTGAGACAGTAAGTATATGTGAAAAGAAAGCAAGAGGTGAAGAGATGAGAAGAGAAAGATAAAAATTATGAAAGTCACTGTGATATAGGAAGAGATTTGGTGAATTAGTGATAGCAATTGTAAAAAAGAATATGAGCGAAGACGATAGATATTGGAGAATAAAGTAAAAATATTTCGAAGTAATCTGATGTTGCTAATAAACGAATTTGTTGTTAAGTTAATTCATTTCATATTGTGGGATATTTTACCGTTTGTTTATGATAGATACGTACTGAATGATACCGATTGTTTTGAAGAATTGTGGAATTTTTGTTTTAAATTAATTAGAAGAATTCTTTGGGACAATTCATAGTTTTATAGTACAGACGGAAACTCTCGGAAATGAATCAGTACCGTTGTTCTCGACTAGATTTTATCTTTCTCCCTCTCTCTCTCTTTCTCCCTTTCTTTCTCTCTCTCTCTCTCCATCTCTTCATCTCTTCCTCTCTATTAATTCCATCACCATTACTATTTTAATTCCTTTATGCTACGTCATCGTTCCTTCTCTCTTTCGTTATAGTTTGAGAGAGAAATTACCATTGAGAATATTTGTGACTTTCTTTTCATCTTATATCATCTCCGCGTGTTATCAATTATCATAGACAATGATAAGATGCTGCATAATATCCATTTTTTGTATATAAGTTAAATGATAATTCGATATCATCACTGATAAATGATTGTCTTGGAACGAATCTATCATTCATTCGTGGTATTGACAGCTATTTCTGTATTATTATTGCTATGTATGTTGGAACATGAAGTTTGGGCACAATTTGAGCCCAACAAAGAATGCTTCTGCAAATTACAAGGAATCATCGATGATTGTCCGTTAGTCTTTTTTGAAATTTTGTTAATCAAATAGTTGGAGAAATTCGAAATGTTTCTTTTGATTCACTTGAAATGTATCATTTACTTTAACTTTTTGTATAAAATGTGCATGAGCAGTTGAATTTGTGACAACTGTTAAAGTGATTTATCGGTTTTACTTCTTTGAAAACTTGTTTGCAATCATCTTAAGTTACTTGTTGTAATCGATGTTCCATTCTGTCACTTTATTCAAATTCATTCTAGATGTACAGCAGAGAGCATCGATAATTTCAACAATTATGAGGTCTTTCCCATATTGCAGAAGCTCCTAATTCGTGATTTTTTCAGATTTTATAAAGTGAGTTGCTGTCAGTTTACATTTTGAATGTCGTGCCAATTTTTTTACTTTTTTTTTTCTGAAATATGAGCAGAAAGGAAAAGGAAGATGTTAGAATGGGAAAACAGAGAATAAATAAAAGAAGTGTGAACAAGTCAGATTTTCTTGGCTAGATGTTTGTTTGTGTTTGTTAAGTTAGTATACATGTTGCGAAATGCAGAGACTATTATTTTAAGAAGAAAATGTGTATGTTCAAAACCTTTAACATCACTTTCGAAAAATTTTCTCTTTTTAGGTTAACATGGAAAAAAATTGTCCATTTTGGCCGGATGATCGACAGTGCTTGAGCAAGGAATGTGGCATTGGTTATTGTGATGATGAGGTTCCATCAGGCTTGAAACAACCAGCCAGCATATCTGTGGTTCGTTCTGAGCTCAATCGGACTTCTTTGAAAAATGATTCTGTTATAACTCAGATTGGTGGAATTGATTCAACTTGCGAAAAAGAAGAAAGTAATACGTTCGATCCGTTGGATACGACTTTAACGGAAGGTGATCGGCGACAACTGAATGACATGGACTGGCACGATGAAAACGAAGATAAATTTTGTGACTTCGAAGGTTTGCATCATCAGACTTGTTAAGAAATTTTTTCTAAACCTCTCTAGTGCAGATGATGCTTTTCGAAAACCCAATGCGTTTGACAAGCCCTTCCATTTCTCTCACTCTGAAAGAGCAAATATAAATTTTCATCACTGGAAATTTGTTGAAGGATTTTCTTCGTTTTAATTGCAGTGCGTTAGAGATTGTTCGAATGTTGTTTACTGATAGAATTTTACGGACACTGAAAATATTTACTGAATAATGCAGTTGAAAAAATATTTGTTCTTTTATTTCAGATGAAGGATCAGCAGATATGCATTATGTCGACTTATCCAGAAATCCTGAACGATACACGGGTTACAAAGGCGATAGCGCACAGAAAGTGTGGACTTGTATTTACCAAGAAAATTGTTTTAAGTTAGTCAAAAATTGATTTTTCGATGAGACACGAAGTTTTGTAGTACAGTCATATGCTTTAGTTATAAGCTTGTTGTCAATTACTATTTAACGAAAATGATGTAATTTATGAATTACTGCTCCTTACATCATAATTCAGCATGTTGGGATAATTACTGAGTAGTGGGTAGTTTTTTGTTCCGAGAGCGATGCGTTTAAAAAGTTATTTATAGATGATCATTCATTTATATATAGTAAACTAATAATTTCAATTAAAGATAAGTTTAATTGAGAGATGTAAAAATATCTGCATTCATGCACTGTTTGTTCCCTCAATGTAGTAATTGAAATTTCGCACATTCTTTTATTTTTCAGGCCAAATATGAAATTCGACAAAAATTTCCTTATCCATCCTAATTCTTTTGGTGAGTTCAGGTGTCACAAATTTTTGTTGAAAATATTATTTAAATTCTTTGAATACCTGAATTTATTATGCTGTTTTATCTATCTAGAAAATATGCATAACCGATCACATCTGTTGTTTGTTGTTGATGTGAAATTCTTCGAAGATTTTTGCAGGAATGTGCTTTGAAAAACGCGTTTTCTATCGTTTAATTTCGGGTCTGCATTCTGCAATCACTATATCAATCGCCTCCAATAGTTTCAAATCAAGTGAATTTTTTGCAAGCTGTTAAATTACAAAATCTTTGATTATAGCAAGTTTACTGAAAATTGGTGTACTTTGAAAGCAAAGATTCGTTTCAAATTTCAGTGCGTCAAGAAATATTTGACCTATATAAGACTTTTTTTTTTTAAAAAAAAAATACCCCAAGAGATAATTAGCTCATTCAGCATATAACTTACCATTAAAACATGGAAATAAAAAAAATACAAAGAATTTGATTCAGATGAGATCATTAATCGTTTGTTCAAGCAATGTTGCAGTAATGTCGATATTGATGAAGAGCGATTACATGACGAGCATAGCGGTTCCAATTCAGTTTCGATTAGATTAGAACTGTAACTGAAGTAATTGTTTAATTTTTATTTCTCTTAGGTCCTGCTGGTTTTGGAGATGGAATTTGGTTCAGAAACACAGAACTTTTCAAAGATCGCTTCGGGACAAAATGGACACCTGAAGGGCCGCAAAGGCTGAAAAACGTTTATTTTGTTTATCTTTTTGAACTGCGAGCGCTCGTAAAAGCAGCACCTTATTTTCGCAAAGAATTGTTTTACACTGGGAATCCAAAGGTTTTTTTTGGATTTTAAACAGTAAAAACTGAGTTTTTCTGAAGCATGTAGTTAAAAGATGTGCCAGGATGATTCAGTAATTTAGGTGCATTTAAAAGTCATTTGTTCTAGGATGATGCCGAAACACGCAAAACAGTGGAAGAATTAATGAATACTTTGAAAAAATTCAATAATCCTTTCGACGAGACTGAGATGTTCACAGTAGGTTTCAAATATGTTGATGGAAGTCTTAGAGAAAAATAGATTTACGCTATTAAAACCTAAGTTGCTGTTTTTTTTATCCGCAGAGTTTTTGAATCATCGAACGTGTTTTTGATTTGATCCAATTAATCCAAAACACTTACGTATGAAATAGTTCTGCCTGTTCCAGTTTGAGCTGCATAAGACTTTATTGTGTTTAGAAGTTTCTTTCTCCTTGTTTATAGGGTGTTGAAGCAACGGCTCGGGAACTACGTGAAGAATTTCGTCAACATTTTTTCAACATTTCACGGATTATGGATTGTGTTGGCTGTGATAAATGTCGTTTGTGGGGAAAGTTACAGACACATGGGATGGGCACAGCGTTGAAGATTTTATTTTCGGATTTACCAACTTCTCATTATAAAACTCAAGATGGCACCGTCTATCCACCTTTTCAATTAACAAGGTACAGTTTCTCGTAAGCGGTTCATAAGGCTTTTATTGTTTATTCAAGTTTTATCATCAGATTCGTTTTGTTTTGTAATTTTGTATTTTTTCAAATTCAATTTATGAATAAAAAGTTTTTTAATTTAAAGGATAGGCTGTAGCACGATTTCCCAGTACTGTGTATTTAACTCATTATTTTCGCCTTCCTAGGGAACTTTTACTTTCTCAGTAATGCTAGTTTATCCATAATCACTACCCATTTCACCATTATCACTACTCTCTTTTTTGTATAGGAACTTTCTATTATTTATTTTCATTCGTTTTGGGAAAGTAGCTTCCGTAAAGTTTTTAAAGAGCAAATTATCATGAATGTTTTTGGCTTTCCAACTTTTGTTTAGGTTATTGATTGCAAGGGATGATAGAGATCACTTAGTTTGATTCCTTTTACTGACATCTCATTTATTTATTGTTGTTTGTTTCAGGAATGAGGTCGTCTCTTTGTTTCAAAGCTTCGGTAGGTATGCATCAAGTATCAGGGAAGTTGATGAATTCCGTCATGCATTGACTTAGTTTTTTCTTTAATAAAATTTTTTGAAGAAAGGCATATTGAGAGCGAGGGCAGCCTATACTCCAATTTAGGAAGTGGCTGATATTTAAACTTTTTCTCTATGATTGTTTTTACATTTCGAAACTGGCTGGTGCCTTATATCTGCAAAATTTTCTAGTCATTGGTCGGTGGTGATAGGTGTGTACATGATTTGGACTAGTTTCCGTTTGTCTTTCGCTATTATTACCATTCTCACTGAAGATGATTGGGAGCATTATCGAATGAAAAAAGGGAAATTTCTATCTTTTCTAAGAGTGGTGTAAACTGTTTTTGTTTCATAAATGTTTGGGTTGTAGTTTTGCAATTCTTCTATTACTGGCGTCTTAATTTATATCTCTCTGTGGACAAGTCCAGTCTTTTGTAAACTTTAAATCAACTGCTTTCTTTGTTACCCATTTAATAATTGCAATGGACAATAACGTGCTGTCCAAGCTGTCTAACAGTTGGTAAAATTGTTAGTTTCGTTTATTATCCGTTCCCATTATTGGTGTTAACTGATACTTGATGTGGAAGAAATAGCGAGTGAATTGCTATAGAAGTGACACAAGTTTTCGAGGGTTTTTTTTTATCATTTTTATATTTTCTTGTAGTTGTCCAGCGCAGAAGAAAGCACTCATTTTTTACTTACGGGTGTCATTTTTAGAACTTTGGGAAACTTTTGTCATAACTTATCTTGAAAGCTTTAATTTCATTATATCCAACTAGATTTATACGTCTCTGATGCTTTTATAATGTAAATATAGTATGATATGTGGAATCGTTGAATTGATGAACGTATTTTTGCTTGCATATTAAAGGATAGGTAATAAGTGAGGATTTTCTTTCTTTACTTATTCCTTCAATGTCAGAATTCTATATTTTTGCATTAATTTGTCATTCCATCTGTTCTTGGTATTATGTGTAACAAAAAGATTTTGATATCATGATTTCAAATGAATCTATTGAAAAAGATTTAAAGAATTGCATTTTATCATTAAAGAATATACCCTGATATCTTGGGAGAGATTTGACGAGTGTAACACCAAACATCAAATATTGAACAAGAGTTAGTTCCTTACGGTTGTTGATAGTACTTTGGGTAGTTAAGAAGATTGAAGATAAAAAAGATGGCTTAAGATAGCATAGCGACTCAGTGTTGGGAAACTTATTTAGAGTTTTAGCGAAGTGGAAAAGTCGCGTAGTACGTTTAGAATATTCACATGCAGCGACAGAAGTTATATTTACATTGGAACTGATAATGAACATTACACTCAGTGATAGTGATCAAATATGAATGGACCAGTAAATTTATTGATCAATTTTTTTTGGATAAATTATGGTTAAAATTTACAAAACAGACATGAATGAAATATCAATATATTCGGAATATTTAGTCATGCCAACAAAATAATGGCAGAAGCATGGAATGAGCAAATGCCGTAATGTTGTCAGGTGATGTGACGCAGTCAAAAAATCGACTATACAGAACACCGAGACGGCGATTAAGATGATCATGAATGATATAAACAACTAAATTGAATATTTCTATTAGAAATGAACAAGTAAATAAAGACTTGTTAGAGTGACCACGAGAAATAATCCACATATTATTTACAGATCTTTACTTCTCCGATAATAGTTGATAGTAGAAAAATTCTTATGTATATAAATGTTGTGATTCATTGTATGCTGACGATCTACCGGAAGTATCAGACAATCTCGAAGACTCTATAAATTTCTCGAAAACCACAATTATTGTCATTTATTTCCAGGATCATATGATTAGGTCTTGATCCCTTGAAAAGATATGAAACAGATACTTCAAATAGAATCCAAATAAATTTGTGGGAGAGTTCGATTAATAATATTACAACAATGAAAGCTAAAAGATAAGCGTAGAAGACTAAGACTTATTTATCTTGAAAAGGGTAGGAGCACTAAAGGTTTTCCTGACCTTTTTACAGAGAAACCAACAAGAGACCTGATATTCTATGTATTACCATGATCTTTTTGAAGTTCTGCTATGATCCGTGGACAAAGCTCTTGCGGGTTGCTTTCATCTGGAAACGCTTCCATTACAGTCAATACAATTCGTTCCGGAAACAACTGACACAGTATATTTTGTAATCGATGCCGTTCGTTTATTATTTCCGGATAAGTTGATTCAGATGGTGATCTGGAAATATTAGATTCTCTACTTCATGTATGTACAAGCTTAGAAATGATAGATTTTCAGTTGTTTGAGATCCTTCAAAACTACGAATTTTTTAAATACAGATCAAATTACATGATTTTTCTGATATTGGACAAAGATATTTGTAAGTTTTACAAAGAAGGCGCACAACAATCTGAATTAGCCTTTTACGGACTATTGACTGATATGGAACGAGAAAATTATTGCCTAATTAAACTTAGTTTCGATCCACTCCGAAAAGCTGTAGACGGAATAAGCAAATGTGAAGATCTTGTAGTTGCATCACTTAAGGTATCAGAATTTGGAACAAAACACCGCGGTGATGATAAACCATCGCATAAGTCGGGACATGATTCGTTGCCTGGAAGTATAATGCTATTGCAATTGTTGCAAGCAGCATTTCAAATCAGTTGAAATTTGAAATCTTAAAAAAGCCCCTGTTGATAACAGTGATGATAATAAGTTAACATAATTTCAACTTTGATAAAAAATGTAACATACACTAAAAACTTTAAAGTGAACCTTTTAAAACATCTTCAAATCATATCGTTTAATCTATTGTCAACTGATAGGACTACTGGGCTGCTATTTCTAGTGTCAAACAGCCAACTTGACATTTCCTTCGGGTTTGCTTCAAGCCTAAGAGAAATTTCTTCCGTGTTTCACTACGCCATGGAGTTTTTGAGCCAAATTTCATAAGGAAAGAATAACTATCAATAGGAATTCAGCAATTCAATTAATTTCTGGTGATTTGGCTGATTAAAATACGACAAGAGAAGAGGGACAAGTTAATTAACAAACAATGATTAAATAGAATTTCGAAATTCAATTTCATAATACATCTTCATGATGAACAATTACGAGGGCAATGGACTTCGGAGAGTTCTGAATTTTTTAACTTTTGAATTTTTTAATCACATGGAATATTTCAGTTTTTTCGAAAGAATATTTTACTTTTCTACGAAATTTTTAGTTCTATTGCTTTTTTCACTCTCATGAAAATGAGGAAATTAAAAGCATTTTGAAAGGAACATACCATTTGGACAAGGTAAGCCGATATATGAGTTGGGCAGATAAACAGGAGGTATTGTTGTATGACTATAACAATGATGAGGAATATTTGTTGCAGAAGGATTACAACTAATTATAGGGGTCATAGGTACGGAAGGCTTAAGATGATTTATCACTTTCTGGGAATGATTTGATAAGGTGCAGCAATGTTGATCAAGAATTTGATGAGTCCAATCTAGTGATATTGGTAGATTCTGAAGAAATGGAATCGTCGTTTGTTGAATGCTAGAAACAGAAAGTTGAGATGGTGGTAAAGAAGGCAGAGGTTGCATCGGTTCCTTCTGATGATAATTCATTGAGTTCCGTATCAGCCTCTAAAATTTAAACTTTAATCTCAAAACTGAACTATCAAAAGTGAATGTATTATGAAAAACAAACTTACTTTATCGTCTTCACATGCTATCATTTTCTCCGAAGCTGATATATTCAAGCTTTGTGTTCGAATGATCGCTGGACGATCCATATGATCATGAGGAATTGTTATTGGTTGGGATGTATCTGCAAATATGTTTAAATTTAAATTATTAATATGATATCGTAGATTAATATCAAAATGGAATAAATGTACAGGAAGGATAGTTGTTCCTAATCTTGAACGAATTTGAAGCACAAGTTTTCTCAGATACCGATTCGCTAATTTGATTAGAAGTGTCAAGAAGAGCAATTTCATTTCAAGTATTTTAAAATTTTTGTGGAATAAAAAAGTAAGGCTACTCTCTCATCAGATCTTAATTTTTTCTATAATAACTTAAAATTCCAATTCTAATCAAAAAATGTTTGAAAAGTTATCAACTTATGATGAAGAGAATTCGAGAAAATACATTTGAAAAACAAGCAAAAGAACAAACAGGTAGAAAGACACTGTCTTCGTTGTTTTTCATTCATCAATCGATCCGTAACACTGATATGAATACCGTTCGGTCTTTCCGGATGATAATATCTGATAAAGATCTGAGTATTATTTAAATTTTTGAGTATTACTGATAGTGAAAAAATTTTTTTTACATGAAAGATTTACACTCTCTCAATTTCTTTCTCAACATTTGAAATTATTCACTTCATCGAAATCGTAAGCTTATCTCAAATATTACTCAAAATCTCACTTGCATTTATTCCCGTAGGTACATCTTCGTGCATATGGACAAACTTGTGACTGTGATTGTCGATTTCCCTTTCTCAAGAACTGTGCTAACTTTGGTCCATGTCTTCCAAGTGGATCATCGGGTGGCATAAACCTTGCAAAACAAGCCAAAAAGTCTTCGGAAATTTTTGAAAGCAGAGATACCATACCTTGCTGCATAAATATTAAGTAAGCAAAAGCTTAAGATATTGCTTCGTACGGCAAGCTTAACTGAGATTCAGAAGATTTGATTTACAAATGCTTCACTGAGGAATTTTCAATAAAACTTTACCCGAGAAAAACATGCTTGATAAAAATAAAATTAATGAAAATAGGAGGGAAATTAAAATTCTGAAACAATAAAATGAATTGAAGCGAAATAATTAGAAGAATACATCATACATTCTGAAGCCTTTGTAACGAATTAGTTGAGTATGGCCATAGGGATCAGTTTATTTCAAAGTTTTACTCATTGAAGCTCCAAAATCATTACTACCCAGAAATGGACTATTACACGGCCACAAAATGGTCAAATGAATTTCTGAAGAGATAAAAAAAATCATACCTTCCATCAACAAATGAATACATTAAAAGCCTTTCATCGACTAGCGTACGATATTGTGGATTTTCTTTGATTAAATCTCGATACTCATCATTACTTACTATTACTGCATCCTTTTCTTCCGCTGTTTTCAGGATATACCGATCATCATGACAAACAATTCGACGACCATTAATGCGACGTGATGGTGTCCATACCTATAAACTTCTACACTCACTGAATCAGTTAAGTTAAGAATGATAGTTTTAGAATTATGATCACTATCTCCTCTTGACTTTCATTAAACTTCCAAATTTAATCTTGAAACTTTCAAAATCATTGACAAAAAATCAAGCGAAGCTTTGACAATAAATAATAGATCAGTATGAGTAAACTCGAGTATTTTTTTAAGTTAATAAAAGAAAATGTGACTTCATATCGAATCACTTACAGTTATTCTTGGAATTCCAAGGCCAAGTAACGTCCTAACGGTCTCTCTTGGCTGTACTCAATCGGAGAAAGAAAAGATAACACTTACTAAGATATTTTCTTTTTCTAATTCGAAAAGTATATACTGATCGGTGATTGGACAATCCGAACGAGCTGTTTCACGTCGAAATTGCGGAACGAAAACAATTATGTCTGTATGACCACGATTACGGAAAAATTGTACACATTCACGTATACCACGACAAGAAAATACCTCTTTGCGGCCATATCTGAAATTCCCTCAAATTTTTCTTTCCTAACCGCTTGATTGATAAATTGATAGTGAAAAAAAGATAAAATACACACATTTACAGTAAGACTTTACAAAGAAAACTGTGCTTTATCTAAGCATATCGCAATAAAATATCATCCATATCGAATTGCATATGATTCATCTCGAAAGATAAGACTTAATTTAAATTTAAAATGACTTCATTAATTTTTATTCAGATTATAGACAAATCTTTGGTTATTGTAATATGTATTTATCGTTTGTTCTCAGATTTTTGATGTTTTTGAATCATTTATTCGAAGCTGCTTTTATTGAAAAAAAAAAAAAAAAAAACAATATAATGCGATAAAACTATTAGAAATATTTGCTTTAAGGATATAAATTAAGGATGAAAGGAAATGGGCAGTTTATACAGAGCTGATCAAAAATATAAATAATGACCTTTCCACTTTTAATTTGATTTATTAATAATAAAGTTATTGAGGAAATAAAAATATGCTAGCACTAACAAATTAAGTATGCAATATTTTTTTATCAAGATGACAAGTTCCAAGAGAATACTGTGACAAATTTGTCTTGATACTTTGTCGCAGAGACTTATATCATCAAAAGTTCTGGTTTTTCTTGTTAATTTAACTTAACTTAAAAAAGAAAAAAAATCGAAATAATCCAAATAAATCCGGCGAGATTTTGTCATCCAAATAAAATTTAATATAGATTGGTAGATCCCAGCGGTTCATTTTCACCGTATCGTCAAAAATTCATAAAATGTATATCAAATTTCTTTTTGGTAAACAAAACTTAGAAAATGTGACGGACGAATTAGTAGAAGAAATTATTATTGATTTATATTTTAATTTCTATTTGATTTCAGTCCCTTTCTTGCTATTCTCTTTTTGCAAAAATCATTGCGGAATATAACTCAAATTTCCCATTCATCTTCGGATGGAACAGGTATAAAGGAAAAACTTATCTAAGGTCAATGCTTTAACATAAAATAAATGGACTAAACTACATTTACCCATTTCAGTAATTTAATATTGACTACAAATCAAGGTCACTGATAAGTTCTGGTTCAGGGTTCAATGTTAAAGAGAAGTATTAAAATTAGTTAGTGAAAAACAAATTTTGCAATTACGGATCATTCATGATTTTATGTTCAATTGTACTTCAAATATGTTTGTAAGTTTTCAGTAACAACTACTTATTGACTTAGCTTCCGTAGTTCAAATGCTGAGATTAGTTAGTAAGCTTAAATTCAAATCAAAAATGGTAATGAGATGAGTAATAAGTGAGGGAAACAAACGTCATAGCGATATTGGAACCATCGATAACGATACTGCGAAGTTCTGTGTTGGGGATGTTTGGCGACCTATTTTCAACCACTTTTGAACCTCGATTCATCATTCCAGGTCCAAGTTTGATCAACTCATCAAGTATCTGATCCTAAAACTTGATCTACAACTGAACAAAAGTAACATCGAATGATTGTGTCCTTTGATCTTAAAGAAAATTTATTGAAATATGATTATAGCTATTTGATAAGCATTTGTGCGAGAATTACTCTGTACGGTGTAAGCCTATCAACACCGTTCCAAAAGGATTATTGACCTATGACGAAATTACCGATTCTTTTGGCAACAAGTTGTCCTTTTGTTTGCCGCAGCCTTATCCAAGATTCCGATATTTCAGGTAATGTCACTAAAATGATAAAATGCCTAACAATATTTGTAATATTCATTTCCCGAACCGGAACTGCAGTTTGCAAAAATTTATGCATGTGCAACCTAGCATCTGAATTAATCTTTATATTAGTGATCAGCACCGAATTTTTACATCTTACAAGGACTTGTAGCAGAAATGTATTCACCAAATATAGAATAACCCAAAATCTAATTTAGTTGGAGAAGAAAAACTATGAAACGACTTATTTGAATAGAAAACAATAAGAATTGCAAAAAGAGCATCGAAAATCATTGAATTAAAATACGAAATTATTCCTAAGAAATTGCACCATCGATAAGCTTTTCACCTTATCACACATGCGACAAAATATTGCCAATTCAAATATATGGAAAAAAAGCTGCCTCCTTCCTATTTATTTCTCAAATCGTTCACGACGTTCACCTAACTCAAACAAATATTATTGGGTAATCAGTACAGGTGGCTATGGGTAATACATATTGTAAAGAGATAGATATTAAAATATATTGATAACAAGCATTAGTTTTAGTAAATTTAAACGATGACGCACCAGCCCGATTAAATTAAATTCTGATCTGCATTAGCCTGATTAAGTTAGATCTTGATCTGCATCAAGCAATTCTTTTACAGAATGCTTTACTATTTACTTTGCTAGGAAAAAAAAAACTTTCAAATACACTGAAAATATATGTGTTGAAATGTCAGATAAAATTTATCATTCCAAATGTATTTCTTATAATTAAGAAGTAAAAAAAAGATGAAGTTGAAATTGAATCCAAAAGAAAATTAAACAATGAATAAATAAAATTAAATAAAGAAAATGAAGTTAGAATTGAATTGGAAACAAATGGAATCAATTGAATTTGAATTAATTTTTTTACCTGTCTGGCACTCATTCCAAGCTTTCCAAGGACTGTTTTCAACTGTTCTATAGAATATCCAAGCCGTATCGCGAAATCTATATTTTGGAGAAAGAGATGTTGCTGTTCAATTCCTCTAGCTGTCGTACTTGATTTTGTATCAGTTACATTCAGTTGTGCAATTTCTTTCGCAATATTATCCGATGGTTCCCGCGATAATGAGCTGTGCGACTCTTCCGAACAGCTCGAATAGCAGGAATCATGTGATTCTACCATATTGACAGATACTATCCCTTTGTTGCTGAAGTTTGCAATAACTTTTGAGAAAATTACTATTACTTGAAAAATATCTCCAATTCGAAAAATCAAAATTGGATCTCATAAAAATAGGGGAAACAAATTGAAGATAGGAATCTAACCTATACCTCTCCAAGAGCTAATACTATTAAAATCTGTAGATTAAACAGCAGTGAATAACTTGGCCATATTCTTAATGTTGTCCATTGATTTCTAGCAAAATTACCTGGTGGTTCTGGCAAAAAAAAAAAAAAACTTATAGTGGATATGATATTTTAATCTAATGGATGAAGTACCGACTATTCGGTTTTGAGCAAATTACCTAACTGATTCGTTATCCTGTACCATTGGAATAGTTGCTTCATCAGCAGAAATTCGTCTCAAATGTGAATGTTTGCTAATATTTGCAGTCGATACATCTACCTGTGCCTCAACTGGCATTGCATGTCAAATAGGAAATTCTCGTGCTACAGTTATGTACTACAAGTTGATGGATTCTGAAATGAAATGAACAATCAATAATCATTCAATTTATCAGTTTATCTCTCTTAATACAGATCTTATCGCATATATTCTTTCATTTAGCAAGTAATTTATCAATTATTAGGTTACATAAATGGCTGGTAAAAATAGAAGAGGATTCATTGAGAGATAGAAGCATATGGTGACAAGAATTACAACAGCGAAGTAAATGTTGAAAATTTGAATAATAAGAATTAATATTATCAGTACTGCTGGATGGACTGATTATAGGAAATAATAGAATTGAATCGATAATGTTAATGTTATCAAGAGGTGTATTACGCCTTTTATTGATAGAAATCAGTGATGATCGATGCTTTTTTGCAACTTCGTCGGTTTTTTTTTTTTTTTTTTTAGAAAAGAGGATTGAATTTACCCAAGGATCGGGAGAAAACGGTAAGAATATGAAAGTGATATCTCTTCGGGGAATGTAATTGAGAAGTGGAACGAAGCAATGACCTTCATGGCTACTCTATGAGTGGTAATCATGTATTTTTGCAAGAAAATAAGAGGAAAATGACTGAAGGAAATCAATCGTGATAACTTTTATAGTTTGTATTATCGTGAGGGTTGTTATCAGTGCTGATCAATATTAAACGAAATAGCAAACTTTATATCCATCTATCAAATCAGGCTATAAAGGTTCAGCCTTGAGGATGCAATGATTTCGCTTCTTTTGATCATATAATGATACTTTACAACATTCAAATAAATGTATTGATGAGAAGTTAGAGTAAAAGTTGAGAAAATGATGATCAAAAAAATGAAAATAATGATAATATTTAGGACGGAACATGAGAAGAGATGATTCATCTTCAAATTTCACCGAACATTTTGAACAGAGAGACGTTAAATGACATTAAATTTTTAAGCATAAGCTTAAAATTAGGAACTGGAACAAAAGCAATTTGGCTAAGAATGAAGTAAGTTGATGGCTTGAACTTGATTGATTTGAGGTTGAGGTTTGTTCATTTGTAGGCGATACAAGTACTGCTGGATCTTTTGTGTTTCTACTGAAAAAAAGTTTAAGCTGCTATCAAATACGATAACTGAAGAGGAGGAGGGAATAGGTAGATCTAATCCATCACTGTTTACGTCAACAGGTTCCAATGCACAAAATACAAATAAAAAACGCCCAATGGACATCCTTATTGTTTAGCATTAAGTAAAATATTTAAGGCTATTACCATTGTATAGAAATGTGTATCGATTTTTGATAATCGCTGAAAAAACTGTTGGAGCGGGGGTTAATAGCACATGATTGTCTAAGACAGAAGTTTTTATCAGTGCTGCTTTCTGTTCCGCGTCGTATGAATCCGGCCGAGCAGGTTTATTTTGATAGAGTCGGGTATGACAAAAGGGCAAATTCAGAGGGTACCGATCGACGAAGCTTAGGTATGCAGCCTTGCAAAATTCTTTGCTTCATAAGATACCCTTGTACTGTTTCGATTTTACTTCAACAAGTACTTACTAATGCTTTTATTGTTTGAAATAACTAGCATCTTCAAATTTTCCACAGAGAGAAATTTTCTCAGTAACTTTAAAAAAATAAAAATACTGGTTCGAATAAGAGATGAACACATCTTCTGTCCTTACAACTTTTTATCACAGTGATAAGCCCTCAGGGATATAACATCGATGAAACAATGATAAAAACAAGAAAAGGCAGTCTTCTAAGACAGGGATCATTAATTAATTAAGAATGTACTGATTACATAAGAGATTTAGCTCCTAACAATCCCATTATTTAATTACTTCTTCTTCAACGGAAATGGACTTTCGGTGTGTTGAACGATACATAAATCATGAAAATAAGCGCACCATATCAAACAATCCCTTCTATGCTTGTTAAATTTAATGTAGTAAAAAGAAGGAAGACGTAGAGAAAATGAAATAAGAGAAGAAGAAATAAAATGATATTGAGAAATTTCCCTAAATTATGTCAAAAATTAAACAATTATTATTGTAAAATAATAAAAATTTATTAAGCTCAGTAACATCGTTACTATGCTAACTAAGATAATTAATTCCGAAGATTTAGGGCAATTGATGAATTCGACAAAACATGAAATTACAAATGAGGCATTCATCTTTTTGAGATTAACAAATATTTCCTTCTAGTTACAGTAATTTCATACTACAGTAATAATGGTGAAGTGTGAGGTAAAGTACTTTTTACCTTTCCTGAATATTTAATAAGGCGAAAGTAAATTTTTCATAGCACTGACTGGTACTGAAATGGTGCTATGATATGCCACAAAAAGGACACTGCTGATAGCATCACGAATGCATGCATTGCTCATGCAAATCAGGTCATGGAATGTGGTTGTACACATATTTCAAAATTATTGACAGTCAAGTCGAAATGGGTTAATCAAAATAGTGTCGTAATTTAGTGTTAAGTAAATTAAATTAACCGCTAGTTTGACGCCTTCATTTTTTCGACGAACTGAATTACTATTGCAAGCAAGCTCAGTAAATCCAGATCCGTATGGTGGACTTTTTAGACCGGCTAATAGTATTCTGATGTCTAATAGTCCAACAGTATCCCGCTAAACAGCAATTTGTTCCAACTAGTTCCACACATCAAGCTTCCCCTTAGATTTTTGTATCAAACATGATCCTTCAGTTTCAAACAGAGTCTAATCGGATATCAATGAAGTAAATATTTACTGTTTGATCAGAATTCATAAGTAGGATTCATAATACACAACAAAAGATCTTGACATTGAAGAACGAAACTCCTACAAGAGATCGTAGCTGTTCAATCCAGATGTCACAGCACGCTTTGTATGATAGGAGAAAAGAAGGTTGATGATGATGGAGATATATTTCAGTTGGTCATTATCACATGATAGTCAAAGAAGAAGGGTGAATGGAAGATTGATTGAAAAGTGGAAAGCTGACAGAAGTTATCAAACGTGAAACAGGAATAGAATGCTATGGAAGGAAGTAAGACCTGTTCTTACACAACTTCATCTTTATTTCTATTCCTTCTTTTTTACCACTTTTTTTTTTTTTTTTTTTTTCAATAAGAACCTCTTTTAATTCAATACATTTACGCAACAGCACCCAGCAGCAACAGTCAGTCATTCATATAAATGATTATCAGAACAAGAAAATGTAAAGGAAGGTAAAGCGGTATTGTCGCATACGACATAGAATTACACATATATACGTAGACACACACAAACATACACAGACACACACACACAGACAGAGAGTTCTAAAAAAGAATCCTCACATTAGAAAATTTATGTTGAGGGCTTATGACCTTAATAGTTTGCTCTTACGCTAACTTTTGATCGGAACTTCTCATCGAGATTGTCAATGGCATCGTCAATTTTCAAAATTTTCAAATAGACGAACTAATGGGGGTGTCATTTTGATGTATCGCTGATCCCAAAAGTTTCGCTAATTTTAATAAATAAATTTAATAATTTAATCAAATTTATGCGAAGCAACTGAAATGTGATGTAACAAGTGCTAAGAAATAACTTTCACTTTGCACATATTCCTTCAGTTAAAGTTTTCATCAACAATCATAATTCTGCAATGTTCTTCAATAACTCAAAGTAATCACAGTAATCACAAGAAAAAGTGTCCTCTCTAATGCGAATCATAAAATTTATATTGAAATTTACATTAGTTATGCTAAAAGTAGGATATGTGAAATGAAATATTTTCATAAAATGTAAATTAACATTCTTAAAAATACTGGCACTTTTAATGCAATGCCATCAATATCATTGAGATCCGATAGAGATAAATGTAGTTTTAAGTATATTAGTTTCCTTCTATTTCCGGTTCTTTACCCTTATCATTTCCATTTCCATGCACTATCTTCGCAATCATCGTAGTTTTTTGTGTGAACATTGATGGTGGTAAGAAGATATATCAAATATTGAGTCATCTTTTTTTGGAAGTGATTTGACGAAGACATTTCATTGCAGTTTAAAAGTGCCAAATGCAAACTGTAATGAAATATCAAGAGTGAATTTTTTAGCCGAATAAACAACAGATGTATAATTAGAGTAGAAACAGGCCTTAGCGACAGGTGCGCTAATTAACACAGAAAAAAGCCTGCATTATTGAGAAAGAGAAAGAAATCCAATTCTGTACATATTTAAAATTATACCATTCTCACCACTTTCCTTCCCTTATTTAGCTCAAAAAAAAAAAAGCTTAAAAATATGGATTGATATTCCAATTCCTGAATAGCTTTGTTTTAATTCTCTTAAAATTCTGAAAAATAAATGCTCAGAATCTGGAAGGAAAAAATTGTGCATAGAAAACATCTCGGAAAATTTTCAAAAAATGCTTCAACTAATTAGTTTTTCCGCAAATTTTTTGTATGCTATCCATATATTCATTTGTGAAATTATAACAATTTCCTACAGAAGCGAATTGAAAAATATTAAATAGTCTAAATGCAACGTACAGCGAAAATATAGTATCGACCAAAATCTAATAAAGTTGCGTGGAGTAACAATTGTATATATGTGCAGCAAAAGAAATCCGGATACGGCGACTATCAAAGTTGCAAAACCGGATTTTTCAATCCATGAAATCAAAATCACTTCACTTGTACATAGTTGTAGCTGCACAAACAATTGACCGCTTAAATCGTTAAAACAGGTGTGAAATTTCTGGCAAACAAAAATGGATTCCATCGACCAGTTTCATGTTTTAAGAAAATTACTTTCCTTGCTCTAAATTACTTTTTCCGAATTTTCCAACAATATGCGATAATGGTTTGATTATGTGGGTTCAACTTCTTAATTCTTCTACATATTTTTTATACATTGCTTATACATTCATTTGTGAAATTATAATAGATTCGTATAAAGGCGCATTGAAATTGAAAAATATTGAATAGCTTAAATTTAAATATTACTTCGATCTTTGCAATGTTGTGGAGCATTCATTCAACTTTCAGCTATCTGTCGTTCATATATTTTTGCACGAAATTTTAACAAATTATTGAATTTACCGCAAATAAAAGTGATGTTTTTGAGAGAAAAAAAAAGAGAAAAAAAAAGATTAAGTTGTGTATTACTATGTGACGAAATAAAATACTATTTTACCATAATCATTATCAACTTAATTATCAGATCATTTAGTCGAGCTTGCCTCGATGATGGCACAATTGCATATTGCATTGGACATTTTATGATCGATGATCAAAACATCTGGCCACAACTGACTTGCATATAATTGTTGATGTTTCCAAGAAAATTCTTCGAAAGTTGCTGGCTAATTAAATAGCACTAAAGGAAGTTTGGCTTATATTGCAATACTCGTACATGCCTTATTTACTTGCATATTATTTTTCGACATTTTCGGTCAAAACATTTGCAACGTTTTCTCTTGTAAATAACAGTGAAACATGACATTTTTTGAAATTTGAAAACAGTCAGATTGTTAATATTGATATGTTGGTGTGTGCATGCATGCATTTCTGTTTGCTCTAAAGATGGGCGATTCATTTAAATGCAGGAATGTGCATGTGATGGTTGCATGCATATGGCATGCAGTATTATTTCATCGATGAAACTTTCCTTTTTTTATAAAACAAACATTTCTCTTTGTAATCCTTGCAAACTCGGATCAGTCCTTTTCTCTAACCGTTTCCGTCTACTACACTGCTGCATTGGTACACGTTCAATGTTTACGTTTCAATTTGTGTATATGTGTAGACGTGTATGCGTGCGTGTGTGCGTGTGTGCGTGTGTGCATGTATGTATGTATGTGTGTGTTAATATAATTGGGTCTACAACATATCAGTGATATGTAGATGGAAGGGACTAACAAATAAGTGCAGCGAGGGAGGTTCTCCGATTTTTCGATCCAAATTCAAAATTTTTTTGGAAGTTCATTTTCGACAGCCCATAAATTTCCCGAATATTTCGCTTATACGCTGTTAATTGCGAAAACTATGGCTGACAACTGCAAATTGGCTTTGAATTGTCTATCGATTGTAATAAATTTATCAACGACGATAAATGATCGCTTTGTTAGGCTGCAACGATTAGCCGTCAGAAAAAGCTTTGTAAGACATATGCGGCCAGTAATGATTGAATTAAATTAAACAATTTAGCGATGATATCCAGTACTGAGGTATATAAAACTGTAATTAAGCAATCTATATCAGATGGTTAAATAATCCCAAATGTTTATCCGATCGCGATGATAATTAAATATGTTCGTCAATTTTAGTAACAGTAATTGTGATTAATTAGAGAGGAAAAGTGTAATTAAATATGCGATAACAATTTCATAATTTAACGATACCCATAAAAATAGTGAAATGTGTGAGATAATAAACATAATATTGCACAAGGCTTTTAATCCTCACCCATCACAAAAAATACGTTACCATGTAATTTATTAGGCTATAAAACTTACCCACTAGGCACTTTACAATGATTTATTTGCAAATATTGCCAGGAATTGTAGGAGTACACGAAGAAAAGAGATGATATATATACCCGATGGACGATTTATCAGGAGCTATTATCTGTGCTATTATATTATATGCACTTCAATAGAGAGGAAGAATTATCAATTTCACACTGTTACTGCTTAATTGTCAACAAGGAATTTCCGTGTCCCATAATTTTATATATTATTACTGCATAAATATTGATTTGTATTACATTTAAATAACATTAAAGAATAAAAATGAATTAATCCATCACTTTTCCTCTCGCAGAATTTAACCTGAACAATGTTATCGTGATTAGAAAGAGTAAGCAATATCATGAGATGACGAAACATATGGTCAACAGCTTCCAACAGGACGTCGAAATATCAGCAATGCTTTGGGACAGAAAAAATCATTCGATTCGAACAACTGACATTCCAGCCAGCTGGAAAATTTAAAAGGTATGGTTTGATGGTTAGCATTTTGTTCATTTCCTTTTTTTTTTTTTTTTTTTTTTTTTTTGAGGGTCACATGAAGCTTTTATATTCGATGTCTTATAAAGAAAATCTGACAAATCTAATTATTCTAGTGAATTAGCAAAGTATGTTATGATGATGTTTCCAAGTGTTTTTAATTTAGACAGTGAGAAAATTTTTTACAAGAATTTCTTACAAAAATGATTTTCATGATGTAAAAATTATAGAAGATGTATTTGGAGGGGGTCAGAGGTCACGGAGTCCACAATAATGCATAACTGCGTGAAAATATTGTCGTAAAATAGTGTCGTCTTACTTACAGCGAGTTGAAAAAGATTGTTGAAATCGCTTTCATTAATATCGTAATTTTTTTCAAATCATATTTTTTGTTAAAATGATTCGGAATTTATAGATGCATATTTATCATTTCCGATGAGTTTCACTGGACTTTGTCCCATCTATTTTACCACCCAAAATTTGGTCTGAAACGACGATCATGCTGAAATCAAAAGTATTTAATGGATTCCTGCATAATTCGTATCACTGCTTTGACGTAACGCAATAGATCGATCACGTGAATAGTTTGACGCTTAGAATCTGCATGAGAAATGACTATTACTTCTGTTCATGTAATATTGAAGGGAAGGAAGTTGAATATGTATAAATATGTATATATCTGTCATTGCGAAAATATTTCCCTCCCAATCTTTATATTTAAATTTCAGTGTTAAATTAAAGATTGCACGGACATCAATAGATAAAATCCTTCTAATATGCAAATTAAATATTTCAATAGGCACTAATATGCTATGCATATTATCTGAGCCAGCTGTCGATTTGTTGGAGGATAATTATTCGAATGTTAAGAGAGAAAGAAAGAATTTCCACTGTTCGCGTTAACTATTCTAAACAATGGAAAGTTGAAATACCTATGAATTTCAGTTATGCTCATTGATTAGTAGATGAAATTACCGTTTGATTCTTCAAACGTTTCTTAACTGATAAGCAAATGTTGCCTTATTGGTCTAGCAATTTATTGGAATAGTGAGAATGACAGGAGCCTAGAAGTAAAAGGAGAAAGCGAAGATGACAGTTGAAGTGACAGGAAAGAGGAAGCATTGCTAACTGTGATTAGCAGAGGAAATGTCAGCCAAGCAAGCAAGCTATCCCCGAATGGAAGGCGTCGAGGGGATTAATGTTGAATCATTGACCATCAAGTGTAAGCTAAATGGAATGGTTTTGCTTGCTAAAGAGGGAGTCGAAAAAGGTAAACTTTGTATGCACCCAGTGGGCCTCTCCGCCTTCGGCGATCCATCATGATTGAAGATTGGATCGAACTTCCTTCCATCCAGTCATCTATCCATCCAGAAATTGTTTGCTTGTGATTCCGCCTGACTTTTGCAACCATCCAGTCAGTCGTCTGAGCCATTCCTTCCACCATCCATCAAATGGAAGTAAACGAAGGCGGAATTGGAAGAGGGCACTTAATCATTCTTTTCTTCCCCGCCTCATCAGCTTACTATTTTCTATTCTTCTTCCTCTTCCCCGCAGTCCAAATATTCATTCCTGACCCTTTCTATAGCTTTGAACCGTTATTTCTTTGTTTTGGTAAGGAGAGAGAGAGAGAGAGAAAGAAAGGTAAAAGAAAAAAAGGAAAGTTGTATTGAATCTACTTCACAATCTTTTGTCTCACATTTCTCCAGTATCTCTCTCCTCATTTTAATCCAATCTATCATTGCTGAAAAGACCGAAGGGTAAAGGTCATCTTCACTATAAGACAGTATGTATGTGTCTGTGTGTGTGTCTGTACATATGTGTGTGTGTATGTGTGTGTGTATGTGTGTGTGTGTGTGGTATCACAGTGCTCGTCTCCTTTTCGGCACTTTTCAGCAAGCAAATGGTTGAAATACGGCGGGAGGACGGGGACATCACCAATGGAGAGAGGTCGACCCGCAGTGGTCAAGAAGTAGTAGGATAGTAGTAGTGCGCACTTCGTTTAGAGAGGGGGTGGAAGGGAGAGGAAGGCTTAGTAACATTTAATTTATGTCTTGCTTGTCTCATTGTTGGCTCTTCCAAACACATCCATCCCTTTAATGCTCATTGAACAAAATTTATGACCGACCCGATAAAATGTTGCTTATTTGTTTTCTTTTAACGAAGTGTTATGTCATCTATTGAAATTGAACAAAGCTTCATTACATCAGAAGGAAAGCTATGATCAAAGTTACATCTATCTAATCAACAAACCGAAGTATGTATTGTTATGACCATTACTGTCGTTATCCTCTCATTTCTCGTCTCATTTGGCCAATTCTACCTCCAACCATTTAGCAAATTCTAAACATATTAATAGGCTTATTGATGAAAGCTATCGTTCGGAAATAAATTCATTTAGGGGTTTTTTTTTTTTTTTTTTCGAATGAGCTTTATAAGAACAATTCAATAAATACATAAAGGCTATTTGAAATGAAGTCATTGTTGGCTTCATTTTTTCCTCTTTTTATTTTTTGTTGGTGAAAAAGTCCACATTTCCATCTTTTTTGATATTGATGACTATGATTTTCTGCAATAATATTATTCACCCCATTTCGAATTCTGTTATCAAATCATCCAGAATTCAATATCTTTCAATGATCACCAAAAGTTTCTCAAATCGTTTAATATCCACCAATTTAAAGTAATCTCATCCGATATGGCGTCAATCACTACATTGCACTATCATTTGTTGGAAGGATAAATAATTTCTTCATGAAATTTTATAATTCAATGAGATCGGATAAATTGATGAAAACTTAATTTATTTCCACTCTTCATCTCTCTTGGGCAGTTACTTCAACATCTCGTTAATAAATGTTGTACACATAGTATCTGATTAGATACAGAAGTTGAATTTGATGACAAGATATTCATTAGTTTCTCAGGCTTCCAATAGATGAAATTAAATTAGTAAAAGGCCAATATTGACTTATACGAATCCTTTTTTGAAATACTGCTGAATTTCCTTCATCCTTTCTAGAAGGGAAATAAACTATAGCATATTGAAATATGAAATACTGCTTGGCATCTTAAATTATACCACTCCTCATTCATGTAGTGAAGAATATCACTGATGGAAATGAATTACTGGAACTCCTTTTTATTGTTTTATTATTAATTAGAAGCACAAATTCAAAAGTTCCACTTTTAATTTGCTTAGAAATTTCATTTTTAACCTGCATTTTACTTAAATTATTATAACTAATGAAATAGTTCGATATCATAACTCGAATATTTAGACTAATTAGTCGATTTTCTTTATTTTATTGTACACAGTGAGGGAGATGATTGTCTTAATAAGTTATTTTTCAGTTTTCAAAGCAAATGATTAGATTAATTGCTGATACAAATTTATCTCCATTGATGTAACACATTCTATGATGATCATTGACCTCTTCAGTAATTTTACCCCTTTAGTTTGAACTTGCGTAAGCTTTGATATTTGAAATTTGAAAGCTTGACATAATTGCTTATTGCATACGCTGATGTACTTGACTTTTTTCCTCTTTTCATTGAGAACGTCATGAAAAAAGGCTGATTGAAATTTGTTTGACGTTTCTCACGTGAAACACACACATTACACACTTTACTGATAGGTTAACATGCCGTAGCATATTTGTAAATATAATTTTTTCTTTTCCGTATAGTAACGTCTATTATTTCTTCCTTTGAATTTTTTGGGTGAGCAAATAAGTGAAGAGAATTGGTTTGGGATGGTAAAGCTTTTTGCACTTTTAAGTGACAAATTTCTCATGAAGGTTGACGGATCGCCTCGGGATAGATAGATAGATGGATAGATAGATAGATAGATAGATAGATAGATAGATAGATAGTTTGTGTTCCTTCATCTCACAGTTCGTTCTCATTCTTCATGTCATTCTACTGCTGATGCCATCTTGCTGGTTTGTTACTTCCCCTTTCACCCATTTTATCATTCTTCTATTGTTTTTTCTTTTTCCTCCCCCTCCCCAAGAAAAAAAGAAAAAAAAAAACTTCTGCAAAAATGACAAAATAAATATTTACTGTTGAAAATTTAACTGTTTTTCTGTAAAAGATTGTAGTATAATTGAAAATGCTAAAATGTGAGACTAATCCAATATTTCTTCATTTCAATATTGTTCTTTATCATTGTAAAAAATTTCCTCTTTTTTCTACACTTAATAATGATGGATAAAGGATTTCAAAAATGCTAAAATTTTAGTGAAAATTTTCATCACCTTGATGTAATAAAATCCAACATTTACCAATTATTTTGATCAAAAGCATTGCACCTCAAGAAGATATGTTTTCAATTTATATGGAAGCTATACAGTTTAACCAAATCTTTTCACTTTCTTGATTTATCAACTTCCAAAATGCAATTTAAAATCTCCTTATCTCATTTTTTGATTTGAAATTTTAATTTAGCTGGAAAAGATTTTTGATTAAAAAGAATTCATTCAAAATTTCACACAATTTCCCAATAACTTTCCCTATCCATCCATTTATTTTGCCAATCGTACGTTATTTGATAATCGAATAAATCAGCCGATCAAGCTGTATTATTTCACCTGTTATCTACTATTCATCCGTATCCGTAGCTATTGTAGAAGGGAAATGATGTCTGATCTGCCTGATATTGTCATGACTACTTCTGTCACTTTTTATATGTCATCATGATATCAGTCTTTTCAATTCAAACATTCAATTTCTGGTAACAAATTGCTCTACTCTCCGGTATCGGTACTGCGATAAGGATGATATATTAAGCATGACAATAGCCATATTCGTTTGATTTCAGGAATGCGATAAAAAGAGTGGCTGCAATGAATGATCACAATCTCTACTAACAACGGCGATACGACGACTACTGTGCTGTGTTGTGTTCTTGTTGGGTTGTGAATGAATATGAAAACAGTAATGCCCTGTTAACAGTAACAAGCAAGAAGACTATCTATCAATAATGCGATCAGTTACGCTTATGCTAATCCCAGCTTATCTTTCATTTTATACTATCGATGCTAATGTGGCCATTGTAAGCGAAGGATATCAGGTTGTGCTTTCTTACTTACTCTTCATTTCCTCATTACAACAATCATTTATCATTGATAAGAATCAAACTTTTGAAATAATTCATATTTCATTTTCTTTAATTCATTGGCAGCTTTACTTGCGGCAATATGCGATCATATAGTTATTATTTCCGCATTGATACTTGTTCATACCGTTCCGTTTACAATTTTTGTTATGAAGTTGCTACTGTCAAAAGTATCGGGTAATTATTTCATCTCTCATGATAGTTTTCACAGTTTCAACAAATTTATATTAATAGAATTTTAATCAGAAAGAAAAAAAAGCCATACTAAAGTTGGAAATACTCAGTAATAAGATGCTTCAGGTAACATACACTCTAATTTTTGCTCAACATAATCATCTTAATTTTACTGAAATTTTTCACATGCTAAAGGTAATGATTAGTGCTATTTTATAAATTAATTTTTTGTCTTAGTAAAAATAACATTGTTGAAATTTCTTCCTCCAATTAAATTTATTAGAGAAACGAAAAGTTGAAGTAATATTCTCATTATAATTCCCATATGACCGATTGTATTGCATTGTGGTAGATGTGGAATGATTTAAGAAGAGAAGAGGTGCTGATGGCATGGTTGCGTTTAATGTTGCACTATATTTCTTGAAAGCGTTTATTGGTTGTTAAATGAGGATAATTTCTGCGGAACGCAAGAAGTACAATAGCGCACAAACTTCTTGTTTTGTTGTTTCTTTTTTTTTTTTTCTTTTTTGTTTTCTTTCGTTTTTCTCTGTAAAATTTGAAATAACTCGTTAAAATTGATGGCTTTATTGCTACTCAATTGACGAATCCCCTATTTCGACAATAATATATCGTCGAGAGCAAATTACGACGTGGAAAAATGAAACGGTCGTTCATTATTTTTAATCTAATAAATTTCGTGACCAGCTGCCGGGACGAGACAATTTATTTGATATTGGCAACTTTTTACGAGATAGGGGTTCATTTGCAATTTTACACATTTGTTAATTTGTTGTTGATTATATTGATTTAATTACTTACAACATATGTAAGAATTGAATAGATTCTTCATCATTCAACTATCTGTCAACTATGCTCTCTTCTTGCCCAGAGTAAGTCTTAAAACTATTCTTTATTTTTAAACATTTTAATTATAAAATCATTCATCCCATATAACAATATAATTAAATGGATCATCGATCAAGCCATAATTTATATTTATTGGAACACTAAACATATTGAACCTTGACCTCTCTCATTTGTTATCTCAGCATTATTCTCTGTTTATCTTTCGATTTAATTATTTACTCATGCATATTACTTCACGCTAAATTTCCCTTTATTTCATCCTTGTCGTATTTTAATGAGGAAAGATGAAGATTTGCAAGACTTTCAAAAACTTATGAACTTCGTCATTTAGTGTAGAAAGTTTCAGAATGCAGCTGCAAACGATAAATGCGTCCCAATAACGATGCAAATGTGCCGGGATATACCATACAACATGACATTATTCCCGAATATTTTGGGACATACCAAAGAAGAAGACGCTTCCCTCGAGATCCATCAATTCTTACCTTTGGTTAAGGTAACCTTTTCAATTTTTTTTTAGGAAATATTCAAGAACTGTATAAGGTTATTATAAAAGTTGAATTCATCCATTTACATTTATAGCTCTGACCCATTTTTGCTGTTAGATTCTTGACTAATACTTCTAGAAAAATTTCCTTGCGTTTTAACAAATAATTATTATCATAAAATTTGGAATATGCTGGGATAAAAAGATTTAGTCAATTCCCGATCATTTACTCATTTAGTCATTACCATTTCCGTTCCATTTTCCGACCGATCTTCCGATCAATTTCCCTCATTTTCCGATGTTCTACGATTTTCCAAATTTAGTTAATTTTCCGATTTCCCATAATTCATGAAATTTCAAATGAACATTTCTTCTCAGCTAATAACTAATATTACAAAGTAGAATTTCGCTGGTAATAGATTAGACGTGTTGAAATTTAATTTGTGGTATAAAAAATGTAAATTTTAATAAAATGTCCAGAAACTAATGGAAACATTTAGAAATCTGCAAGATTTTCCTTCATTATCATTGAATTAAGCAGCAGGAGAGGAAGCCTTTCAAGTCAAAAAAATTTTTTCTAAAAAAAAAGCTTGTAAATTAAAAAAATGTTTCAGGTGAAATGTAGCGAAGATCTGAAATTTTTCCTTTGTACCATATACGCACCTGTATGCACTGTACTTGAGCGACCGATACCGCCATGCCGGCATCTTTGTTTATCTGCTAAAAATGGTTGTGAAAATTTAATGAACAAATTTGGCTTCAAGTGGCCACCTTTGTTGGCTTGCGAGCGTTTTCCCGTGGATGGTATGTGCGTCGGAGAAAATAAATCGGATACAAGCACCGAAGCACCACATTCACGATCGCGAAGTCCGGTTACACAAATTGAATGCCCGCACACTATGCAGGTAACGATGATTTTGCAATAAAATGAATCAATTTGATTGATCTACTTAATATTCTACAAAGATGGAATAATATAACCTTAGTACATTTAAATCATAATGATACTAACCTATTTCATTATCTCAAGTTGAATTTAACTTTTTATTATTTATATTTATTTATTAAGGAAAAATTTTTCAGTCACAAAAAGAACAAATTCTTGTAAGATGAGGTGCTTGTTAGAGTGCTATGATTTTGTATTAGATTTTTTAATTAAATTAATAATTTTTGAAGGTTATTAGCAAATCAAGGTACTCTTTGAAAATTTCGAACACAACATTAGAGCAATGCTCATTACCGTGTTCTGCTGATAATCTAGTACCAATGTTTTTCGATACTCGAATAAGACGATATTTGCGATTTTGGACAGGTTAGCCAGTTTTTAACGCCTCTTTTTTTCACTTGTATTTCTGTCACCAAAAAAAAAAAAAAAAAAAAAAAAAAAAACAACTTGATCAATCATGATGAAGTATTCTTGGTTATCACTTCAAATTTATTCTCCTGATTCATATTTTGAGAAACAAAAAGACATTTGATGTAAATCTAAAATCTAATCTATCTTAACTTAATGAAAAAGATTATGATATCATGAAAGTTAGGCTTTTTTCATAATCTTAGAAATTCTTTTAAATTCAGGTGCTTGGGCAGTAGCATGTTGTGCCAGCTCACTGTTCACAGTATTAACATTCTCGATCGATATGGCTCGTTTTCCTTATCCAGTTAGACCTATCCATTATTTAGCAGTATGCTATCTATTTATATCACTCGTCTATATGATTGGTTTGGTTGCTGAGGATAAAATATCCTGTTCGGCTATTTCAGCCAGTAATAGTCCACTTGTTTCTCAGGGTATTGACAGTTTCGCTTGTACTGTTATTGCAGTTACACATTATTATTTCAGGTTAGTTTCATTAATAATCTTAATTTCGGATCATTTAGCAGATAATTTAGTAGATAATACAATGACTAATAGGATTAATTTGCTATTAATCTCAGAAATCTGCATTCAAAAGTTTTGTAAATGAGAAATAGTGTGATATTTTTAAATAGGTCATGTAATTTAAAGATCTTTTTTTGAACAGAATAACTTTGATAACTTTAATGCAGGGCTAATTTAAAGTTCAGAAAAATTTCGAATATTTTCAGCGTGGCAAGTGGTGTATGGTGGGTGATATTATGTTTAGCTTGGTTTTTGGCAGCAAATTTAAAATGGGCCCAGGAATCAATTGAAAGCTTAGCCTCATATTTTCATGTTCTTGCTTGGGGCATCCCAGCATTTCTAGCAATTATTATTCTTGTTACGAATACTATCGATGGTGATCTATTCACAGGAATTTGTTCAGTAGGGAATTTGAAACCATCCGCACTTTTCAATTTTGTCTTTGTGCCAATGTTCGTATGCATCGGTGAGTGATTTTCACTTTTTTTTTTTACAATTTCAATGCATATTTTATTTGTTTCTATCACCGAACGACCGATAAAATAAATTAACAGGAGAAAATTTAGGAAGTCAAGGTAACTTTTCAATAATAACATAGAATGTAAATATTGGTTCATTGACAAGAGATGAAAAACGTGAGTGACTTTTGAAGTCACTCGTTCGGGGATAGAAACAATCTTTTGATTATAAACTAAAATTTTATTTTAAATCCTTAAACCGAATTATTCTTCGCCATCCATATCACTAAATAATTACAAATAATTAATATCGACATTAAAACCCTCCTTGATTTCTAATTATAGCACTTGGTTTATTACTGTTGGGTTGCGGCATTATTTCAATGCTTCGGATACGTCGCTACATCAAATTCAAGCATAGCGATATTGACCAGAATATTCGGAAATTGGAGAAACTAATGCTCCGGATATCAGCGTTTGCTTTTATGTATACTCTTCCAACAATGGTTAGTGCTGCATGCATCGTCTACGAAGCATTTATGATGGAAAGTTGGTTGGCCAATTGGTTGGCTATCCGATGTACACGTCCCGATCGTGCTGCTTTTGGTTTTGCACAACCACGTCAAACGTGTGTATCGCAAATAGACGTTAGACCACCGGATTTGTTGATTTATTTTTTCAAATATTTAATGCAACTTGTAGTCGGTATAACATGTGCTGTATGGGTATGTAGCAGTAAAACATTGAGTAGTTATTCACAAGCATATGCCAGGATTGTGCATGGCCGATCTCAAGTACCAACCATTGTTCATTAGAAATTTGATATATAGATATAAATAACTCATCTGTACCTATACGTTTACCTCTAGCTTCACCATACTAATCTTTTTATACTGATGGAATTACTTTCATCCTGGAATTTGCTAATAATTTACCATTAACTTACTGCTTCAGAAAAGTCATACAAAATGTGATTTGTACGGAAAAATTTTATGTTTTTCAGTTTTAATGCTTGTTACTTCTATATCTTTCTATTATATCACTGAAATTTTCCTGAGTCAAAATTAAAAAAATTTTGATTTAAATTTCAAGGATGAGCGGTGAAGAACAAGACTTTGATCTTTTTTAAGATGAAGGAGAAGAAAAGGGAAGGGAAACTGAATGATGGAAGAATAATTGTTCAGTTGCAAGAAACCAGCTGCGTCCGATTTGTCAGTTCGCGGTTTTGCTTCGTTTATTTTAAAACTATTCCAAAGGTATTGAAGAGATTGAAAGAAATAGAGAAGTAACAGAACTTGAAAAACTTTTGCCCAGAATTTCAGGAAAAATTTTTGATTTCATACTAAGTCATCTATTATCTTAAGATATAGCAATATTCCATTTAATTAACAGAAACCAAAAAAAAGTAGGATAGATTTTCTGTTAATTTACTCCTCGAATAATCATTTTCTAGCTCATTTTTTTTTAGTGAAACTATGAAAATCATTCTGAATTGTCTACACAAGAAAGGGAAATGAAAAAAAAAAAAAAATTTGCTGAAATGAATGACATTGTGTCATTTTTTTATGCAAGCAAATGACTATACCCAAAGACAGACAGAGTTTCCCAAAATAATTTTCTTTTTTATGAAGATTCTGAGCTTTTCTCATGACGAATTATTCAGATTTTATAATTTCTTCTATTTGTTATTGGCTGTAGCTGCTTTGTGGTAATATGCCTATCTGTTCTCATTTTTTATTTAAGACAACATGGCTTGTTTTAATTGGACATTCCATCACAGTGAATGTCAAAGATATGATAGATAAAATCTATTTTGATGATACAAGCCTATCGCTAAAAATTTGACAAGTGATACCACACTGCTGATTTTAGAAAATTGAAAATTCGTTCTGATTATTCCCGATGGTGTGGTGTAAGTGTTCTGGAAGAGATGATAGTAACCCTGAGATATCTTTGTTTAACTTTTTGAATATACCTCCGGTAACATTATCATCTCGGCTTCAAAATTCGTGGTGCTGAATGAATCTTTCTAGCAAGTCATGTTTTCGATTTCATCGATTATCCTTCTGTATCCAATTGTGTTTTGCTATGCAAGTTTGTGTATATCAGTGAATTAATTTATTTTTCTTTCTACCAATACAATTTTTGGAAGATATGTAGCAACACTTCTATTAACTTCGTAGTTACCTTATCTTTCTTCAGCCAAAATTATATGTTATAAACTAAAATTCTCTTTTTTGTCAGAGATTCAACTATTAACTTATTTCAGTTCCTTCACGGAAGATTGATTGAATGACTTTGTTGTTAATCAGCAAGAGATGAAGTAACTATAGAATGGAAGTTAAATAATTTGCTTGAGAGTTAATAAAATTTAGTCATTAATTCCTATTTATCAATGTTTTACGTATCAAAAAGATAGATTCCTGAAGATTTCTGGCTTACTTATATTTTCGGAATTTATTTCTTAATTTAAAATTCGAGAATTCAGCCAAAAAAAAAGAAAAAAATATTTATAGATATTTGCTATTACTGCCTATTACAATAATGGGTGCTAATTTAATGGTCATTTTGTGCTATATTTTGTCATTTTATCGTTTGCTTTCTATGTGCACAGGATGAGCCATCTAAAATGAAAATGAAATATTATTAACCGAAAAGGTCAACTATGAACAAAAAAAAAAAAAAAAAGATGACCCCAAAAAAAGAAGATAAATTGCAAGAAGTGGCCCATCCTGCGAATGCGCGAATACACACGTTAATGACACAGCTCTATCCAAGGTATCTTACCTTTATTATCATTATCATTGTTATTATCATTATCATTATTACTATTGCAAAAAGTTATTCTCCATTTATCAAGCAGGGTGTTTCATTCCTTATTCTTCCTCTTTTTCTTTCATTAATATATAATTTTATTAGCTTCTTCATTCTCTCCTCTCTTTGTATTTCTCTTTTTGTACAGTTATTTTTAATTGAATTTATGAAGTGTACAAGAAATACATTAGCGAAAGAAAAAAAAAAAAAAAATGAATTCATGTCTTTTTTTTACCGTACACATTATATCAATCGTAAGTTATATCAGTATTATCTCTTCATTCCCAATTATTACTCATCTGAGAGATCCCGGAAATTTCTATGGGTCTTTTTCTACATTTCATTTTATTCAACTGTTATGTATATCATAACGTTGATGAAGTTTGGATAGTTTTTTTTCTGCTCAAATTCCATTTTATTCGTATCGAATACGAGTAGCAGATCACATTATCACATGCATTCATTGACTAATTGTTTTCTAACTTCGATTATATTTCAATTTTTACAAACAGATTTTGAATTCATTTAGAGTAATTTAATTTTGTCTTCAACTAGAAATGAGTAAATTTAAGTGATCTATCTGCATATATGCTAAATGTGATCTTTCCACTCGTACACAAATTATTCACAAAATACTTATGCTGAGTTAAGTTACATATAGAACAATGTATTTGTTATAATAAGTGGCGCAAAATGTAGTAATCCAAAGGAACGATCATCGTTGAAGGAAGAAATGTTACATCATTGGCGTTAATTAATAATAGGAATCATTAAAATCCTTTAATATCGATTTGGATAAGCAACAGGCAAAGCAAATCCCAACTATCTGTAACGAGCCAACGATCGCGCTGACCCCTCCAACCATTGCTGCGTTTAGAATAAGCCAATGCTCCAAACGTTCCATGCAACCTAAAATGACATTTGTATGCATTCAAGGAAATTTTTAAATATACATCAATACAAAAAAGAAGAAAAACGTTGTGATAAATTGAAATTATTATCAAGAATATCTTATCATTTAATACGATACGTGTCTTGAAAGAGGTTTACGTTGAAATTCATCAGACCTTCTTTTGTTCAAAATAATAAATTGGATCAATTAGCCTTATTGCATATGTAATAGATATTTCTTGAATGTTTTAGAGTATACAATGGTTTGGTAAAATGGTTAGAATGAGATTTGTTGAAGTAATTCAATGAAAAAGTTTTTTCAATAAAATTGTTCTCACTTCGACGAATAATTATAATGGTTCAAATTTTCAACAAAAAAAAAAAAAAAGTAGTCTACTACGATAGCATACCTGATGTTTGTAAATTTTGCTGAATTAATCGACAACCAGGTAAAATCTTAATACAACAAGAATCTGGCGGAGTACTCCAATCTGTATAATTATGCACTCCACAACATGCAAATTGTTCTTGAGTTTGATCCCATGCCATTCGGACACCTGCTGAACGATTGTACCTCTGTAGACCCAATGTTAGCTGTTGTGATAAGGAAGCCTGAAATTTTAGAATAATACATTAAACGTATTTACACTCAAATTACTTTCTTTCTATTTCTCATAGCGATTCATTTATTCGTGGGATAAATGATCATTTTGTGAAATTGAATTTAAATATGAAAAATGATCACTGAAATAACTTTATAGAATTCGTGAAATTCTCGAAAAAATGCTCACTTGTAGAGGTTCCTGCAATGCATAAGCTGCGATAGCAATAGCTGTTTCAATCGTCAATACCAAAGTCAGTAGGACGGCAAAGCTTACCGTTAAACAATAATTCTCCCGGATTGCCCCGCAACACCCCAAAAAACCCAACAGGGAGCATAGTGCACCAGCAGCTAATAATAGTATTGGTGTTGCTAATCTTTCATCTCCCAATATATCCAGTAAACCGGTGTATTTCAATTGTAGTACTGCACCGGCAATTACAAGACCGAGGCCACTTACCTAAAATTCTAATATAGAAAATTTTGAAATCGAAAAATGAATGGCAGCATGAAGTACTTACCACACTTATTTGAAGATTTATTCTTTCTTGATGCTTCGAAGATTTACTCCTCTTTCAATTTTAATGTGTTATTTTTCAAAGATCTAATTTCATCTTTTATTTGCAATGGTTTATGTGTCATTTATGGCAGTTAATTTGTCATTAGTTATCACTAAAAGCCTATAACTGAATCTTTTATCTCCTCATCTATCAATAAATTAATTGCAGTACTACAGTGATTAATTAATGATCTAAGCCTGTAATAGAGCGTTTCCTAAAAGAATGTATAATATCGAAAAGCTAAACTGATTCCAATTGAGTTCCATTTATTTTAAAAGTAAGGAATTTCAATGAAAACATAAAAAGATTTGGCCTGATGAATAAGAAGTACGAATGAACTATTCCAATTCAATTGTTTTTTATGAAACCAAGCATTCCACTTATTTTGAATAGTAATGCTAATACTTTTGCATATAGACCATATGAAATGCAAAGTTTCGAATGTTCAAACTATCGATTCATCATCCATCAAGTGTAAAACACAAAGAAGTTTGCTTAAAAATTCTTTCAATTTCTTTTAAGTGCTATGTTGCGAAACAATTTTTGAGTATTTTATGATATCAATAAATTAACAAAGAATGGATTCTTTACCAAAGGTCCTTCCTGTTATCACATCAGTTATGCCTTATCCTTCTCTTGTATCTACCAATTCGATAGTTAAATCATTTAAGCGAAATTTTCTATTGAACAAATTAGTAACACAAATCTTTCATTTCTGAATCTCTTTGTTTCTTGTAGGTTTTATTTTTGGGATTTGATTTATTTTGATTGTGCAATTGAATTTTTCAAATTTTAAGTTTTAATTCCATTTTATTGCCATTACAATTACTCTCACATAACTTCATTACTCAAGACTTTTTCTAGCTGTTCGTGAAAAACACATTACTTTACACGAAATTTCCGCTATCTTTTTAACAGAATTTCATTACGCATTGTGGAAGCAAAACTATTCACAAATTAAATTAGATTTTAGGGAAGCTTTAAGAATAATATTTAACAGTCAATAGTTTAGTTGTTAGCAGAATTTCTTTTTCTAGCAATTTTACAGATTAAAGTATAACTGTTAGCTAAGAGAAAAATAGAAACAGATTAAAATTGACTCAAAATTAAATGTGTCATTTATTCAATGCTCAAGTCTGATAATATTCGTCCTCATTGATTTATCCCAATGAATAATTTCGATACACTGCCGATCTTTTACTTATTAGTATCATATTATTAATTAATTTATTCAACCATAAAGTTCAGCGCTATGTTAGGTTTAATATTCAACAAAGTTTTTTTGTAAATGCCATGTGCATTATATAGATGATCTAAAAGTGAAAATAAATTCAAAAACGATAGCAATGGTGTGAAATTAGCAAATGAAGTGAAAACTAAGGTGTTGAACAATTCATTAACTTACCCATAAAATGAAGTTAGCAAGGAAAAGCAAATATTTGACAAGAATAATGCCTCCTTCCACCATCTTTGTCGATTTTCAAATTTGAAAATTAGAATCGATTTTGTTTCCCTTTTGCGGAGTCTCAGAAGCAATATTTGCTCGATGAGTTGCTTTATAGATGAAATAGCAATGATAGAAGCAATTGGACACAGCAGCACTACTACCACTACCAGTAGGCCTGTTCATTTTATATCCACGCAACGGAAGGATTGAAGACGAAAAGGCACCGAATTGCTGTTTGATTCAGTTTAGTTGAGCTCACCAAGTCTGACGCTGAGCAAGGCCTGACTGATGAGACAAGACCACAACCGGGGCCCTTTTCTATACACTTATTCATTCGTATTCCTAGTCTAAACCATCTATGAAGCTATCTTTATAACCCTTGTTTTGCATCCATAAGGACTCATCTTTCTTCTTTATGGTGTCAAACGTCTTCAGAGATTTGCTTATGTTTATTCACTTCAGCAGCATGACGCCATATATACAAGCTTTAGTGAATGGTTTACTTATCAAAAAAGAAGCAACAAATTTTGATAAAACCAATGTCTGTGTCCCAAAATCTCACCAAGAAAAAGTACGAAAATGAGAGTACGGCTTCGAAGAAGTGCCTACTAATAATCCTTCCAAAATTTTATATAGTCTCGCTGAATCGTTCAAAAAGCGTTAGGAGAAAAAAATAATCAACTGGTGATTAAGTAAGCCCGCAGCAAAATCTATTTATTTTTATTTACATCATACAGAGGACAGCAATAAATCGCAAAAATCAGCACAAATTTGATTACAGCCCTTGGGAATATACAGGAACTGCTTCGAAAAACTTTTCACCTAAAGCTGTCAAATGAGCTCTGATGATGCATCCAAGTCTTTTAGAAAAGTTAAAAAGAAAAAGAACTATTTAATCGTACTTTAAGCTACAAACAGCCCACTTATCATAGAAATAACAACAAATTCTTTACCAACTTATCAATGAATTCGCTGAATATCTTTACGTAATCATACAGGAAATTAATTCAAAGCCTACCATTCATTATTACAGAATTCCTAGATTGCAACATACAATGCAGTACCAGAAATAAAAACAATTTCAAAAGCACGCGAAAACTCCTTCACCGTCTTGTACGAGTATGCTTGTGACGATGGGATCTAAATAATTCGTTTTAAGAATACGATACTGAACGAAAAATAACTAAGGAAGTAATCTAATTCAAATGTTTTCAAGGGAAAATAAATTCATGCTATAGGAGCAAGAGATGTATTTATCGAGCTGTTTTTTAATGTTAACTTTAAGAATGCAGGTCATTTTCCTCAAATTTCATAAACGTATTAAAAATTTCACTGGAAGTTTCATAGAAAGAGAACTGCAGAGAAAACATTTCCTTACTAAAACATTTATTTCTAAAAAAATATTTCTTTATTAAAAATTTTTTTTCAATTTTTACCGATCTTTACTGCGATGGCGCTTGTGATGCGAAGGTGAACGACTTCGATGTCTTGTCTTTTCCACTCTGTCCACTGACTCCGATGATGAAATTTTCGGTCGTCTTGTGCTTCCAAATTCTCTTGCGTCAAACCAGCCCTTTCTTCCATCCAAATCAATTCGAGATTTCTGTTTTTCATCTTTTTCAACTCTTCCCCGCTTTTCATCATGAACAGTCTTTGACATCGATGGCTCATCAAAATCTTCTGAGACAAAAACATTTTTTAAATGCTTTTGAAGAGAACTTGGAGAACATACATGATTTCAAACTTTTCAGGAGCTTGAAATTCGAATTTTCAGAAAACCTTGAATGCATATAATAAAAATAGCATGCAACATTCCAAGCTGTGCCATTCATTGCAGAGCAATCAATAAAAATTTGAGTAATGATGGATGAATTAGCAGTTAAAAAAAATTTCATTGAAACAAGGTACACATGTACATTCCCTATAACATGGCTGACAGTAAGCAAAAGTGTTAAGAATTAAAATTTCCAGAGAAAAAAAAGCAGTTGCTTAAATTTCAGGCAAAAACGTAAAACGCTAGCACAAATCATACAATGATTCCTAACAATGCAACAACTAACCACTTTTTTGCCTCCGATGCTTTTTCTTCCCATTTTTCTCAGATTTTAACTTATTCCGTTTCTCTTTTTTCTTTTTTTCATGCTTATCACTTGTTGCTGAGAGTAGTTCCCTATAAAATCATTCCGTCAGTCGGAATATAAACTGAAGTTCAGTAATTTAAACCATATCAAAACTGTATTTATTGAAGTAAGAAACAATAAAAACTTACTTTGTTAATTTACGTTTTTCCTTTTCACTGAGAGTACTGAAGAATGCTGCCATTTTTTCTTGCTCTGAATTTGAACCCATGTTCTACAAAAATTACTATAAATGACATGAATGTACTTATGAAACATCAAACAGTAAAGTTTTACCAAATTAATTTAATGTAAGTGTAATTTTTGTAATTTTATTTCACGCACATCACTCTGAGGACTTCTCGGACATTTAATAAATGATGTCTTCCAATGTAGGAGACGAAATAAATGAAAATTATACAAGAAATGCCCAAAAGCAGTTAGTGCTGACAATCATCAGACTATTCCATTTAATCCACTACTCCATTGAGATGTTGATGGTATATATTATTTAATTTAACATACCATAATGCTTTCCTCAGCACGCATATTTTGAAATACATTATTCTTCAGGGTCAATCCATGCTCTTCTTTCATATTCTCTGCTAGTTGATCGTAAGTCAACTCTTCCCATTGTTCCTCATTCTCATCATCGTCTGCAGCAGTAACAACATGCTTTGATGATCGAGGTTTGAGTGTTTCTTTCATTCTTGTTTTTTCGGATGCCTTTCCCTCTGAACGGTCTTTTTGCAGTTGTTTGAACAAATCGGATGGATTGTTTGCATCTGAAAAGTCAAACTATATGGAAATTATTGGAACATGAAATCCATCTGAAGTAAATATATTTACATTAAACAAATTTTGCTGAGTACTAGTTCAGTATAAAAATTTTCGAAACAAAGAGGTGTAATGAGACAGAGGAAATGCGTCTTCAGCATATCCAGATTATTAGAATGTAAAACGCGACTTGGTTATCTAAATCACTTTTCCTCAATCGAGCAAATACGAAAAAGAAACTTTTTTTTTCTTTCTATGAAATTTAAAAAAATGAATCAGAAAAAAGGATAGAAACTCACATCCAGGATCTTCGAAATTTCCACTCATATTATATAGCGGGCATTCACGATCTGTGTTCAAATGTCCCCATGTGTGACATTTCACGCATCGAACATTACGCACTTGTATGCCGAAAGGTTGGTCAGTTATGGCATCATTGTTCTTAGCCCAACTAAATTAAATCACAGTAAGAAAAGAGATCTGCATGTATATATTACAGTTGAAAACTGTCAACATTCATATTTATGAGCGAAATAAAGTATCATAAATGATGAGGAAAAATGTTTTATAAAGAATTATGGAGAAGTCGTAGCTTCTGTTTTATTACAGAGAAAGATTCATCATGTAGAATCAGATTTTCTAAATTTGGTGATACAAGCAAAAAAAATTTTTTTTAATAAAAATTGTATTAAACTAGCGTAAAAATGAGAATGAACTACAATCTCCTTAGCGAGATTTATATACCTAGATAATGCGTTCTCTTTCACTAATTTGTTAGATATAAGTGGAAAAAAGTAAACAATAAATGTATTTCAAAAAACTTGTAGAACTTGCTCTTCTCTCGGTGCATTATACTTTCTTTGCCATTCGAATTTTGGTTCAGGTTTGTCCTCTTCTTTTTTGTTGATGCCAGGAGGCGCATCATACATAAACGAAAGACCCATACGTGCCTTTTCATCTCCCAGAAGGGCTCTAAAATAAATCCAATGTCGTTACCGATAATATTATGTTTAACCTTTCCGTGACCATTATTTCCCAATTTCGGTTATGAATTAAAAAAAAAAAAAAACATACTTATTGTTGAGTATGTCTTGCTCCCGTTCGTATGCAACACGCAAGTCTTCCTGACGTTTCTTCTCCATTTCATCTTTCTGACGTGCTTCCCATACCTAAAAAATAATCAAATGTAGGAAATCCTCCAAAGAACATCTGAGATAAGAAATCCACTCATTAGAAATAAAATTACCAAGAAATACTTACCTTCTTGATATTCCACCAAGCACTTGGATGGAAATCCTTTTTACTCATAAAATTTTGAAATCCTTTACCCATGGCTTCTCTTGATTGTATTATATGTCACCAATAGAAAATCTGAAACAGTTTAACCAAAAATTTAAAAGCTCAACTCTCAAACACCACCTAATCTGAAAAACAATTCGTATAAAAATTCTAACAGGACCTTTAATCAACAATACCAAACAAATAGAGGCCGTTGGAATCTTGTTTTACTAAATATATATTACAAGAATCCAGCAATCGTAAACCTTTTACATTATTCTACCTATGCTTAACAGAATGGAGCACTTATTTATACATCACCTATTGTTATCAGTGGTAACTCTTCCCGTCCCGAACTTGCCAGTTACATATAATCCAAAAACTTCCAAGCTTACTCGAAGTTTTTGAGAAGTATTAACCTGACAACAGAGCTAGTTATTTCATCATTTTAATAAAATATCAAGATCAGAACATAGAACATGGGTCATTCAAAACTAAACAATTGAACAGAAATGGATAGGGAATATATTTTGGTCAAAAAACCTTTAAAAAGTTAATAATTGACTGAAAATATTTTATTCTCCACAAACTTAACAAAATATACATAAGCATCGGGAACATGTAAATCCAAGCACACAACAATGTCATAGAAAATGTGACGCAATTATGAGACAAATATTGATACTTTTTCCGATATCCAAGCAAGCCTATAATCGCATGGGTCAAAGTTAACGATAGGAATAATCAATTATTCTCTTATTTTTATTCAAAAAAGTATTCTTTCCACAACTGGGCTTCAAAATAATTCTTGTGGATATCACTGTTCACAATTTTGTTTCAAGATAATTATCACGTTATATTTGAAAAACTATAAGAGTTGACCATTCTTTATAACTTCCTTCGATATGTTTTCATTGTACAGTCAACGCCACCACTCACAATTAATTCATTCACTGACCAGTCACAACATAATATGCGATCGCTATGGCCAACAAGATCGTACAAAGGAGTTTTATTGCTTCTGTAAATTTTCGGGATTATTTCACTCGAGACAAAAAACAGAGTTGACTAAATTGACTTATCTCAATTCCACTTATTAATGAATTACTTGAATATAGAAAAACTAGTATGATACATCACGTATTGCTATATGCATGAAACAGTAAGGTTTGCACCTCACACTGCATTATTTATATTACAATGTCATAGCTGATAGATAATGAAAACCATAACCGAGTATTCCTACGAAAGCATCAAAAAAAAGATTACCTTACATCCCACATTTTAACCGTTTTATCAAAACTGGCGGAAATAAAGAGATTTTCTCTCACTTTGTTCCAAAAAACTGATGAGATCCAACCACAATGACCAATAAATGACTGTTTCACTAATGTTCCTTCTAAATTTGCATCAAAATATAAGTCGTTGACTAAATTAACAATTTCAGAATCCATATACTAAACTCGATATTTATGTGTAGTAAATTTCTTCTTCATAAATTAGTTTAAGCTAAAAATCAATTGTTATAAAAAGTACCATGACTTCGTGGATCCCATAACCTCACAATCGGGTCTACTGAACCAGTTATAAGCATGCTACTTGAAGAGCACATTGAAATGCTTGTGAATGCCTTCTTTGCTGTTAAAGAACTTATTTGACCTGAAAGTGTTAAGTAAAATTACATCATTTCCAATAAATCAACTTATAAAATAACTAATTAAAAGCGTAGCGATTTTTCAAGAGCCTTTCAATTATTTATTAAGCAATATATTTATCAATAGTTTTGATAATGTTACAATTCAAAAAGGTATCAAGTGAAGAGTTCACAAGCTATCAATTACCGGATGCATGACAGGAAATTGATTCGACAATGTATATCAGGAACTGATAGGAGAGGAAGGTTTATTTAGATTAGTATTGATGGTATAAACCTAATGGGATTCATTACCAATAAATAGCTTCTTCAAACATTGTATTGTGCATACCTGCTAGTTCCAAATCCCAGATAGATATCGAGTGATCCCATGAAGCTGTTAATACTTCTTTTTCAGAATTAGGTGACCAGACTGCACTGACAATAGCGTCCTTGTGACCAGACAAAGTAACCATAGGAGTCTAGAATATTAACAGTTTTAATAAATTAAGATAGAAAACTAAAAAGTACCCTTTTGTTCTCCCAACAATTCAATCCTAAAAAGTCGTAGAACTGCACGAAGACAGATTGTTATAACTCCCAGGGAATGGTGATGTATACCTTAATGATAATATCAGTCTTCTTCTTCTTGCTCGTTTTCCCATTGCTTGCTTTTTCGAAAACAGTGGACGTATCATCTGCATAAAACAATTTTTTAAAGCGAATACAGTAAAACTAAAGTTCCAACTCACTGAACAGAACTTTAACAAATTCAACATAATAATTTTCCCATCTAAATGATCGAATTGTTAACCTTTGTCGGTATTCCACACTTTCAACATTTTATCAAATCCGCCTGAAATCGTTCGAGTACCGTCAGCATTCACGGCAATGGATTCTACGCTCCTTTCGTGACCGCGAAGTACACATGTTGGTTTTATAAAAGTGGATGATCCATCCATTTCTACGTCACTTACCATCAGAACCTGGTCATGCCCACCGGTGACAATTCGACTCTCTGAAAAGTGTCGCTGCTTTCACAAACTAAATTTACACAACTCATAAGAGAAGCTAAATGAGTGAATAATTTCTAGTACTATTTCGTAATTACAGCTGTCAGTAAAGCAACGAAAATAAAATCAGCGGTTAGAAAAAAAATAAGATTTAATGGCCAGCGCTGCATATTTTTGCCAAAGGATATAAGATTTCCTGTATAGGGTCACTAAATTTTGTTGTAGTAAATGAACGGTTAATTAGGAATTGAAAATCCCAAATTCAGTAACCTTTTTGATCGGGTAGAAGTGCAAGACATTTTATAGCTTCTTCATGTAAAACTGATGATGCTAATTTCTTTCCACAGTGATCCCACAACACGAGTTCACCACCATACGTAGCAGATGCAATGCTGGAATAGTGGAAAGAAATAATGGATAAAAGCACACTGCATAACAACAGTTCAGAACAGCAGTTTTTTTATCAAGCTTATTATACTGTTAATTTAAATCATTGCTATAGGACTATCTTATAAATGAGTTTTGCCAATGAATTATATCAGATTAATTAATAGCGACATGGAAAACCTACAATTTGTCATTGCATCTAATCGCGCCAATCCAGTCAGGTAAGGTAACGTCAGAATCGGGTTCTGGTGCTGGCTCCTGAACAACACACTCAATCCTGATAACTGATTCCTGAAAAGTAATTCTTATTACAATCCCAAAAATAGAACAAACCGAAATTAAACGATTACAGAGTATCGTAAGTATCTTGCTATCAGCTGTTTAATGGTTGAAATAAATGAAAAATAAACATTTTCAGGTGTGGATTCTGACTTTTACCTAGACATATAATAAATTAGAATTAAGAAACTTACAACTGGGACATGATTTTCTTGGACGAATTCCTCTAACGTCGTTCGCAAAATGGTAGATGATATGAGGAAATCGAAAACAACTAATTCGAGCTCCTTATCTTCAAAAACATTTGCAGATTAATGAACAGCTTAGTGTAGTACAAGAAATACTGCAAGCACCCATTAACTACTTACCTTACAGAATGACTTTATTTGTCATTGTAGAAGTTCATCTACTAATTGCATACCTGTACTGGAGATAGAAAAAAAAAAAAAAAAAAAAAAAAAAAAAAAAAACTTTCTAGTGCTTTCGGATGCATATAACGATTTAGTGAGATATGGCATGAAAATTGTACATATCATCATTTGGTGCTACTGACATTTCGATGAGTTTTGTGAAAATAAATTCTAAGACAATTTAATGCAATTTTCAAGTTTAAGATGAGAAAGGAGGGTTCAATATAAATGATCAAATACTAACCAGATATATCGTTCAAAGTCTTATTTGCAAGCATATTTAATTTGTCCACTGTAATATCAGAAGGTACGGATACAGTATTGCTTGGGATGTGACGATAACTGTAAAAAGTGTACTTTGGAAAAAGAAATAAACTAGAAAGCATAATAGATAGGAAGGCATTTCTCATTTTCTGGAGAATTGCAAATGATACATATAAGAGCAACAATAGGCGTACGTAGATATGTAAGGTATATACATTACTATTTTGGATGAGAACATAAAAATGACTTACCTTTCATTGTTGGAGTAAAATGAAATCTGATAATGAGGCTTACTATCCGCTAATATATTCTCCATAAGTAATACCTGAAACAGTACTTCTTTGCATAAATACTTACCATATTTATCCATCCCTATATATAGTTACTGCAGCCAAGAACAACAACAATAATAATAATCTCAAAATGATATCTCTTAGGAAGTGATTTTAGTACAATTCAATTCTGCTCATTAATTTCTTCATTTATTTTCACTGCATATTCATACTAATACTTTCTCTCAATCTCTATTCGATGATACTTTATTAAACTTAGCAATACCTATCATAACATCATCCTATTAAGTTACCCCGTACTCTCAATGAGTTATTTTCACAGTGTATTATAACCTCGGTCAGTATGAAAACCCGTGTCTCACGCTGATGTATGCAACGTAGATCATTATTTCATGATTGATTTCATCAATTGATCTCTCCTAATAAAAGTTCGTGAGAACAATTTGCAACTTTTACATTATCAGAATGAATTACATGATCGATATGAATGAAGTTGTATATGATTTCACTTAAGTAATGGTTTTCCTCTCTTCGAGAATGATTGAAAAGATCTCATAAAAACCTACTGAATAGGATCAGTAAAAGTTATAACCAACAAAGTATAGCATTCTTCATTGAACGGTAATTAATAGCTTCGATAATAGATGGTACAAAAACCTATTGAAAATTCTCAACGAATCAAAAATACATCATCATATTAACTAACAATTCCTATATTGAATATATACTAGTAAAGCTCAATATTTGTTTAAAATGTTTCAATTGAAGCCTAAAATGGGTGGGACATTTAAGCTAAGAGAAGAGAGAATATATACTCAAAAATTCTTTATTAATCAAAACGGGTTCTTATCATGCTCTTTACGCTTTATTCTCGATTTTTGTTTCTTGTATGATAACTAAATGTCTTCCACTAAAAAATCGATAGTAAATATTTCATTCATAAAAACATTTAACAATAAAAAGATAAACAAACCGAGAATTTTATTATTTTGTTAATTAGATATTTATTTGAACGTATGAAAAAATTAAATTGTGTTTAGTTTTTTTTTTTTTTTTTTTTTCATTCGTTCTTATATTTGCTTATTATTTTTACAGGTTGAAACTATGAGTTATTGCACCTTTTCATTTTTCTTTCTTAAACATTTTAAATTTAAAAATATACCAAAATAACATTTCTTTTCATAGGATCATTTTATTCATCTTTGGCTTGAATTGCATTAATTCACAACAAATACTATTATGTTATGCAAGAAAAGATGAGGAAAACGTTAAGTGTGCAATTTATTGTCTTTTTTTAGGACTCACACTATAACATTTACTTTTTTTTTTTTTTTTTTCCAAAATTGGAAATCTTTTTTGCAGTCTTCAATTACTTTTAATCAAATAAAATCGCTATTATCAAAGGCAATAAGTAAAATTGCATCATTTCAAATTTTTCTTGTATTTATGATGGAGAAATTTACTTGAAATTGATCAAATCTAACATAATATACTAATTTGGCTTATCAATGGTTAGTTAAAAAAAAAAAAAAAAAAAAAGAAAAGAAAAAGAAATAATATCCTTTGTTGGTAAATTGTAGTAATTCTCATGGCTATGTTTGAAATTGTCATCAATCATTTGTCAAAGAGTCAATGATTGATAATACAACAGAATTGAACGACAGGTTTGTGGTTTACTATCATTGATATGACCGATAAATTAATTGTGTCGAAAAATGTTCCAACGATACTCTCCAATTTTGTTCCATTAAATTTTGCTTGGCACAATTTGACGCATAGATTGAATGTTTTTCTAAAAAGGAGGGAAAAAAAAAGATAAAATCTGGTTGAGTTTTGTTTTCATTCTCATAATACTTTTCCGGAGGATATAGCATTGGGTAGTATAAAAAGGGAAATGAAAGGATCTTGGCTTGGAAGAGAATCAGCTTTTCCTAGCTATATGTTTGCGAAATGTTCCACGCAGGAAAGTTTAGTTTACTCATGGGAAGAAGCAAATTGCTAGATCCATTCTGCGCTTTCGTTACTTTTTTTATCCAGGCTTTTTTTTTTTTTTTTAGGAATTATATATTGTCTAATTTTTCGACACTTATTTATCGGATGTGAATATATCATAAATGGTATCAATTGTCATTAATATTTCATTCATCGATCTCTTAGTTAATCTTTTCAATTCTGTGATTTCATATTTTCTGATCAAGTTGGTTTAACTCTCACAAAAATGATAGCAATTATACTCTGTTATAATCTCTTTGCAAGATAAATGGAAAAAATGATTTCCACTTCTGATTGTTGTGTATATCTTGGGATCAGTTGAGAATTATCAAATTGTTTAAGATCAATGAAAGATTTTTAAGTTACAAAATTCTATCCATAATTTCATGAAGCTTCAGGAGAATTCAAGAGATAATGTTATGTCGTTATGCTGAATCGTGGAATTTTCTGATTAAATGATATTATCTTTATGATAATGGTCAAGAACCATACCATAGCATTGATATTTTGGTGGTACTTATTGATGCAATATGTCATATCATTTTATCACATCTCTCCGGAAAAGCTTATCAGCTTGTCAATGGTAGCTTGTTCATATGAAAAACAAACGCGCAATGATAACGTCATGGTTGTACGTCCACTTTTTTACAACACTTATGCTCCTATTTCCTTAAAGTTGTAACGCTTTTGTCGTACTTCTTCCTCACAAATAAATAGTTATACAGATTTGATTTATTCAATGCATTTATGCAGATATCAGGAATAGATGATAGTCTTGAATGATTGACACTAAACTGCAAATCTTTCCAGTCGATCTTAATTCATTTTAATAATTGAAGAAAATATCTTTGAAATTACTTCATTCTCATCATCTGTTTTCAGTTATTCCCAGAAACAGTACGATCTTGCGGATCATTTCATACCAATAAGAAACAAGAAGATTACGATAATGATTTGAAGCATGTTACAAGCTTAGAGCCTACTGTACAAATTATTTGGCATGAAATGGGTAATCCAAATACTTGTGAATTGGAATATAAGGTTCATTTTTAATACTATCATTCTACTTTAGCATAATTTAGTTTATACAGAATAAAATTTGCTTTTTATCAACTTTTAAAATCTATAAATTTGATAAGTTATAATAAATGTCTTCGCTTATTTAGATAACTTTTATCTCTACCTTTTCTAAAGGGTTATCAAAAAAACTACCGAATATCACCCGACTTAGGATATTACATTGGATGTCAAAATGCTCTTTCACAATACATATCACAATTAGCTATCCAAAAGACATCAATTTGGAATGCCACTAATGCAAACTGTCCGTTGAAGAGTTTACCGAGAAATTATGAGGTAAATCTTTAATATAATTCTTTATCGAAATTACAAAACTACTTTGAAATGGCAAAGTAATTTCTTGTCCTCTCCCTAAAGGCCAGAATAAAGTTCAAGAAATTTTTGGATTTATTTCGCCTAACTGAATTTGAAATCATACCATAAATTATGTTATTATTATCACTTTCAGGGTTATCTAGCATGTGATTTTATCCATGACAAATGGTATGAAGTACTTTTCAAGAGTATGATACGTTATGAAGTTTATCATAAAAAAGTTTACAGAACTTTCTGGTCCAATTATTCCAGCATTTTTTTAATTAGACCCAGTTTTCTAATCAAAACCAATTACACGGAACTTGATTGGCTTCCAAAACTTATTTCACTAAAAGTTAGGTAAGTGCATATTTTTGGAAATATTCACTAATTGATGAAGAAATTAGAAAAAGAGTATGAAAGAGGCATATGCTTAACGTACAGTCTTCTCATCACAGAATCAACGGTATAATTTGTTGAATTTCAATGAATTTTTCGGTAGGATACTATTTCAAATTATTCTTCCAAATAATAGTTCACTGTTAAAAATAAAAATGTGTCGTAAATAATTCAGAAGCTCTGAGGACTGTAAACAAAATCAAAACTGCAAGATAAGAATCGAATTTCACAAGTATTGCATAAAATGAAAGATAAAAGTATGGGTGGGAAAGAAATTCTCATTTAGTTCAAATGAATTTGTCATACTTCATTCAGGTCAATAAATTGCGACAATGCAGAATTTTCATTAAATATAAATTCAAACTGGTCACAGCCAATTTCATTCATCATTCACTATCGTATCCGACTCGATAGTCATGTACATTATGTAAGCTTGATAGCAAACCGTACAGTGGAAGACTGGATAAGCGATACATTTGTTTTGATCCCATCGCGTGCTATTCATGAAGTTTGCTATCAGGTTTGAATTAAGTTATTAAGTAATTAGATCTTTGTGTGTATATATGATGAATTGGGCGAGTATTTACTGTGTTAATGAAAAAATGTTAGTAATTTAAACAAATTATTCACTTTCTCTCTTATCATAAGTATGATTTCTATCATTCACTATTTACAACATTGAAAATTAAGAGAGATTTCCTCTTTTTAGAATTTTGAAAATTTGATAATCTTCATATCTCATGTATGACCCAAATTAATTACCATTAATACCTTGGTAGCTTATTGCCGAAATCTAAATTGACTTTATCTCATGCTCATTATGATCACAACAAAAGATGATGATCGAGATGATTAGAAAGAATGGAATCTTTCAGTTTTGATGTTATTCAAATGATTTTCTCATTGAACAATACGACTGTAATACATTCTTGGCTTTTTTAGATGAGCTGGGAATCATATGAACATCATTTTGAGAATTGTGTTCCGTTTCAAATCGACCAAAAATGCTTCGAAAGCAATGATGCGCATTTGTCAACAGTGAATGCAAATATCTTTATGATATTGGTGATCGTTGTGAACTTTACTGTGACATCATTTATTATAAAATGAAGAAATTTTGTTTTATTCACTTAGCATAGAAGTTGGAACTTTCATAACTTGTGGTAATGACTTCAACAACTTAATTATTAAAAGAGAATTTGCTATCAAATCAAATTCCATTTATTGAGCAAGAACAAAAGATTCTCTTTCTCTATCAAACACCACCCATACCTTAGCATCCGTATCATCGAATTCAACTGATCTGAAGTAATACCTTCTTTACCGAAATTGCTGCGAGCTCCCAGTCAACTTACTGCAGTTATCGATCAGATAAAGAAGCTTATGAAAGCATTCCATCAGCAGATCGCCGCTTCCATCAATCGATATTTAACTATTTTGACCAGCCAACATTCTGCATTGTCATTGCTCAAAGTTTCCGGAGGAATATGGCTAACCGTTCGTTCCGATATTTTGTCTCCGTTTGTGGATGATTCATGTTACTGTATGTCGAACTCATATAACGAAAAAGCCTCAATTTCCGCTTACAAAACCAATTATCGGCTCCTTTTGATGTTTTATGTGGTGAATAAATAAATGTAAACTTCACCTATAAAAATGCTCTGTTCAATGAAATTTTTAGTATTGTATACATATTAGGTACAATAAAAATTCTTATTTGTCACGTTTAATATATTCTGTTTTGCAGAAAAAAAAAGTGTAATTTCAAATAAAACATGTTGGTTTAAAGCAATATGTGGGAAAAAGAAAATATTTAAAAGCAGGCGAATGGGAAACAAATAAATCAAAGTACGATACGTAGTAGAAAAACTTGCAATAGACAGATAATGATGGATTGTGATTGAAATAGTTTATCATCTTTTTCTTCAAATTTTTTCCATTTTTCATTTTGATTTAATTTAAAATCTTTTCTTAGATAATTTTTAAGATTTAATTTTTCATTAAGATTAAAGTTTTACAACATATCCTATCTTAACTTGAAACTTTCAAATGTCAATATGTGACAACTTGATGAATCTAATAGTAGAATAAGAAGAATAATCTGTACGAGTAAACGATATATTTCAATGCTAATGCAATAAATTCCATTAATTACAAAAAGAAATGGAAGAAAGTAAATTGAAATAAAAAGTATGTTGGCAGTAAAAGAGTAAGTAACATATAACAACATGAAGTATAACACTTTATACATTCTAAATTAAGTAAAGTTTCGTAGATGTAAACATTTAATAATTTTCCATTTAATTACTTCCCAGAATTTCCCACATCATTTCTAGGGCTGAAGTATATAATTTTGCATAGAATTCCTCCAACATCTACAAAACCCTACCCTTCATGTAAAACAGTTTAAACTTATAAAACCCGTTAGTAAGCTGCTTTTATTCTTTTGACTTTTAGAACTTTTCAAACCTGAATTAATTACTTCAGCCATTTCTAAAATTGAATGCTAATCTACAAACAATTTAACAAAGTGATGCATCAACATAATTTCAACATTTTCTGATCTCTTTCATCAATATCCTAAATTAAATGGATCGATAATCATTTCCTCATTTGTTGATATAACATTTTGAAGAGTTCTAAATGCCATCTTATATTTTAATACATTATAGTGTACAAATTCAATGCACCGGAAAATTTTCCTGTGCATTTACGTTTACAGGTAAGGTAAACGTTAAATTGGTATTAGTTTAATGGAATAGCTTAATTCATTCAATTTTTCTTTTGTAGGTAAATCTTTCCGTAGCTAATTATTAGCAATCACAGCCTTTCCTGGATAACCTTATGATAAGAAAAGATCAAATGGACTATATGAATATGTCTAAAGATAAATTAAAATGAAGTAAAATATCGCCCCGCGCTACAAAAACACAACAAAGTTGAAGAAGAAAATACACAAAAATAAAACAATATACTGTCATGGACTGTCACATTGCAATGGCACTTAAAATAATAAAGAGAAAGAGAAAGAAGATTACTTCACACAAATATGCATAATAGAAAGAAAGGAGAAGAGAGAAAAAAGAGGGAAATGAAGATATTATATGCTTGTAAGCAAATCGAGGTAGAATAGTGATTTGTTTTAATGATTCGATTATATCATTTTTTCGTGAATTTCAAATAAGACATACAAATTCTTCATATTTGATATCATTTTTTAGCTGAGGAACATTCAACAGAATAATCTTTAGTGCTAATAAAATAAAATTAACTTCTGATCTGATTAATT